>QXTE01000373.1:510526-568910 GCA_003942145.1 Platysternon megacephalum
CCCCCCCACTGTATCCCTCCCTCTTACCCTCCCACACAGACGTCTCCCTCCCCCTACCATGTCCCTCCCTCTCTCCTGCAAAGATTCCCCACTGTCTCTCTCCCCCACACACTCCCCTCCCCATCTCCCTCCCAGTTGTCTCACTGTTGCATTGTGTCCCCTCATGCTCGTAGCTGAGGGTATAAGAGGCTGTGTGGGTCGACACCGCTCCAGTTCCCTCTAAATGCTGCATGGCCTGAGTTGGAACCCCTGTTCCTTCGCGCAGAGTGGTTTTGTCCATTGTGTATAATTCTTACAGTCGTTTCTCGGTGTAGATAGTTTAGCCTGAGTAGTAAGTTAGTGGTAAGTTCAGTAAGTTACTTAGTTCTCCCCATCCAGGGACTATGTCCCACGTCCCGGGTTTCAAAAACTGGATATCCTGCCCCTGCTCCTTCTCTGTGAACGACGAGCACCAGACGTGTCTTGCCTCGGTGAGGCTTATATCGTGGAACATTGCTCGATTTGCAAGTCGTTCCCTCCTTGGACCCGGGAAGCTTGAGCGCTCCACCTCTGCAAGTTCCTCACGGAGGAAGTAATGTGGCTGTGTGCCCAGTCAGATCCGGGACTATCGGAACCACCAGTTCAGCAACCATCACTGGTGGTGAGCACTCCTCTGACCCTTCCCATGCGCTGGATCCGGCGGTTAAGGACAAGCCCCAACATGAGAGCAGGAAGCACTCTCACAGGCACAAAACAAGGTCCCCACAGTGGACTGCTAGTAAGCGCATTTCCTCCCCGAGCCATGCCAGGCCGGGTGAGATGTCGCGCATGGAGATGTCTGCACCGGTGCCCAAGCTTCCCCAGGTTAAATGTGAGAAGGATCTGGCAATACCCACGACCACCTCAGTACCCACCCATCCTGCCACTACCTCGCCATCTGGAGCAACTGGCCCTGTTGACGCTGCCTGTAGCCTTGGGTGTTTCCACAGGCACCTCTCAGACTCCTGGACATTTGGAGCATCTTCTCTCTGCAGCAGAATTGGATAAGGAATAGGTCCATTAGCCAAGATGGTCAGAGGGACAACCCCATGGTCTGGGTGTCCCTAAACCTCTGACTGCCAGAAGCTGGGACTGGATGACAGGGGATGGATCACTTGCTTCAGAGGGAATGAACAGAACAGCACAATTATGTGGCACCGGCCACTGTCAGAAGACAGGACCCCGGGCTAGATGGACCATTGGTCTGACCCATTCTGACTCTAATTTGCCAAGCATCACAGAGGAACTCCGTGGCAGAAGCAGGGATAGACTTCAGTTCTTCAGGGCAGCATTGAACTGCTTCAAATCACCCTCTCTTCCTGCAGATCCCAGCCTCACTCACCATACACATTTCAACTTCTGCAATAAATGAGGCTGGCATCCTACCAACAACAGTCTCTTCACGATGCAACCGTGTTAGTCTGTATCCGTAAAAAGAACAGGAGGACTTGTGGCACCTTAGAGAATAACAAATTTATTTGAGCACAAGCCCTCGTGGGCTACAGCTGATGAAGTGGGCTGTAGCCCACGAAAGCTTATGCTCAAATAAATTTGTTAGTCTCTAAGGTGCCACAAGTACTCCTGTTCTTTTCACGGTGCAACACTTTCATTTCCAGAGCACCAGCCATTCTGGGCACTGAATGAGGCAGGAAGTTTTTAAAAAAAGCAAATTGAAAAAAATAATTCCATCATGTAGAATCATATTGACATCCACATGGTTCGTCAGCAGAGTTGGAACCATTAGATACCTCCAGTGCCAGAGGCCTGTACTGTGTAACAGTGCAACCAATAACAATGGATCTATAAGACGACAACCTACTAAAGCCCAGAAGGATCCATTGTGGATTATCTGGCCTGTCTTCCCGTAGAACATGGATCATAGAACGTCCCCAAACTAATTCCTAGAGCAGATCTTTCAGAAAAACATCCAATCTTGATTTAAAAATTGTCAGTGATGGAGAATCTACCACGATCCTTGGTCAATTGTTCCAATGATTAATTACGCTCACCATTAAAAATGTACACCTTATTTCCAGTCTGAATTTGTCTAGCTTCAACTTCCAGCCACTGGATCATGTTAGACCTTCCTCTGCTAGAGTGAACAGCCCACTGTTAAATATTTGTTCCCCATGTAGGTACTTACAGACTGTGATCTGTAAGTACCTACATGGTACCCCTTAACCTTCTCTTTGTTAAGCAAAATAGATTGAGCTCTTTGAGACTCTCACTATAAAGGCAGGTTTTCTAATCCTTTAACCATTCTTGTGGCTCTTCTCTGAACCCTCCCCAATGTATCAACACCTTTTTTGAATTGTGGGCACCAGAACTGGACACAGGATTCCAGCAGCACTCGCATCAGTGCCAAATAAAGAGGTAAAATAACCTTTCTACTCCTACTCGAGATTCCTGTTTATTCACCCCAAGGTCACATTAGCTCCTTTGGCCACAGTGTCACATTAGGAGCTCATGTTCAGCTAATTATCCACCAGAACCCCCAAATCTTTTGTAGTCACTGCTTCCCAGGCTAGAGTCCCCCATCTGTAAGTAGGGCCTATACTCTTTGTTCCTAGAGGTATACATTTACATTTAGCTGTATTCAAACACCACATTCTTTTGCTTGCTTCCAGTTTACCAAGCAAACTAAATTACTCTGAATTAGTAACCTGTCCTTTTTATTATTTTCACTCCCCCCATTTTTTGTGTCATCTGCAAGATTTATCAGTGATAATTTTATGTTTTTTTCTAGATCATTGATAAAGATGTTAAATATCATAGGGCCAAGAACCAATCCCCCCGGGACCTCACTGTAAACAGACCCACTCTGACAATTCCCCATTTATAGTTACATTTTGAGATCTATTATTCAGCCCATTTTTAATCCATGTAATGTGTGCCAAGTTAATTTTACATCATTCTATTTTTTTTATCAAAACATTGTGCCATAACTAGTCAAACACCTTACAGAAGTATGTTACATCAACACTATTACCTTTATCAACCAAACTTGTGATCTCATTTAAAAAAAAAAAAAAAAAAAAAAAAAAAAGAGAGATCAAGTTAGTTTGACAGGATTGATTTTTCATAAATGCATGTTGATTTATATTAATTACATTATCTTCTTTTAGTTCTTATTAATCAAGTCCCGTATCAGCCCTCCATTATCTTGCCTGGGATTGATGTTAGTCTGACAGGCCTGTAATTACCTGCATCATCCCATTTAACCTTTTAAAAAATTAGCACAACTTCAGGTTTCTTCCAGTCTTCTGGAACTTCTCCAAGACTTATTGAAAATCAACATTAACAGTCCAGCAAGCTCCTCAGTCAGCTCTTTTAAAACTCTCGGATGCAAGTTATCTGGGTCTGATTTTAAAATGTCTGATTTTAGTAACTTCTGTTTAACATCATCCAGAGATACTAGAATGGAAAGTGTGTTATCACCATACGATGAGCCTGCATCACCTGTTTCTCTCCCCCTCCCGCCCATAAAGAACAGAAATATTTATTGAACACTTCAGCCTTTTCTGCATTATTATTGATAATTCTACCATTTCCATCTAGTAATGAACCAATATCATCAGGATTCACTTTGTGCCTAATTTATTTAAAAAACTCCTTATCGTCCTTAACTCTGCTGGCCATAGATTTCTCCTTGTACCCTTGGCTCTCCTTATCAATGTTCTACAATTCCTAACTTCTGATTTATAGTAATGACTTACCCTTTCTACACATATATACATACACACATACACATATATACATGCACATATACATACACACACACACACACACACACACTCACTCCTTTTTACAGCTGCTTTCACTTTCTCTCTAAACCAGTTTTTTTTTTTTTTTTTTTTTTAAACCAGCACAGCCTTCTTCCTCAATTGTGGCTTTTTGGGCAGCTAGTAATGTGGTCTTAAATGATTCCCAATTATCATTGACATTTTTCTGATTAAATTTTTCCTCACAGCTGATTTGGCTCAATTATTTTCAGCTTTGTGAAATCAGCCCTATTAAAGCACCAATATATTATTGCTCTTGGACTTTGTTCTGCTTGCACACTATAAATGTGATCAAGTCGTGATAATTTGTACTTAAGCTACCATTAATTTTTAATTCTGTGATTAGTTCCTTTTTATCGGTTAGGATAATGTCGAATATAGAATTTTTGTATGTTATCAGTCTTGCCAGTGCGTTTCACAGACATTTGGTGCGAGCAGAAGAATTTTGAGACTCAGGAATCTTGGATTCCATTCCCGGTTTTGATGGGGAAGTGATTCCAACAGTCACGGGCCCTTCTGCCCCTTTGGTCCCAAGCCTGACCCCTGTTGTAATAATTGGGTTGACAAATGTATCCTAATTGTGAGCTCAACTGTAAAAAGTATGTAACATTTATCAAATACAATAACCTGTAAGAACAAATGTTAATGGAAAATAGGTCAAGTTGCTTTCAATTCTGAATGTTATAAACAGATGCAAGAAAACCAGGCAGACACACTAAATTAATGCAAACAAAAAGGCCAAGTTGATACAACTCAAGGACTATGTTAAAATCATGCTTGGTAAAAACAGAAGATGTGGAACCAGAAATTAATGACCCAAAATGGCTGTATTGGCTATTAGGCCTAATTGGTGGACAAAATAATAAAGGGATGGGCTATCCACCCATCACTCCCTTTTTGGGTCCTAAAGAGATTCGGGGGGGGGGGGGGGGGGGGGGGGGAGAAAAAAAAAAANAGAAGAAAAACAGATGGAGGTTACTGAAGCAACTTCACCATCATTGCTGTCAGTGTCAACAGCTCCTTGCACTCCAGATCTTCTTTGTCCTAATCCTAGGAGATGATCGGACCAGACTGGGCCAGAGAGCGAGACCCAGATAACATCGCCACCTCTACTGGCTCGAGTTAACCCCAACCACCACCTGACACGAAATGGGATCGGCCTTTAACAGCAGCAGCTACAGCAATAGTGCCTGCTCATCTCAACTCACGTCTTGTCTTTTCCCCAAAAGGACAGTTATCCTCTCTAATGCCATCTAAGAGCCTGTAAAACAAGGGAGGGGGGGTCCCTCTAAAAATCTCTCTCCAGCTCAAGGGAAAGGCAACAAGAAATGTTGTTAAAATGGAGGCCTTACTTAATACTTTACATTTCAAAGCCTTTAATTGCTTTTCCTTCTTTTCTGTCTTTATGAACATTCATGTTAGCCCTTTATTAGTGTGTTTGCGGCGGTACTAAGCAAGCTGTGGTGTCTGTATACCAAACCTCGTTGTAACAGTTTAATGTTGGACAGGCACTGGGTTAACACCTTTGGCCCATTTATTCCATCTAAATTAATACAACACCCCTTCTGCCTTTGCCACCTCCAGCTTGATCCTGTGCCAACCTTGTCTCCACCCTAAACTTCTCATTCTGTCTTCCCCTTCCACCGGATCTTCTTCCCAATTCCACCCCTTCATCCCATTTTCAGTCTCCTTCGAGCCTATTCCCAGTCCCCTTGCCCAGCCAGTCCTAATATCTCCCCAGCTTCCAAACTGTCTTCCCCTCCCATCCAGGTTCCTTATCCCAGTCTTTTCCCTCAGCCCAAGTCCAGCTCTTGTCCACTCTGCATTTCAGTGTTCCTCCTCCTCCATGCTGCCTGGGCACAGCAGCGGGTGCACCGAGGGCACAGAACACAGTCTCCCTGCTGTCAGTTCTCATGCCAGTGGCTGCTGGAGCCTGGAGCAGCAATTGCAGACAAGTCCTTATCAGCCCCAGTATCTCTGTTGGAGCAAAATCTTCAGAGAATTTAGCTGCAAACCTCTAACAAGGCTATTGGGCATATGCAGACTCAGATTTTTTGTACCTTGGCCAAATGTGGGCTGTTTTTCCCACAAGGAAGTAAAAGGCACATCCCTATCCCCAAGGCAAACCCTCTCAAATTTCAAGTTCCTGCTTCAAAACATGGAAGTGCTAGAGCTTCTCAACAAATCAGCTGCAAGAATTTGTTGTAACATGGGCAAAACAGCAAATTTTTCCTCCTGAGAAACGTGTGAACCATTTTTGCTGTAATTTTCCAGTAAAATTCAGCTGAGGCAGACACCTGGCATGGAGAAATTCAGCCCAAATGGTTAACGTTTGGCAAAGTTAGAATCAACAGAAAACAAGATCTTAGAATAGGAAGTATGCTGGGCAACCTTAACTCTAGGCATCACCATCAGCTCTGCCTAAAATGTATTCTAAAATAACAAGAGTCAGCACCTCTGCACCTGCGCATCCATCCACGCCAGCCTGTAACAACATAGCCATTATAAGAGCAGTGTGTGAAAGCACTACGTGCCCTGTAGGTATGCAGATACTTGTACATGGAGTGCAGTTGTAGTGCAAGTGCTCGTTTCAGCCTACACATATCTGTTGGGAGGTTCTGTGATCTAGAGAATGTTATAGCATCTATCACCATATTCATCACTTCTCATTATCCATAGCAACATCTGATCCTTGTCTGAAATCAGATAAGCTCTTGGCCTTTGTATCCAGTGGCAGTGAGTTCGACAGGCTGACATAAGAAAAAGCATTTCCTCTTACTAGTTTTAAATTTGCTGCCTTTCAATGGCACTGAATGTCCCCTTTTCCTTGAATTACGAGCCAGGGTTAATGCAAGTGCCCGATCTCCCTTCTTTATCCCATTCATTATTTTGTTTCCTATATATGCCCCATCTCATCTCTAACCTAAAACAGTCCTAATCTTTTCATGCTCTCCAGGTAGTGTCACTGCCTTTCTCTGGGCCCTCTCACTATATCTGCTAGATCCTGTCTGAGATGGGGGACCAGAACTGAGCAATGGAAGCATCCCACTGTCTTGTTTTAGATTCATAGATTCTAGGACTGGAAGGGACCGCGAGAGGTCATCAAGTCCAGTCCCCTGCCCTCATGGCAGGACTAAATACTGTCTAGACCATCCCTGATAGACATTTATCAAACCTACTCTTAAATATCTCCAGAGATGGAGATTCCAATACCGCCCTAGGCAATTTATTCCAGTGTTTAACCACCCTGACAGTTAGGAACTTTTTCCTAATGTCCAACCTAAACCTTCCTTGCTGCAGTTTAAGCCCATTGCTTCTTGTTCTATCCTCAGAGGCTGAGGTGAACAAGTTCTCCCCCTCCTCCTTAGGACACCCTTTTAGATACCTGAAAACTGCTATCGTGTCCCCTCTCAGTCTTCTCGTTTCCAAACTAAACAAACACAATTCTTTCAGCCTTCCTTCATAGGTCATGTTCTCAAGACCTTTAAATCATTCTTGTTGCTCTTCTCTGGACCCCCTCCAATTTCTCCACATCTTTCTTGAAATGCGGTGCCCAGAACTGGACACAATACTCCAGTTGAGGCCTAACCAGCGCAGAGTAGAGCGGAAGAATGAGTTATCGTGTCTTGCTCACAACACACCTGTTAATACATCCCAGAATCATGTTTGCTTTTTTTGCAACAGCATCACACTGTTGACTCATATTTAGCTTGTGGTCCACTATAACCCCTAGATCCCTTTCTGCCGTACTCCTTCCTAGACAGTCTCTTCCCATTCTGTATGTGTGAAACTGATTGTTCCTTCCTAAGTGGAGCACTTTGCATTTGTCTTTGTTAAACTTCATCCTGTTTACCTCAGACCATTTCTCCAATTTGTCCAGATCATTTTGAATTATGACCCTATCCTCCAAAGCAGTTGCAATCCCTCCCAGTTTGGTATCATCTGCAAACTTAATAAGCGTACTTTCTATGCCAATATCTAAGTCGTTAATGAAGATATTGAACAGAGCCGGTCCCAAAACAGACCCCTGCGGAACCCCACTTGTTATGCCTTTCCAGCAGGATTGGGAACCATTAATAACAACTCTCTGAGTACGGTTATCCAGCCAGTTATGCACCCACCTTATAGTAGCCCCATCTAAATTGTATTTGCCTAGTTTATCGATAAGAATATCATGCGAGACCGTATCAAATGCCTTACTAAACTCTAGGTATACCACATCCACCGCTTCTCCCTTATCCACAAGACTCGTTATCCTATCATAGCAGCAAAGAATCCTGTGGCTCCTTATAGACTAGCAGTCTATAAGGTGCCACAGGATTCTTTGATGCTTTTACAGATCCAGACTAACACGGCTACCCCTCTGATACTATCCTATCAAAGAAAGCTATCAGATTGGTTTGACACGATTTGTTCTTTACAAATCCATGCTGGCTTATACGATGACATACTATTTCACTATTGTGCATCTATCCCTTTCTTGGTGCAAGCACTATTAGCAGGAGCAGGGGATGAAATGCAGCTGGGGCTCCCCCCACAACCATCCTGGACCCACAGGGAGGCCCCCTCCCAACCCCAGGTCTGGGGGAGACAAAGTCCAGCCAAGAGACTCCTTCTTTCCCCAACAGCAGCTGGGGGCAACGCAGCGTGAGCATCAATAGGGCCTCTGGAACTTTTGGACAGACCATTTTCTTAGGTGTTGATTTCTGACATTCTTTCCTCCTTGCTAACTGGTTCGTTTTTCAACTCCCTCCCTCTGCTTTCCATATTGCCCATCCTTTTCCCAATTCCTAGTCTCATTACTCATCCCTGTTAGAACATAAGAGCGGCCACACCAGGTCAGACCAAAGGTCCATCTAGCCCAGTATCCTGTCTTCTAACAATGGCAAATGCCAGGTGCCCCAGAGGGAATGAACAGAACAGGGAATCATCCAGCGATCCATCCCGTTGCCCATTCCCAGCTTCTGGCAGAGGCTGGGACACTTCAGAGCATGGTTTTGCATCCCTGCCAATCCTAGCTAATAGCCATTGATGGACCTATCCTCCATGAACTGATCTAGTTCTTTTTTGAACCCTGGTATAATCTTACCTTCACAGCTTCCTTTGGCAAAGAGTTCCGCAGGTTGACTGTGCCGTTCCCTTTATAGCAGGGGTTCTCAAACTATTGTACTGGTGACCCCTTTCACATAGCAAGCCCCTGAGTACGACTCCCCCTTATAAATTAAAAACACTTTTATATATTTAACACCATTATAAATGCTGGAGGCAAAGCGGGGTTTGGGGTGGAGGCTGACAGCTCGCAACCCCCTGAGGGGTCCTGACCCCCAGTTTGAGAACCCCTGCTTTATAGTCTCCCAGGGGGACTTTGTCAATGGCTTTTTTGGAAGTCCTAATAAATTGTCAGACAATTCTTCTTTAGCCACTATTTTGTCAACACACTCAAATAATTCCAGTAGACTAGAGAGGCAGTTTTCCTTTGCAGAAGCCGTGCTGGTTAGTCTCTATCAAATCATGGTCATCAAGGTATTTACAACTCTATTTTTAATTATCATTTCATCCAAATTAGCTGGGGCTGAAATTATCCCTTCTGGTCTGCAATGGCCTGAAGCACTTCTGGATCCTTTCTAAGGTAAGTACATTTGCTATTTCGCAGTACAGGAGTTTATTTTAATATGAGATTTTTGTTGTGTTCACTCACCTACTTCATTCTTACATTTCTTCATAATTCAAGGTTATTTCTCTTATGATACGAGAGACGTATTACAGGCCCTACAAACTGTGAGCTTTATTTGTTCATGTGCATGGACAAAGCCTCGAACCTTGTGGGTGCTCTCAGAACACAAATAAATGTTATAGGCACAGCATAAGGCCTCACTGACAAACCCCACTTTGCCCCATACCATGGTTGGTGGAGTGAGCAAACGAGACATTTGCAAGGAGCAGGTATTCACTTTTACAGTGGAATTCTTCAGGGTCGCAGCTTGTGGGAGTTGTACGAGCAGCAAACTTGTCCCCTGCTTGGTAGTCTGCTGCACAAGGAGTCTTAGCTCCATCATCCAGTTCGCACCCAGAAACTGGATGTGACACATACAGGCAGAAACTCCGAACAGTACCACTTAAAATAAGGATCTCACAGTGGCACAAGCAGGACAAGGTTTTACACATTCTCCTCTAAGAAAGTGGCCTAATCCAGGGTGTGCTTGATGGGGAACTGAGGCAGAGAAATAAGGCCCAAATCCACAAAGGCGCTTAGGTGTTGCAACACTGTGCATCACAGTGCCTAACATCTAGGCTCCTAGAAAATCACAAGACCACCACCACGATTCATAAAGCCTGAGTTAGGCACCTAGGCTCCCAGCACAATGAATGGGGAGAGACGGGTGAGTCCAAGAGTTGTTATCAATGGTTCCCTGTCAAAGTGGGTGGGATCCTGCAGTTGTCAGTCCTGGGTCCAGTATTATTACAATTTTCATTAATGACTGGATAATGACATGGAGGATATGCTTATAAAATCTGCGGATGACACCAAACTGGGAGGGGATGCAAGCAGGACGACAGGATTAGAATTCAAAACAACCTTGAAAAATTAGAGAACTGTTCTGAAATCAACAAGTTGACATTCAAAAAAGACAAGCGTAAAGTACTACACTTAGGAAGGAAAAACCAAATGCATGACTACAAATGGGGAGTAATTGGCTAGATGATAGTACTGCTGAAAAGGATCTGGGGGTTACAGTGGATCAGAAATTTAATCTGAGTCAATAAAGTGATGCAGTTGCGAAAAAGGCTGATATACTGGGGTGTACTGACAGCAATGTCGTATGCAAGACGTGGGAGGCAATTGCCCTGCTCTACTCGGCCCTGGTGAGGCCTCAGCTGGAGTCCTGTGTTCAGTTCTGGGCGCCACACTTTAAGAAAGATGTGAATAAATTGCACAGACCAGAGGAGAGCAACAAAAATGATAAAAGATTTAGAAAACCTGACCTATAAGGAAAGGTTAAAAAAACTGGGCTTGAGAAAAGACGGGGGGGGGGGGGGGGGGCCTTGAAAACAGTCTCCAACTATGTCAAGGGCTGTTACAAACAGGACTGTGATCAACTGTACTCCATGTCCACTGAAGGTAGGGCAAGAAGTAATGGGCTTAATTTGCAGCAAGGGAGATTTAGGTTAGATATTAGGAAAAAACTTTAAGGGTGGTTAAGCTCTGGAATAGACTTCCACAGGAGATTGTGGAAACCCCATCACTGGAGGGTTTTTAAGAATAGGTCGGACAAACACCAGTCAGGGACGATCTAGGTTTAGTTGATCCTGCCTCAGCACAAGCAGCTGGACTTGACCTCTCAAGCCCTTTCAGCCCTATGATTCTATGATCGTCTGAGTCACAGAGTCCAGAGAATTTCATCAAGTGGTTTCTACATCAGGCCTGTAACTTCGGATTGATCTTTTAAAAAGATCCAATCTTGATTTAAAGTCTTCGGTGGAGAATCCATCACATCCCTAGGCAAATTGTTCCAGTGGTTAATTACCTTCACTGTTAAAAACCTGTGCCTTATTTCCAGTCTGAATTTATCTAGCTTCAACTTCCAGCCACTGCATCTCATTCTGCCCTTGCTAGATCAGAGCCATACCACTATCAGAAATCTAATGCTCTGTAGGTACTTTTAGACTGACAAAAATACAGAATGTAAAGGTGATAAACTAAACAGATAGAGCTTCTTTACTCTCTCTCACTATAAAGGCAGGTTTTCAAGACCTCAAAGCATCCCTGTTTCTTTTCTGAATCCTTTCCAATTTTTCAATATCTTTTTAGAAGTGTGGAGACCCAGTATTCCAGTAACAGTCTCATGAATAATGGATACAGAGGTAATAACACCTTCCAAGAATTGCATCAGCCCTCTTAGCCAAATCATTACACTAAATACACATTCAGTTTCTACCACTAACTGACTCTAAACCAGAGTCTCTACTTTCCAGTCCCCCATCTTATAGGTATGACATACATTCTTGGTTACTAGATGTATGATCTTCCATTTAGCTGTATTAAAGCAAATGATATTCAAGTGAGCCCAGCTTGCTGTATGATCCAGATCACTTAGTCAAACCTGTCCCCATTATTTATAGATTCATAGCATTATTCATGGATTTTGAAGGCCAGAGGGGATCATTAGATCGAGTCTGACAACCTGTATAATACAGGCCAGAGAATTTCATAGAATTACCCCTCTATTGAGCCCAATAACTTCTGAATAAGCGTCTCTTCCAGAAAGGAATCTGGTCTTGATCTGAAGACAAGATGTGGAGAATCCATCACTTCCCCTGGTAGTTTAACCATAGGAACAATCACTGTTAGAAATGTGTGCCTTATTTTAATTGGAATTTGTCCAGCTCTACCTTCCAGCCATTGGTTCTTGTTATGCCTGTCTCCGCTAGGTTAAAAAGCCCTTTAATACCCACTATTGTCAAGCAACCTCTCAATCTTCTTTGTGATAAGTTAAACGGGTTGGTCTCTTTAAGCCTCTCACTATACAGCATTTTCTTCAGTCCTCAAATTATTTTTGTCGCTCTTCCTTCTTCTTACTGTCTACTCCCTACTTGGTGTATCCATTCAAGGATCGCATTAGACTTTTTAGCCACAGCATCACACTGGGAGCTCATGTTCAGCTGCTTGTCCACTATGACCCCATAATGCTTTTCAGCTCTTGCCTTTCATGATACAGTCCCCACTCCGTAGGTATGGCCTGCATTCTTTGTTCCTAGATGTGTAACTTTACATTTGGTTGTATTAAACCACATTTTGTTTGAACAGGCTCAGCTTACCCCATGATCGAGATTGTTCTGTACGACTGCTCTGTCTGCATCATTATTTCTCACTCCACAAATCTCTGTCACATAGATTATGAGTCAGAAGGGACCACCGTGATTGTCTCACCTCCTGTATAACACAAGACTCCCCAAAGCAGACTGTGAAGAACTTCAAAAACATCTCACAAAACTAAGTGATTGGGCAACAAAATGGCAAATGAAATTTAATGTGGATAAATGTAAAGTAATGCACATTGGAAAAAATAACCCCAACTATACATACAATATGATGGGGGCTAATTTAGGTACAACGAATCAGGAAAAAGATCTTGGAGTCATCGTGGATAGTTCTCTGAAGACGTCCACGCAGTGTGCAGAGGCGGTCAAAAAAGCAAACAGGATGTTAGGAATCATTAAAAAGGGGATAGAGAATAAGACGGAAAATATCTTATTGCCCTTATATAAATCGATGGTACGCCCACATCTTGAATACTGCGTACAGATGTGGTCTCATCTCAAAAAAGATATACTGGCACTAGAAAAGGTTCAAAGAAGGGCAACTAAAATGATTAGGGGTTTGGAACGGGTCCCATATGAGGAGAGATTAAAGAGGCTAGGACTTTTCAGCTTGGAAAAGAGGAGACTAAGGGGGGATATGATAGAGGTCTATAAAATCATGAGTGATGTGGAGAAAGTAGATAAGGAAAAGTTATTTACTTATTCCNAATAACACCAGAACATCGCTCCGGGAAAAACATCCAAACTTGATTTAAAAATCGTCAGTGATGGTGAATCCACTACAATACTTGGTGAGTTGTTCCAGTGGTTAATTACACTTAGTGTTAGACCTTATTTCTAATCTGAATTTGTTGAGCTTCAACTTCCAGCCATTGGATCTCATTATAGCTTTGTCTGCTAGACAGAAGAGCCAATTATCAAATATTTGTTCTTCAAGTAGGTACTTACAGATTGTGATCAACTCAATCCTTAACTGTTTCCCTGTTAAACCAGACAGATTGAGCTGCCAGAGCCTACCACTGCAAGGCATGTTTTTTTACTAATCCTTTAATCATTCTTTTGGCTCTTCTATTAACCCTCTCTAATTTATCAACATCTTTCCTGAACTGTGGACACCAGAACTGGACAGCTGTCGCACCAGTGCCAAGTACAGAGGTTAAATAACCTCTCTGGCTCCTGCTTCCTATTTAGTGCAGTGTTGTTGGATATGGTCTCAGGATATGAGAGACATAGACCAACTTCATTTGGTGGAAGTGACAAGCTCTCAAGCTACACAGAGCTCCTCTTCATATCTGGAACAAGTTACCAGAGTGTCACAGCTACATATAAGGTGGGACAGATTGTTAAGCAAACCACTTGAAATGAAGTGGGCAATTAACAGCTCTGACGTTATTGTACGAAGGAGGGTTAGTAGATTACAAATTGTTGTAATGGGCCATAAAACCAGTGTCTCTGTTGAGCACATGATTTTTACTGTGTAGCAGCGTTATGAATTTAAGTTCCCAGGCTCATCTTTTGAAGGTGTTGCATGGGTTACCTTTGAGGATGAGGACTGGTAAGTCAGGATATGGAGTGATCCCTTTGTGAAAGGTGTTCGCCCATGGGTGATGGGGTGTTTGTGTCTTACTTTTCTGTGTGAGTTCATCAAGACTGCAGTGATTATCTGATTTTAGCCAGATAGTTGTTTTGGGGGCATCTGATGCACTAGATGAGGTACACCCCATTGTGGTAAGAATGTGTAGGATCCATGGATCTTGAACGGTGTGTTGGGGTTTTGATCACTGTGGCAGTGGAGATATGTTTGCAACCTGGCCACACTCACCATCAGAAGCAAGCTTCCCATAGACCAATTCTAAGTGGCACCAGACCCTGCCAGAACAGATGCAAAATCTGGATACATCTCCACTGCTATGATGATCAATACTCCCCACAACACACCTTCCATAATCCACGGGTCCTACACAGCCTATCACAACATGTGATGTACCTCATCCAGGGCAAATGCGATATCTGACCAATCAGTCCCCAGCCTCAAAGGAAACCTGCACAACACCTTCAAAAGATGAACCTGGGAACTTAAATTCATAGTTCTCCTAGACACTAAAAATCATGGCTCAGACACTGGTTTTATGGCTCATTACAACCATTAGTAATCTACTCACCCTAATCTAATCACCCACCTTGTCTCACTCTGACTCCCTTTATGGATTCAAGGATCGCATTAGCCCCTTTGGCCACAGCATCACACTGGGAGCTCATGTTCAGCTGATTATCCACCATGACCCCCAAGTCCTTTTCAGAGTCCCTGCTACCCAGGTTAGAGTCCCCCAGCCTGTAATTAGGGCTGACATTCTTTGTTTCTAGATGCGCACATTTAGTTAGCCGGACTGAAACGCATATCGTTTGCTTGCACCAGTTTACCAAACAATCCAGATCACTCTGAATCAGTGACCTGTCCCCTTCATTATTTACCCCTCCCCCAAGCTTTGTGTCATCTGCGAATATTTACTTCTGGATGATTGGTAAAAACTTTGAATAGTGTTGGGCTAGAACCAATCACTAAAGACACCAGGAGGATCCTATGGTGAGGATAAAGGTGGTGTTTGAAGGAGGCTATGGGGAAGTAGTCCAGGGAGCTGTAGCAGTCAACCAGCAGTTACAAGTAACACTATAGAGACTGCTGCAATTCACAGGGCCCTGGGCTGGAACCCGGAGTAGAGGGCGGGCCCGGGTTCCCCCCAAGCCCCGCTACTCCTAATCAGACATAGAAGGAGTTGATCCAGACTCTGGGTTTCATTCAAGAAGACCACTGAGGGGAGGACATCCGCCAATAAGCGCAGGACCTACTAGAGGAGAGGAGGAACTTTGTCACACAGGTCAAAGATCTCCTCAGCCAACTCTTTCAGGACTCTTAGGCCTGCTGATTTACCACTCTAATTTTTGTATCATCTACAAACATTACCAGCAATGATTTTTATGTTTTCTTCCAGACCACTGACAGACATATTGAACAGCACTGGGCCAGACAGATCCCTCAAGGACGTGAAACACTCATTTACAATTACTTTTTGAGATCCAGTTAGCAACTTTTTGATCCATTTAATATGTTACTATCCATCATGTGCTGCACTGATTTAGTATAGTGTTATTTTTAGAATTAAGTTAAATGCTGTACATATGTCTATTATGTGAACCAAATTTGTAATCTTATAAAAAAACATTATCTAGTTAATCTGACAAGACCCGTTTTCCATAAACCATGTTGATTGGTATTAATTAGGCAGCCGTTCCTAATTCATACCTGCTTTACCCCTGCATTTCCCCTGATAGTTCCAAGAGACCATAAGAGAACCCTCTGAAATACTCTTTTGGGTTCCTGAATCAAGCAGTTGGAGGAAGAACAAATCTAATGGTCGGATATAGAAGCTAAACAAATTCAAACTGGAAATAAGATGCCAATTTTTAGCAGTCAGGGTAATTAAGCACTGGAACAACTCACTTAGGATGTGAAAATCTCTATCTTCCTCAAATATCTTTCTAGCTTACCTCAGGAGCTATGGCCTGCATTATACACAGGGCAGCCAGATTATATCTGACCTTAGAATCTATGAACCTTAAATCCTTAGAGGGAGAGCGATTAACTCCCTGCCTCACACACTAGTTAGACAGAGGCCAACTCCAGAGGACACATATGCACTGGCTTTCAAATTCTGCCTCTGTACAGGACACGCTCAGTTGTTGTCCTTTCACTTAAGGAATGGGTGCCTCACTATAGTGCCTATGGACAGAAAGAAAATGAAAGAGCACCACAGGGGTCCATTTTACTACATGTACATTGGAGGCTGCATGCACAAGGCAGTTGTACCAACACTGCACCTGTGAGAACCCAGGCCATAGTCACTCCTCTCAAGCCAGCTGTGAAGCATCCAACATGTCCTGCTTCTCATACCCCTCTTACCTTTGGGAGCAGCATGCGTAAGGCACCTTTGTCACGATGCAGCTGTATGATCTCCATCGCCATAGTATTAGAGCAGCCTACAGATCAGCCTGCCCTGAACCAGACCGGATCACAAGTAACAGGACTGTACATTCGAATCCCAACTGACTTGTTTCTGGACTCTGGCCTGGCTTCACAAGCTTGATATTTCCATTAACCTGAACTCACAAGGCCTGCGTAAAATGCAGGCAAGTTCCCAGGTGGGACAGTCACCCCCGCCATTGTTCACGTGGACAGCTGCAGCCGTGGGTCTCACTGGGCCTGAGCGCCTGCAGACTGCAAGCAGTTGATGTGGTGGCACTTACCCCACATCAAGGGCTTGGAGCCTGAGCTCAGCCTGCAGCTGCTCAGCCTGCTCTGGAAGGAGATCCTAGCGTTACCCAAGCCACTGCCCATTCCTGGTAGCGCTGCAATAGTGCCTGAGGGCGCCAACCAGGGATCAACATACTGTGCAAACACTTATTAGAAAGATGGTGCCTGCTCCATTCAAACAAGCAGTTGCCCCTTTAAAGAAAACTGCAGCTCCTGGCCCCCGAGGGTGAAATGGGGTTCTGACTCAGGCATTTCTGACCTCTGGCCCTTACTCTCTAAGGCCTGACAAGCTGTTGGCTGAGGAGACTGGGCCCATTCCAGACCCAACCAAGGTGGTGCTGGCCCTTTTAACACACACTCACGCACGCTGGCTTTTCTTCGCACTTTTATCCAAACTACATGTACATCACAGTAGAGAGCTGCGCTCACCCAGGAGCATTCCTTACACATGGCTAAAAAAACAGATGGGACACAGGGGGCAGGGGAGAAGTCTCTCTCAGGCAGAGTTCATGCTGACAGGTCACTGTTATCAAATCTCTCCTGGTCGTAAACCTCTGCCACCACCTTCCTGCCAGCAAACCAGCGCCCGTTCAGGGCCTGAATGGCTTTGTGAGTCTCCGAGGCCATAGAGAACTCTACAAAGATCTTGACGATGATCTCAGCGTCCTCCTCCTCGCCCTGCTTCTCTTGGTAGATGATGACCCTGTTCACTGCCCCAAACTTGCCGCACTCTTCTGTCACTTCTCCCTCCAGATCGTCATCAATGTCCTTTGGATCCACCATGTTACGCAGCACCATCACAGTTGACTGCAGGAAGAGGAAGAAAAGAGAGGTGACTGAGCAGGTTCATGGGACCGCTGGGGTTAACCCTGCAAAGCCATGGCACCTGCACATCACAGCAGCCAATTCAGTGCCAGGCCTGAGCAGCAAAAATTAACATCCCAGGGCTTTCTGGAACCAATCTGTAATGGCACTGCCCAGGGGCACCAGAAGCATGCTCAACCCATGTTCAGTATAGCCCAGAAATTATGACACTTCCACAGGCATCTCCAGCTCAACTGCTTAGGCCAGCAGCGTACCAGGAATTTGCCACTTGTTTTGTGTTCTGAAGATGTGACTGGAGACATGCTATTTTTAAGACTGTGTTTAAACCTTACAGAGATGGATTTATCAAACTGATTTTCCTCCTCTTACATTCAACAGCATGACACATTTTGGTGGCAATTATTCTTCATGTTAGTTTTATCTTGGAACTTAGTGGCTGGTGTAAGTAGTTGGCCTCACAGGCCTAGAGACTGAAGGTTTCTCATCATTCCCAGAACAAGAACATTACAGGGGATACCCACACCCTGACCCACCAGTGCGGATCATGCTCCAGAATTCCCCCAAGCCTTTACCCCATTCCGTCCTCCTGCCCTTCCACACCCTTCTGCAACAGGAAGCCCATCACCATACGATCATTGCCTGTGCCCCCCCGGACGCCTGTCCCTCTCCATCCCCCCATGTCTCTGTCTCAGACCGGCAGCACAGCCCGCAGTCAGCAGCAGGTGAGATTAAATAATTTTAAAAATTGCTCTGTATGCACGTGAAACCAGCTCTTATCTCTTTGTAATTCACACTCAAAGCCTCTCCCCACTCAGGCCAACACAACAAACTCGGAATTTGCAGGTCAAGCCGTTTTGGAAAAAGGAGTCAGGAAAACTTTTGCTGTAGCTTTAAAATGCATTTTCTGATTTATCTAAACTTTCCCCTTGAGATGTGATGCAACAGTTCTTGGGGAAATTAAGGTGTGGGTCATGTAGATCGGGTTTTTATGGATAGCTAGCTTCAACCTTAACTGGGGACAGCCAGTGTCTCAACAATACCACCGTTGGGCCTTTATATTTTCAAAGTACAGGACACATGAGCTCATTCTCACAGCCCCTCAAGAGGTGCAGGTCAATATTATCCCTATTTGGCAGAAAAGAGGGAAAGGGCCTTGTCCAACCCCAGAAGGAGTCAGTGTCCAATCTGAGATCGGAACTCCAGATTCTGTGCCATCACTAAGGTATCTGAGAATCACTGGATGGGAGTCTCTGGCCTGTGTTCTGCAGGAGGTCAGACTGGTCACAATGGTCCCTTGTGACTCTGCTGAGCAGCCGCATCATCTCATGATGTCACCTGTGCTTCCTGCACGAATCAGCCCTGTCTTGTCATCCTCACCCTTGCAGCATGTCTGAAATTAGCTGTAAGCTCCTCAGTGCTTAGTACTGCATTGACTGGTGGGAAGGAGGGGGACTCAGAAGGATCAGACAAGGATCACATCTCTATTTGGTGAGGAGATAGCTATGGTTCACACCCACAGACACGTAGTTGTGAGCCCTCTCTGTATCTACACAGAGATATCCAGCATGCTTCCGGCTGCAGTAAAACAGCCAGCAATAGCAATGCTGCAGACGATCATCAAATGACAGATTCCTTAACACCACAGATCTGGTTTTATTTCCTCCCACTTCATCAGTCACGGTCAATGACAAACCACGACGACGTGAATGATGGAGAGGAAGGCGAAATCTGGGGGCCAGGACATCAGTGACTATAATGTCCTAATAGACCATCACCATCTTTGGTCTAATGGCTGGACAACACAGCACAGCAAAGAGTGAGCTCTCTCTGAGCAAGGCACCTCACTACAGAGTTCCTCCTTTACAAGGCAGAGAGGGAAAAGCCATGATCGTAGCAGGTGATGACTGGTTATGATACAGGCATTTGTACTCCAGCATTAACTCAGTAAGACACACCTTTTGTGAACTTGTACCATACATTGTACTGCTGAGCTGTACAGAACTAAAAGACAGACCCAAGCCAGACTTGCGGCCTGTAGGCTACACTGTATCTCTGGGAATCTAAACTCAGGGTCATGCTCACCTCCTGTTTGCGAAGCAGTTTCTGCATCACCATGTGACGGGCACTGCTGCCGGATATGCTCATATGCTCCTGTTCACTCAGCATTTCAGGCCTCTCCGACTCCTGGAAGATCTCCTCCTCCTCCTTCTCCTTCTTAACCTCCAACAGAGCCAACGTTGGGGGACTTGCTAGGATAGGGTTCACGACTCCCACCTGTGGAATAGTGACTGGAAGGGGCGGTCGAGCGGGGGTCACACCTGCAGGTGAATACACAGATTTAAGTAGGAGGTAAAAGGAGCCTCCCTCTAGGATTGGCACTCTGCCACATCAGGAAGAAAGCCAGCCAGTGACACCCAGCCTTATGGAATTAGGAGAAAGGTTTTAGTAACTGCAACCCGAACCACAGAGAGAGCCTGACAACCAGGGCTAACAGCGACTCAGTACAGTAGGGAGGGCAGGCTCTACCACCAGGTATGATGCGCACACGTGGGGAATCTGCCCATTCGAAGGGGAGACAGCGAGATGGGGCTGCATCTGTTTTGCATGTGGTAAGTGACCATCGTGGTGCTTTTGCTCAGGGCACCGTGCATCCCTGCCAGCTCTGGGAGGCTTCGTGCCCCTACCGCACTCACCACACACTCGTGGAGAGGCCTGCGAGGCAATGCAAGGAGAAATCAGAATTCTCTGCAAACAATTCAGTTTCAGTACGATTCAGTTTCAAACCCTTTAGTGGGGCTGGTGGCCGGTCTTTCCAGCGCAGGAAGGACTGAGGCCACACCCAAAAGTCTGCTCATGCCCCTCCTTCAGGGACAGTTTCATTTTTCCACGTACAAAACTCAACAAGTAACAAAGTTATGCCCCTGATCAAAGCAGCTGCAAGGAACCTGAAACCTTTTCCCTTGCATCTCTCCCCACTGCTGCAGGGTCAGCCACTGAGCCCACCTGCGTCCCACGGCTCTTCTCTTCAACTGAGTTCTCTCAGCTCTTTACAGGAATCACATGGGTCTGATAACCAAAAGGGGTAGCTGGCCCCAGGCTCCCTGGCTACACTTTCCAAGAAGTGACCCCAGCTGTGGGGACTGGTGCTATCTCGGAATAGTTGTGGAAATGACAGAATGAAGAGCAGACGCACCCGTAATGACTCCTGGTGCCTGTGCTGCCATTACGGCCTGCGGCAATGCCCCCAGAGGCTGAGCCAGTGTCAGCGCTGGTGACACCAGCCCAGGTGTTGCTAAAGTGCCAAGGACCGCAGCTCCTGCCACTGCTTCCTACAAGAGAAAAGCCAGAGTGTTAATTCTGCTTCAGAGAGTCATGCTCAGGGTGTGCTCTGCTCAGGTTTTTCCTTTTTACCTTTGTAGAGACTTACCAAATCGCCAGGGCATGGGGGGCAAGTGACCTGTAAAATTACTAGGCCCAGCTCAGCCACTGGCCAGAGCGGAGAAATGTATGCAACTCCGCTTAATCGCACCGACACATGCCGAGGATTGCCCTGAACTCGCCTTTCCTGTAGACAGCCGCCATGTACCAACCCCCTGAAAAGCAGGCACTCCCCCACATGTCACAGTTATCACCCAACGCCAATCGGCTCATGTGTAGGGCCCTGAATGACAGACATGCCAAGGGATCCCCAACCCAAAGTCTCCAGGATGGTTTTAGCGGGATGGAGTCAATTCCAGAGCAAAAAGCTTCCCCACTTCCTAACCACCTCTTGCTCTTCTAAGGTGGCCCTAATTAGGCAATACTGTTTCAGAACAATCACACTGAATCAAAACAAATAAGCCTGTCTGTGGTGTAAATCAGGCCTGTTTCTACACCTTGGCAGGCCAGACCCAAGAGTGGAGGGTGTAGCACAGACAGCTACTCCTAGGCCGGGAGAACTACTCTGTAGGGTACAACAAAGGACCCCTAGTTAGGAGCTCCCATAAGTACTGCGGACTCAGTGCACTGGGCGAATCGGTATCCCTGTGTTAAATAGGACTGCTGGACTCTAAACAACGCACGCACTCACCCGCCTCGTTTCAAGTCCTGCTGCTCTGTTTCTTACCTGAGCTGTTATCTTTGCTGTAGCTGCTGCTGCAGCCACAGCTGCTGCCGGGGGTAATCCTCCAGGCGTTGCAGGTGTTAGGAGAGGCATTGGGGGAGTGACAGCTTTGCCAACCCGCAGATATTGGCCACCCAGGTCAAAGAGGTTCATAGATGAGACAGCATCTTGTGAGGACTGTGCCTTCTCATACTCTGCAATGATAATTGGAACCCTGATAGAGAGCTCCTTAAAGATGGACATTTCAGGCTCCCAGGGAAAATGACCCATTGCCTGCCTCCTAAACTTAGACCCCTTTCCCTGCACAAGTTAGGTCTGTACTTCTAAGAACACAATGGTCTAGAGTGGCAGCCCTCAGTGTCCCTACCAACCACTCCCACACCTCTTAGATCACACACCCAACCCCTCTGATCATCCAGGATCTGCTCAAACATTCAGTGTCAAGGGAGATGGTTCTCGTCACACCCTAGGTGCTACCTGAACAAGAACACAGAATCCAGTTTCCAACTGAGAGCCAGGCAGCCCTCTGACGCCAGGCCAGGGGCCGCTCTCAATCCCACTCTAACCCGTAACTGAAAGCAGCAGCTTATTGCCACTGGCGGGAGCAGACATGGATCCAAATCCAGTGACATCCCCACCCCACTCCGTGACAGGTATCAGAGCAGCCACTTTACCAATGAAGCCATAGCCTTTGTGTTTCCCTGTCGTGGGGTCCCTGGCTAGCGTGCAGGACTTAATCTTCCCAAAGGCCTCAAACACACTCTTAATGTCGTCATCTGAAAGGTCCTGGTGAACAGATGCCACGTAGATGCGGTTGAAAGCCCGTGCCTCCTCTGCTAGCTGGTCTATGATTGGCTGCGCCTGTCCAATATTACTAGGCCTACCAACCTGTGGAGAGCAAAGCAAACACAAACACCTCTGAGTGCTCCAAGAGGCAGCACTGTGACTCACCCGACACAAGGACTGTAAATGCTAATGAAGAGCAGTTGAACCCCACATAATACTTTCCATGGCACGGCAATTAGCACTACAGAGCCACAATTAATTATCATGTCTGGGTTGTAGTCTCCAGTGACTCCACAGGCCACCATGGGATATCAGGGTTACCGAGACAACCCAGATACAGGATGTTTTCTGTGGCACTTGTTACTGAGCAAGCATATTTCAGACTTGTATCTTCCCTCCCTGACTAGTGACTAGATTCCAGCTGTCAATTCTACAGGCAGGGCACAATGCTTCCATACCATTCTCTGGAGCTCCCAAAAACCCGTAATTGATCAGGCACTGCAACTGCCTGAAAAGGGACCTAAGAGGAAATGATTTTGGTGAAAGTTGTAAGGACACTGGGTTTTCAGAGACACCGCAAAAGGAACGCCCCCAAAAGTCTCCCACACCTGTCAGGGAATCTCTTACTTGATGCCTGGGAATACAAAGCTCAAGTCCCTTGTTCCTTTCAATTTGTACTAACCCCTTCCCCCTCTTCACGCAGAGGACTAGGTTACCCCAGAGCCTCATTTCCCTCATAATACACACACAAACAAGCCCCCTTTCTGCAGAGCCCAACAGGCACAGCCAGGGTCAGCAGTAACTCACCTGCCCTCTCCTCAGGACCTGGCTGCTGCCCACCAGACTCCATATCTAGGCCACAGAGGGCTCCCATTCTGTGCATGGGGAGGAACAGAACAGAGTCCAACACCCCGCCCTCCTCCTAGTGTATATTAACACTTTATGGGCTCTTCCCAGAGGGTCAG
Source organism: Platysternon megacephalum (assembly GCA_003942145.1). Taxonomy (NCBI): domain Eukaryota; kingdom Metazoa; phylum Chordata; order Testudines; family Platysternidae; genus Platysternon; species Platysternon megacephalum. The sequence continues at coordinate 534,134 of QXTE01000373.1, forward strand.
AGGCAGGTGCCAAGAACCAGCCAGTTCTCAGGGAGTGGCCTCAGGTGGTGCATTGAAAAGAGGCCCACTGAGGAACGGATCTCCTTGGAACACACATTTTCTTCTTCAGGCTCCTCTGACCATCTGAAAAGCCCCATCCCTGTAACACAAACAGCAGCATGAGCCAGACTCGCCTCCCACGTGACGCAACCTGCTGTCACTCACCTTTATGTTTCTCCCACCCAGCATGACTGAGTTCATCTGCTCCAAGGCCAACTGAGCAGCTTCAGGCACCTCGTATTCCACAAAAGCAAAGCCCTAGGATAGAGGGGAAACCCTATTAAATTGTACCAATCTCTTCTTGCTGCACTCCCTAGTGCTCGCATTCCCCACTCTGCCAACTAATGCAGCCTGTCTGTGTCACACTATGCCAGATCCCAACTGTTCAGCCAGAGAATCCCATCCTCAAAGCCTTTCCCAATAGCATGCTAATGCAGAGAGCAACAAGCTGAAGCATGAAAGCGCCTGAACAGACTTGCAGCCACTTGCTTCCTGAGCTGCTTATACATAAAATAGGCCTTTTAGCAAGGGAGAAAGGCCAGTGCATGCACACAAGGCAGGCTAACTGCTCAGCATTCCCCAAGCTCCATGCCCCACATCCCTACAATGGTCCCACATGCAGCTGTTAGGTCACCGCTATGGCTTCTGGTGACACTAAAAACCTAGGCAGCGCAGGAGACTATTTCATTCAATCCTAAAAGCTCCGGCTCCGGGCGCATGCCCAGAACCCTCAGGGGAATACAATAGGGACCATCACTTGAAGAATCACCTACTAAGACAGCTTGCTGTATACTGCAGACTAGGAGGGTGAAGGCTCCTCCTTCCCTGGATGCATGCAGGGTGACCTTAGAGAAAAATAAACCACTCCTAGGGGCTGTTAACCAACCTTGTGTTTCATTGTAACAGAGTCCCAGGACATGTCAATGCTTTTGATAGGTCCAAATGGGGCAAAGGCCTGGCGGATGGTGTCCTCGCCCAGTTCGTAGTATATGGAGCCCACGTACACACGACACATGATGGCCAGCGCCCGCTGCCTCTGAGCTGCCATCTGTTTTGGAAAGAAGAACTGGCTGGTTAGCTTAGGGGGTAGTCACAGATACCAGGACAGCTCTCTCCCCTGTCCCACCCTCCCCAGGAGCTGTGACCCAACAGCAAGCAGCTCCTCACTGGCTGCAGCACAGCCTGGCACACTCTTAGTGGTAAAGAAGTATTTTTCTGCTCAGTGCATGGACTGGTGGGGAGTGCATGGGCAGTAAGGCTCACTCCCAGGGGCACAGTCAAGTCTCTGATATGCTCTGCCACCTCAGCAGCCCTAACTCCAACCCACCCTGACAAGATCACATCTCTGGCAATGCCTGCAGCAGGGGGAAATACCTTCATTCTAAAACAGCTTCCCCTCCAGGCAGGGGAAATCCAGGCAGCAAGGGATCCAACATCAGGCACTAACAGCAATCCCTCCTGTCCTGCATGGCGCAGCAAAAGATCCAGTATTGGGCACCACGTGCTCTCATTTTCCCCTGCCCTGGGCATCAAGGGATCTAGCACTGGGAACCACCTCCTCCCCACTCCCTGGGCAGGAAGGGGTTTGGCACCAGGCTCCACCTCCTCCCCTCTCCCTCCCTTGGCATTAAAGGAACTGACACTTGGCACCAGCTGCACCGTACAGTTCAATAAAAACAAACAAAATCCAGCGATTAAACAAAACCCTTCTCTTGGGGAAGTCTGTGGTGCTCAGAGTTAGCATCTTCCATTGGTATTGGCACCTACAGTGGTACAGCCCCACAGACTCAGCCATTGTCTGTCTCAGTGCAGAGAAAGCCTCTGTGCTCTTTTCCTGAACCTGTCTGAAAGTCTGTTTGCAAGAGGAAACTGGTCGTTCCCCAGATGGTATCCCTAAAACCAGCTTCCTCCAAGCCACATGGCAGTTTTAAGAACTTCACCTAGGAAGGTGCTGCCTGCTAGGACACACTGGCCAAATCTGTGATCTTATCAGCATGCATTGGGACCAAGGCAGAAAGGAAAGCCCTGCAGAGGCAGCTCCCTATAATCAGCATAGTGTATTTATTATAGCACACTGGAGACTTGTACAGGGCTACATTCTTATTCTGCATGGAATAGCTGGAACGAATGCAAAGTGGTGAGGGCCCTACAAAGAGGGCAAAAGCAGCACTAATCTTAGTGCCTTCCTCCCCAACCCAATTCTACAGTACTCCACACCCACGTAGGGAGCTCTGTGAACACTGACCCCCCCCAAGAAGGGCCTTGCTATAAGACCATTACATGAAGGCCTAACTCAGGGGGAGAGCTCTGGCATAAGGGTGAGCACAATGAGCTCAGAGTTGTTCTGTGTCCTGTCTAGGGATGCCACAACTCAATGGTAACGAAGGGGTGGCCAGGGGGTCTCTCCTGCAACACAGTAATGGACAGAGCAGGCACGGACTGTGTCTGACGAGACAACTGCACACAATAGATGCCAAATGCATTTGAGCAGGGAGGTAACTGTTTGCAGCTGAAAATACAGCCTCATTCGGGATTGATTCCTAGCACTTCAGGGGGGGAAGCACTATCATCGAACCAGGTTCTCACACCACACTACTGCGCTTGCAGTTATATTAGACTAACTTGAACCTGGACTCATCAAACAAAGGAAACAACGGTTTTGTTTTGCCTCTACATTGGGGCTGTGTTTTATGCTTTTAAATAAGATTTTATGATAGCTACAAAAGCCTGGGAGCCAGGTGAAAAGTGAGGCACAGTCACACCGCAGGGCAGCTAGGCAAGAATATCTCTAGTGCAGTCTCCCAATCCTCCCACCCTTGAGAAGCCAACATTCATTACTATCAGCTTCCCCTTCCTTCCACTGGTTGCATCAGGGGTTCCCAAACTGTATGCAGGCACCACCCCATTTTAATGTATTATTTCCTGCAGAGACCACAGACAGCATGGAGGATGCAAACTGCTCTACAAAATGGCATCCTCCATGTGGCATGACCTTGTACATATGGTGCATGCGAGGTCACGCTGTGCGGAGGATGCCATTTTGTACACACACCATACATACGAGGTCACGCTGTGCTGCGCAAACTGGCATCCTCTGTACACAAGGGATCACCACAACGCCATCTGCTGATGGGGTCACAGCCCACAGCCGGGAACGTCTGTTTTTATATATTTACTTTTTATTTTTTACAGCTACCTTCACTTCCCCTCTAAAACTGGCCTTCTTCCTTGATTGTGGGACAGTGGCATTTTGGGGCTCTAGTAAGATGTTCTTAAATTATTCCTAATCATCATTCACATTTTTCTGATTAAATTCTTCCTCCCAACTGTGAACTTGCTCATAACTGTTTTTAGCTTTGTGAAATTGGCCCTATTAAATGCACCAATCATCTATATTATGGTCTGGACTTTATTCAGCTTGCACATTATAAATGTGATCAAGCCATGATCACCTGTACTTAAGCTACCATTAATTTTTAGTTCTGCGATCAGTTCCTCTCTCTCTCTCTGTTAGAACAAGGTCTCGTACAGCATCCCCTGCGTAGGCTGCAATACGTTCGGAGTTTGGAAACTCATCTATAATGCTTAGAAATTCCAAGGATGTTTCTGTACTGGCAGCACCAGACCTCCACCATATGTCACTCAAACTGAAGTCCCCCATGATCACACAGCTTTTATTTGTACACATTGTAATTAGGTGCATAAGGAAGCGGTCATCCTATTCCCTAGTGGGCTTTGGTGGTCTGTAGCAGACACCGACGAGTACCCCGCTTGTGCTTTATCTGTCTTCTTCCGAGTTACCAGCGACTCGCAAACAGCTAATGCCATTTTGGACATAGAATGCCCCTCCCCCTTCCCATTGATTTTAACATTCCAGTTGGGTGAACCAACCCACTAGGTTTCAGTAATACCAACTAGACCAAGTTTATGCTCATAAATGAGCAATTCCAGTTCCTCTTGTGTGTTACCCAGGCTCCTAGCATTGGTGTATAGGTAATTAGATAATTTCTTCTCTTCATGTTCTTTGGTTCCTTGATTAATTTTGTTCTCAACATCTTGATTTTGTGCTGAGTGCTCAGATCTTCCCTCATTCTAGCCTCCCCTTTTGCTATTACTTTAGTCCTCTGCTTACTACTCTCGGCAGCCTGAGGCCCGTGCCCCAGGCATAGGGATTTTCCACACCTTTAAAGATGTGTACACAAAGGGGGCATTCTCTTCTCCTCCAATGATACCTGCCACAGAGACAAGACTGATAGTACTAGCCCTTTCCCAATGGCAGCAACCCTCGCAGTGGGAAATCCACATTCTAAACCTGCACAAGCAGGAGACTCCAGCAGCAGCAGGAGTGAAGTTCTGAGGAACCCATTTACACTCCTTTACGTTAGCTATCTGGGCCACCAAGCTAGGGTTGAGCTGGACTATGATGGTAACAGGCACATGTGGAGTAGCAGCAACCTGCAGTGCAGTGAGTTAAGGGAAACGGCAGCATATTCTTCTGAACTTAGTGCAGGACCAGGTGCCAAGAACCTGCATGTGAATCCTGGTCCTGCCATTGACTCCCCTCTGTAGCTGTGGGTTGGGCACGTGACCTTTCCGTTTCCCCATCTGTAAACAGAGGCTAAGGATTCCTCCCCAACCTCCAGGTGGGCAGTCAGTGTTTGTACGTATAGACAGTGCTGTTAGTTAGGAGCTAAGGAGGATTATTATTAAGGACAAGTTAACATGCACTTTTCAGGATGGAGCTCAAAATTAGGGAGGCGACATGCAAAGCACCACTCTTTTCATCTGCACTTTTGATGCAGTTATGCAAGGAAACTGCCTGTCTTGGTGAAGTGACAAGGTGAAACCTTGCTCGGTAACACTCAGCAGGTAGAGGGCTGCTGGATAGGGAGCTTTGACTATGGTCAATAAGACGCTCTAACAGGAGTCTCAGGCTGCACTTCCCTCACATATGGGCCTTGTGGGTCCTGCTAGTGGAGATGGTCCTGTTCTTAAGGTATACTTGCGCTCCACACTCCCGACAGGCCTTGAGATAAAGCATTTGGCGGGAAAACAGGGATCTTAATGACATCGAGTTCACAACACACCGTGATGGCTGATCCAGGGAAAAGCCTTGACTTCTAGCCTTTCTGTCCCTCCAACAGCAGGTGCTGGCTCCTGGCAGAGGGAGGCTTTTTTTTTTTTTTTTTTAAAGTGATTTACAATACTAAGCCCATGATTAATCTTGAGGGCCCTGTTAAAGACATCCTCTATCATTATTACATGTTTTCATCTCTGTTACCCAACTGTGCATGATGTGGCTGCAAAATACAGTTTAGCAGAATTAGTGATATGGGAGATCAATAGTATCTAAATTAATTGATAAAAAGGCTTCTTGGGCAACATGGCTCAGGAACTGGCCGTGCTGCCTTCAGGCAGAGATGGCGCTTCCTGTCCCACTCCAAGCTTACCTCCCCCCACAAATGCTATTTTGGCTCCCCAGCTGACAAGCTACCTACCGCGGCAGCGTTACAGAAGGGAAGCCAGGCATGTCTAGTTTTAATGCTTCTTCCCCTTGCAGCACTGGCCTCCAGGTTGCATTTTACACCAACCAAAGAAATTACATTTCAGCTAGACGAAGAAACATTTACAAGTGACCTTTGCATGAGGAGAGGGGGGTTTATAGCCCACATATGCCAGTGCTCCATGTGTCTAGAAGGGGTGGGTACAGATAATCCCAGGTAAACCAGACTCTCTGTGGGGGTAGATTAGAAACTTCCAGCACTATGGGACTGCACTGCTTTTCTTTGAATAACTCTATTGTTCTTTTTGCTCCAGCCCTCATTGCTTTACTTGAAACACGTGCCCAATTCCCCTAGCCTGCAATATGCACATAGCAACAGAAGTCTCACATTTGGTCTAGGATATGCTCTGAAAGCCTGTAATGCCCCAGTGCTCCCCAGCACCATAGCTACCAGGTCTCTGTTCTGTGTGCTGGTTTCTTAACAAATTGCCCATTTGTGAGTTACCTTGGCAGTTACTTTTAGGTCAGGACCTCAGAACTGTAGCATCCCTAGAAAGGTGGCTCCCACAATTTCACAGGTGTTCAGAACTGCTTGAAATCTAAAGCTCTCTTTGCAATTGACTCCAGGGCCCAGGGTGCCAGTGTCACAGCAGACTGTACCCAGCCCAAGGTCTTCCTTTGGGGAGTTTACACTTTGTCTCAGTTTGTTGTGCTTGTCCATAGCAGGTGGGTATGTGGGAGGGTTGTGCTGGGTTTAGTTAAGAGCATTGTATTACCACTAAATACTTCCCCACTCTAGGCCCTGACTAGGACAAAGTGCCCAAGAAGAAGTGAATATGTCTATTGACCGATTGTAAAGGTGAGAGAGGATCTCCAAAGCCCATTGTCACTGCTGCCATCTGAAAGACAGTAAAGACAGAGTTCAGTCTGTTGGAGCTGAGCATACTACGGCTGTTCGTAAAAACTCAAGCAGAGAGCGACGGCACAGGGAACCTGTGGGAGAGGCCTCTCCTTCCTTGCCCCTCACTGCCCGGTCCCAAGGACTGTCCAGCGCTGGGACCCTGCAGATGCCAGTCCCACCAACTCTGGGTAGGGGTGTGCTGCTGACACTGCCTCAGGAAGCAGGGTCTTCTCCCAGGGGGGACTCAAGGCAATAGTAACCTCTGTAACCACTGTCGTTGATTCACCCCCAGCAATTACAAGGAGCCCCTCATCTAGAGCAGCCGCCCAGAAACATACACAGCCCTGAAAAGCCAGAGCTGCCTAATGCGGCTGGCACATCCCCACTTCAACATTTTTTAAACATACACAACCCCCCAAATCATTATGCTGGGCTCCTTAACCTCAAGCAGGAGGCAGTGAGCTGTATATAAGGAATCTCAGAAGGAAGGGGGGTTTAAACAGCAGCAGAGGGGTCTCCTAGGACGTGGACAATCCTGCATTAGCAGGAATAACCAGCTGGAGTTCTGAGAAAAATCCACAGAGTCCATGGTAGCGGTGACACTGCCAGCAAAGCCAGAGAGACAGGCACCATCTCTTCATGGGGGAAAGGATGGTGAAAGGATACTGCTCCCAGTAACCCCAGACACCACCTTAGCTTCAGGTTGACAGTGGAACTCACAGCAGATGCTTTGATTTTCTGGTAACTGAAAAAATTGTCTAGCCAGCCAACAGAAGAGGAAGCATTAGCTTCTCTTCCCAGGGCAGTTTGCTTTCTTGGGGGGCAGGGAGGGTGAGCGTATGTATGAGGGCAGGAGAGGGATTTCCTTGACAGGGCCGAAGACAACATACTTCGATTTCACTGCGGAAACAGAAGTGCAAGTACCTGGCTCCAGGCAGACCTCAGGGCTGTGCTCTGGTTCTAAGTGCATAAAAGGCTCCACCTTGTGGGGAGAGTAAAGGCAAGGGGATGAGCCCAGAGGGATCTCTCACCTGCAGGTTAGTGAGTTGCTGTTGCTGGTGGGCGATGGTTTGCTTCACCAGCACACTCTTGATACTCTGCTCCATCGCATACTTCTTTGCCTGGAAGGAAATACAGTCTCCATAATCACAGGGCACAGGACTCCACAAGGCGCCAGGGAAGGACATTTAACTTCATACAACATTCCCCAGAACCCCACAACTGGCTGCCACTGGTGCTTTCCAGTGCTCCGGCCCCAAGCACTAAGGCACTGTACATTAGTCAAGGGCCGACAGCTTACTATGATCTTGGTCAGCATCTTGGAGTTGTTCACCCTGAAATACAGCACAATGCTTGAGCAAGGACTGGGTGGACTCAGAGTCTGCAGCAGGCGCAATGTTAGGAAAGCATCATGCACTACACACTCAGCATTTCCCTCTTCCTCCCTCTGCCCCTCAGCTCCCACCACTGCACCTTACCTGCTGAGTTGAGGGCAGGACAGATAGTCTCCTTCAAGTCCTTTCCACTCAGAGAACATCTGGACAAAAGGTTCTACAAAGAGCGAGGCAGTTCCTATTCCCCATGCCCAGACTCTGCACTGAGCGAATCCCTTCCCTTCCTTGTCAGAGTAGGCCTACCCTATCTTGGTAAGCAGGAGCTGTGGGTCCTTCTATATACTCCAGCTCCCTCCGTCAGTCCCCTGACCTGTGGCTACAAGGCTGAACTGTTTTTCCTTTACCCAGCCTTCTACCACTCTGGAAAACACTGAGCCTTGCACATCCAATGATGCTGAGATGGAGGCTCCTAATCAAGGGGTCACTAATACCCATGGATGTGCCATGCCCAGGTGACAGGACGGACAGATTCAGCCAACCCCACTCAAAGGCACCTGCTTTCCATTGCTGTACGTGTTTGGGAGGTGCCGGGGAACGGCAGGCTCTAAACCGTGGATTTGAGGCGGGTGCTTCGGAAACCTGGAAACGGACAATGGGATTTACATCTGTCAGCTATGGAGCAGCCAGAGGAAACGAGGCCGTTTCACACTGCGAGCCAAACACAGACACACAAGCAGCTTCAGCATTATGGGAACATTCACACCAAGCCTACAGAGAACAATGGCATACCTGCCTCACCAGAATCTGGGAGACACCTAGCCCACAGCTCCCACCTTCCCCTCCATTCCCAACTCTGCTCTCCTCTCAGCACTTCAGACATCACCCGTTCCCACTAGGAGCGGAAGCCAGAAGTCAGCAGTAATGTCCTCACCAGCTGCACACGTAGAATCAAGAACCAGAGATCAGAGTTGGGATGGACTTGTTCTACAATTAAAATAGCTTGGCTCCAAAGGGATGAAATAATCTTTGCAGTATATTAAAGGTCCCCTTATAACAAAGGGGCAAGTAATTAGTTGCCAGAGAGCACAGGAAAGGTAGAGAGATTTTGCAGTGTGTTCTAGCATGAATCCTGCAGAGGATTCAGCTGGAGCATTTCTGGAATCTATTAATTGTTGAGTCCAGGCTGCACCTGACAGGGACTTTGGGGCAGCAGCATCTCATCATCATTGGGATCAGAGAAACCTCTTAACAAGTTTAAGATCAAGCTGTTATCTATTTTGATCTCAGCAAGGTTTGTTTTTTTAAACAAATATATCCCATAATGTTCCCATGCAGCTACCAGGAACTCTCAACTAAGAAAAAACATTTCTTGGGCATGATTCTAAGAGCTCAGGTGCAGGGACAGCGCAGTCAGTATCCCCTATGTATTCCTGGCAGGCGGGTTCCCCACCTGGTGTGCTCCCCTCTGTAGCAGCAAGTCTGACACTAGCGATCGGGAAGAGCTAAAGAAAGGCCACACGAGGGCCACTCACCTTCTGAAGAGCTTCCTGCTGTTCCGGGGTGAGAGGAGGAAGCCCCAACTTAGCTGCTGTGCTTTGTCCATTTTCCAACTTTATGGACTCCGTGCCCTGGAACAGAAAAACCACCATGAAGTCTGCTGCTGTTAAAATGGCCAGTTTCCTTTCACAAACACACACAGCCAGCTCTGCTCCAGCAGTCCAGAGCATTCAGGTTCAGAAATCACAAAGTCAGAAAAGCCCCCTGCAGGGCTCAGACCTACTAACATGTAACCTTTTTCTCAAAGAGCGGAGCCACCTCCCTTGAGGAGTCTATCCCATCACCTAGGCACTCTGCTAAGCATTCCAGATATGCAGCCTAAAATTTTTCTTTTACATCTCATGCCTCTAATCCTCAACTTATTTTTGAGAGGGGGAACGATTCCTTTTCTTAACTCACACTGTCATCTTCAAGGCTAGCACCCCTGCTCCCCATCCCCAAAGTCATATTGAGAACATAAAAATGGCCATACTGGCTCAGACCAATGGTCCATCTAGCCCAGTATCCTGTTGTCCGACAGTGGCCGGTGCGAGATGCTTCAGAGGGAATGAACAGAACAGGGCAACTTATCAAGTGATCCATCCCCTGTTGTACAGGCCCAGCTTCTGGCAGTCAGAGATTTAGGAATGCCAGGCAGGGGGCAACGTCCCTGACCACTTTGGTTAATAGCCACTGATGGACCTATCCTCCATGAACTTACCTAATTCTTTTTTGAACCCAGTTATAACTTTCCACTTTCACAACATCCTCTGGCAACAAGTTGCACAGTTGAGTGTGTGTTGTGTGAAGCAGTACTTCCTTACGTTTCTTTTAAACCGGCTGCCTATTAATTCCATTGTGTGACCACATAACAAAAGGAACCAGGAAATTTTTACATCTTTCGTAGTTTCCTAAACGGCACATGCTGTTCTAGATGCCATCACAACAGGGTGCACTATCACCTCTATGGTATATATTACACACATTCAATTCCATCCCATCCCCAACAGACTTGGATTTTCCATTGCCTCTTGATGTTTCAGACCCTTTGCTTTCCACAGACTTCCCTGTCCTGTGTCACTAATGGGTTAATTATTCCTATTATGGTAGGCAGACAAGGCTGCCCAGAGGCACTGCTAGTGATCTTGTTGGTTTGGGAGAGGGGATTCAGTGGCCTCCATATGCTTTACCTGGGCTTCTGTTGACCTCTATACCACAGGTTATTACCACCAGACACTGCTCAATACTGGTATTTATTTATATTTGCTGCCACTCAAAATGGGATCATCCTGAAGAGTATGGTAATATGAAAGCTCTTTTTGTAGACAGAACCTCCAATCTGGACAACTACCAACAAACTGAAAAGGGCCGATATGAATACCGTTCGGGATGATTAACTGAATTGCATCGCACAATGGAAGACTACAACCCACACATACATTGCATCTCCCACTGGCAGCAAGGCCCTGGCTATTGTCCTGACTGCTCCCTGGTTAATACACTGTGCCACTATGCACAGAATGGGGTTCAGGGAGACCACACAAGTATTAGCTGGGAGTGCTTCAAGAATCAAGCTTGCAGAAGGCAAACTGGGGTGGGGGGTGAAAAGAACAGACAGCAACTACCTCTTCCACTCTGACCCTGACAGAAGAATTCGAGAAACACTTCAGGTTTGGAGGCTGCTGGCAGTGCAGTACCAACTGTGACAAACATACCCAAGGGAATGGATACAATGGCAGTGACTCAGGGCTTGTCTTTGTGACAGATGGGGCAATTTCCTGAAATATCCTTGGGAGACCTTATTGAATTAAGATTAAATATCTTTGTGGTCCATTGTATTAAAAGAATGGTTTATGTATTATTGTGGGCTGGGACTATATGTAACCTCTCAAAGAGGGAGATGTGACTCAGACTAAGGTCAGAAGGGACCATTATGGTTGTCTAGTCTGACCTCCTGCACAATGCAGGCCACAGAATCTCACCCACCCACTCCTGTAATAAAACCCTAACCTATATCTGAGCTACTGAAGTCCTCAAATCATCGTTTAAAGACTTCAAGGTGCAGAGAATCCTCCAGCAAGTGACCCGTGCCCCATGCTGCAGAGGAAGGCAAAAAAAACCCAGGGCCTCTGCCAATCTGCCCTGGAGGAAAATTCCTTCTCGACCCCAAATATGGCGATCAGCTAAACCCTGAGCATGTGGGCAAGACTCACCAGCCAGACACCCGGGAAAGAATTATCTGCAGTAACTCAGATCCCACCCCATCTAACATCCCATCACAGGCCATTGGGCAAATTTACCGCTAATAGTCAAAGATCAATTAATTGCCAAAATTAGGCTATCCCATCATACTATCCCCTCCATAAACTTATCAAGCTTAGTCTTGAAGACAGAGATGTCTTTTCCCCCACTGCTCCCCTTGGAAGGCTGTTCCAGAACTTCACTCCTCTGATGGTTAGAAACCTTCGTCTAATTTCAAGTCTAAACTTCCTGATGGCCAGTTTATATCCATTTGTTCTTGTGTCCACATTAGTGCTGAGCTTAAAATAACTCCTCTCCCTCCCTGGTATTTATCCCTCTGATAAATCATATCTCCCCTCAGCCTTCTTTTGGTTAGGCTAAACAAGCCAAGCTCTTTGAGTCTCCTTTCATAAGACAGGTTTTCCATTCCTTGGATCATCCTAGTAGCCCTTCTCTGTACCTGTTCCAGTTTAAATTCATCCTTCTTGAACATGGGAGACCAGAAATGCACACAGTATTCCAGATGAGGTCTCACCAGTGCCTTGTATAACGGTATTAACACCTCCTTATCTCTACTGGAAATACCTCGCCTGATGCATTCCAAGACCGCATTAGCTTTTTTCACAGCCATATCACATTGGCGGCTCATAGTCATCCTGTGATCAACCAATACTCCGAGGTCCTTCTCCTCCTCTGTTACTTCCATTTGATGCGTCCCCAGCTTATAACAAAAATTCTTGTTATTAATCCCTAAATGCATGACATTGCACTTTTCACTATTAAATTTCATCCTATTACTATTACTCCAGTTTACAAGGTCATCCAGATCTTCCTGTATGATATCCCGGTCCTTCTCTGTATTGGCAATACCTCCCAGCTTTGTGTCATCCGCAAACTTTATTAGCACACTCCCACTTTTTGTGCCAAGGTCAGTAATAAAAAGATTAAATAAGATTGGTTCCAAAACCGATCCCTGAGAAACTCCACTAGTAACCTCCCTCCAGCCTGACAGTTCAACTTTCAGTATGACCCGTTGTAGTCTCCTCCCCTTTAACCAGTTCCTTATCCACCTTTCAATTTTCATATTGATCCCCATCTTTTCCAATTTAACTAATAATTCCCCATGTGGAACCGTATCAAATGCCTTACTGAAATCGAGGTAAATTAGATCCACTGCGTTTCCTTTGTCTAAAAAATCTGTTACCTTCTCAAAGAAGGAGATCAGGTTGGTTTGGCATGATCTACCTTTTTTAAAACCATGTTGTATTTTGTCCCAATTACCATTGACCTCAATGTCCTTAACTACTTTCTCCTTCAAAAATTTTTCCAAGACCTTGCATACTACAGATGTCAAACTAACAGGCCTGTAGTTACCCGGATCACTTTTTTCCCTTTCTTAAAAATAGGAACTATGTTAGCAATTCTCCAGTCATACGGTACAACCCCTGAGTTTACAGATTCATTAAAAATTCTTGCTCGTATCAGAGATCTGGGGGAAGATCTAGGGGGAGATGAATGCAAATCCCCACTTCTGGTTATGTAAAAACTCAGCCCTTCCTGCCTTGAGGAGCAAGTCATTCTCTGCTGATCACCTGTTACACAGGGACAAGATGAAAAGCCCAAGCTGTATGAAGGAAAAACTGCACAGTGCCCCATCCACAGGCATCTCTCCTGCAGCTCCCATTGGAGCGCGTAGGAGCTGGAGCGGGGCCATTCTGTGGCTTCTGGGAGCCGCATGATGCGGCCCCCAACCCAGCACCCCGGCCGGAATGGGGCCGAACCGCGTTATGCGGCTCCCAGCCCAGCGCCCCAGCCAGAGCGGGACCGAGCCGCATGGTGCGGCTCGCAGGCCAGCTGAAAACGGCTCGCGGGCCATAGTTTGTCCACCCCTGCCCTACACCTCCAATTGCCAGAAACGGGACTGGACAACAGAGGATGAATCTCTCAAAATTGCACTGTTCAGTTCATTACCTCTGAAGCATTTGGTACTGGCCACTGTCAGAGACAGGATACTGGACTAGATGGACCATTGGTCTGATTCAGTATGGCCGTTCAAATGAGACTGGGGCAACATTGTCAAAGATGGGAATTTATGCTTGCAGACAGAAAACTCTATACCATATATTTGAATGTTCAGAAGGAAACATGCCACACAGGACTTATTCGACACCAGAAGCTCTACAAAGGCACCTTTTTAATTCTTTCACAGTCAAGAAGGAACCACCTTAACTTCTGCAGGCCTCTGCTCTCTGCATCCTCCAGAGTAAGAAACTAAACAGATGAACTCTCTCCATGATAAGCAAGCAGCACCAGTTCAGTATGTCAGAAAGCAACACATCCCAAGCAACCTATCACTAGAGTATTTCCTAGCTTAAGGCATAAATCATTTGTAACCAGAAAAGTCACTTTTAAAATAGCAGGATGTATCAATTAAACTCAAAGAGAGAAAGCAGCATCTTCCTGAGAACTCTGCTTAAACTACTAAGAATCCTTCTCAGAGGGGAATGTGGGTCTTGGCCCTTCGAAGTTGAATAAGAAACCAAGGTTATAAAAAATAATTGCCATAAACATTTTTGAAGAGTCCTCCTAATTAACTGCAGCAAACATGATAGTCTCTGAGAGCATTCCATAACCGCCAGCAAAGGTCTGCACGTCAGGAAAGACGCACTGAAACAAGAGACATCAAAGATGCACCAACTGACAAAGAGGATAGAAAGAGGCAAACGATTATGTCCCACCCCCCAACCTCTCCCTTCTACAGCAGGGAACAGAAAACAGTCCGTTGTTACTCTGCAGCAAGTAACTGTAAGTCTCTGTACAGGAGGCAATCACAGTTCTACTGCATGCCACCAGCACTGAGGAATCTGACGCATTTCACACAGCCCTGTGTTGTCCCTCAGGACCACTCCTCCCAAGTGCACTTTGCTGTAACCAAGGAAACTGAAAGCAAGACCCTGAAACAGAAATGTTAATGGATCAATAGAAAGTTGTCTGCAGCCTTTGCTGTACCCATTGGTACAACTTGAACCCACTGTCTAAACTTTATCTTGCTGCTACAGCTTTCACATTACAGAACTCCTCCATATTGGAGTTGTGACAGGCTGACAATATCCTGAACAAAGATTATGGAACTAAAATAAGCTTTACTGAATTAAGCAAATATTGAATTAAAGTTAATAACTGTGGGGTACGTTGTATTAAAATTGCAGTTAGTATGTGGCATTGTAACTTTTCTAGTACTGAGGGGGATGCTAATGTACTTCCTCTATTATCAACATTTGAATATAGTCCTCCTCTTCCCCCCCCCCCCCCCCCCCCCCCCCCCCCCCCCCCCACCCCCCCCTTCCNCCCCCCCTCCGGTACACATATACTAGTTCAAACTGGATTTCCAGGGACTGACAGACAAAGAAAGGATTTTTGGATAAATAACCTGGTTTTAAACTGGCTCACGGTCTTCTTCCTGATCCAGCAAACCGACAGGATTTCTAGTCCACAGAGGGCCCCAATCCCTTACCAAAGGGCTGGAAAGGCTTGGCCTACTGAGGCCCCGTAAGACTGTGTGCTTGTTCTGAGCTGAAGCGATGAAGAACTTGTAACCACAAGGATCACCCCTTGGGTGGAAGGTCTGAAGAACTGTTCCTATCAGAATCCATGTTAGGGTGGGGTGGACTCTGGTAAACTTACTACCATGCAAGCAGGTAGGTTCCTTTATTGTTTTGAACATGTTTTTTCTGTAATGCTTTTTTACCGTAAGAATAGAGTAAGCTCACATAAGAAGTGTTGTGTAGTATGTTATAACTGTAGCAATTACACCTGTTATCGTCCCCGGAGAGAAAGCGGGCAGACTGTCTTTGCTGGGAATAACAGTGAAGGCAGGGAACTGGACAGCCTGGAAATACCCCGCTCAAAAGGGAGAGAGACACGGGTCTCCACTCAAAAAGGTAACAGCTGGGGACCTGAAGCCTGAGAGTGGATGCCATTGCTGAACCACTGAGGGGAAATACAGGTGCAGTTTCCCTGAACTGTGACAGGAGGTTTAACATCTGAACCATTTGAAAACACATTTGACTAAACAATGGTCACAACTTCTTAACCTAGACTAGGGGATGCCACCCATCCTGACTCTGGTGGACTTGACTTTGGCGTACTTGCTTAGGCTGAATTTAGAACATTTTCATCACTAACCAATTTCCCTCTATGAACTGACTCACTGCGAACAGATCCATTCATCTCCATGGGCTTTCCCCTTTCCTGAAGCTTCCCCAGTCCCGCCCCTTGCTGTGGAATATCAATATTTAATATAATCTTGCTAAATACATGGATTTTAGAGCATTTTGAAAATTAAAAGCTCATAGCTTGTGGTGTTGGCACACATGCAATATATTGAACCCAGTGATCAAATGACCCCAATTTTGCACAACAAATTCTACCTGTGGCCCTAATGTAGCACAGCAATATTATGGTGACAGTGTAGTAACTGAATTTTCATTTTGACAGGGGTGAAAACAGTTGACAAAAATTCTGCTTTTTGGATTAGTCTCATTTTTAGATGTCTTGTAGTTTGTGCACTGCTTGATTTTTCTATAGCAGTTTGTGGGGGGAAATACTAGAGGGTCACACATTTGGTTTCTCATTTAGGTAGAGCTGTTTGTTATCCAACTTTTCAAGTGCAAATAGCACCTGGCTGGGGGAGGCTTGCCTCAGGGGAAATGAGGGGCCTGGCTGGATATACAGCTCAGCCTACATAAGCAACGAAGTGCACAATCCTTGAGTAAGATGCTGCCTGTGCAATGTGTAGGCAGCAGCAAAGGGTGCCAAAGCTTCTGGGCCTGATGTTTGTGGAAATCCAGCATTTCCATTTTTCATCAAAATAAACAGAACTGTGCCCACTGAGATACCTAAAACATTCCCCAAAATTTTGCAATTGGTCAGCTGCAGTTTTCAGAAGTTATTGCGTTATGTATGTATAGACAGAGAAAAGCAGAGATTTGACTGTAAGGCTTCACTTCACTTGGTCAATAATTTGAGGTTTGCTATCACTATTTTAAAAGGGCGGTTTGACTAAAAATGTTCTAGTATCTGACATTTCCTTCATTCAGCCTTCTTTTTCCAGGGAACTACAATACTTTGAGGAGTTAAATAGATAGGTTAATCCATTCTTTGTGGGGACTGGATGAATTATGGTGGAAAGTTTAAACGTTGTCTGCAATTTTCATAACCCTATGTTACTGTTTTGATTGACAACAGCATCTTGTCACCACATTAGTCAAAAGTGGCTCTTTCACCAGCTTTGGAATGGGGCTTTTTATTACGGGTGCCTTTCCTGACACTCAGCAACCTTTCTGATCAAAATATACTTGTGGTAGCCCATGCTGTGGAGGAGGACCACTGCTTCATTCTGTACTAGCTGATATTTTCTGAAGGATGATGGTATCATGCCCAAGTAAGTTTCATTGATGTCATCAGTCCAATCAGCTTTTACTAGTATTGCCGTGAACTTGGGTAACTCATAAGGGAATGCCAGGGTTACATTTATCTGCAGCTTGTCCCTTTAAGGACTGGAGCTGTGCTGAAGAGGTCAAAAGAGATCACAGCTCTGGGGAACAGAGCATAGTTGCAGCAGAACATGGTATGCTCCAGAAAGACTCAGCCACGGTGGGCCTTGTGCAAGAACAATGGAAGTGTTTGGGCTTTTTATTTTGTTAATTCTAAATTTAATAAAATGCTTGTGTTTTAAACCATCCCTGGTCTGGGGATGCCAATTTGGCGATCCAGGCAGGAGAGGCTGAAGTACAAGGATCTAACCTCTCCAAGAGGCAAACCTACATAGAAGCTGCTAGAACAGTCATTGCAGAAAATGCTGCCAGAAGGTAACGCAAACAGAAGAGGGATTTTGTAAGAAAGTTTTCTCTGGTAACAGAGAAGACAGACAATAGAGGACAGAACTGAGTGACCAAGGGGCATATCTGAGTATCTTCAGTGCCTCATTTCCAAAAACTTTGGGGAATATAAGCGGAGAAGAATAGTTTGCAAACACTATGGCTGGCAGAGAGTTAAAGGACCTTCATTATGGAGATAAGGGGACTCATATCAGCTTATGGACGAGCATTTAAGAGACATAAGTGATTCTCTGGACATTTCTGGGAGAGATGGCAGTAAAAAGCCATTTTGCTTTAATCACACATCACAAACCACATAAATAGTGAAAAGCATGAAGAGTTAGCAGATCAGGGATTGTCTACATCAGCCCATTCTCAAACTTTAGCAACCCAAGTACCCCCCTTTTGTTTTAAAATTTTTTGGGGACCCCCACCACCCCCACCGCTCAGCCTTGCCCTGTCCCCTTCCCCAAGGCCCCGTCCCCTTCTCTGAGGCCCCGCCCACTCCATCCCCCCTCCCTCTGTCACTCGCTGTCCCCCCCACCCTCACTCATTTTCACCAGGCTGGGGCAGGGTTAAGGTACAGGATGGGGTGCAGGCTCTGGCAGGGAATTTGGGTACAGGACGGGGTGGGGTGCAGGCTCAGGGAGGGCATTTGGGTGCGGGCTCTGGGCTGGGGCAGGGGTGTGGGAGGGGTGTGGCGCTTACTTCGGACAGCTCCCAAAAGCAACCAGCACATCCCTCTGGCAGCGGCGCTTAAGCGGGGGGAGGGGCTCTCCCATTGGACGCAGTTCCCGGCCAATGGGAGCTGCAGAGTCGGCGCTTGGGACAGAGGCAGTGTGTGGAGACCCCTTCCCCCACCAGGGGTCGCAGGGATGTGCTGGCCGCTTCCGGAAGCGGCGCGGAGCCAGGGCAGATAGGAAGCATGTTCCCCGGCGTCCTGGGGGGGAGGAGGAGGAGTTTCTCAGTGGGGCCCACGGACCTCCTGGAGTACCCTCGGGAACCCCCAGGGGTCCACGGACCTCAGTTTGAGAAATGCTGGTCTACACTACTGAATCTAAAAGATCATATTTTACACTGCAGTGCCACAGCAAAAGAGAAGCCAACTGTGGGGATGTCTACACAGCAAAGAAAAACCCGTGGCTGACCCGTGCCAGCCGACTCAGGCTCATGGGGCTTGGGCTGCAGGACTGTTTCACTGCTGTGTAGACTTCTGGGCTTGGGCTGGAGCTCGGGCTCTGGGATCTTCGCACCCTGCAGGGTCCTAAAGCCCAGGCTCTAGCTCAAGCCCAGATGTCTGCATAGCAATAAAACAACCCCACAAGCCCAAGCGGGCTGGCACAGGCCAGCCATGGGTTTTCCTTTGCTGTGTAGACATACCCTGAGACAACTAGGGACAATTCAGAAACACTGTGCAGAAAAATTAAAGTTACTTGAAACCATTTCAGGAGAGTATGAAGGAAATTAAAAGCCACGCCCCTGTGAAAGTCTGTCACCCCCATCCCAGAAAACAGAACCCGTTTTTAAACGGTTTTTACAAAGTACTTTAAAACAACAAGATAGATTGGCAACTGCCTACAAAATGACAGGCTAAGCCTATGAAGTTTGGTTTATCAAACTGAAAGTGGGATTGGAGAGGGGAACAACTGAGACAGATAATGGAAGCTGTCATCACAGTAGTTTGGAAAAAAATCTTGAGTTCCCTTATTTCATTCATTCAGATGAATAAGGGAACTAAAGGCAAGTATCCTTGAAATCAAATGTGTGAAAGATGAAAACAACATATTAAAGCAAGCTGTTCAGACACTTGACAAAAGCCCTGATCATCATATGAGGAGACGTGAAGATAGGCAGCCCCAAGAAAAAAGATGTGCAAGCTGCAGGCAATCTGGTAGAGGCAGAACCATCATGGTTTCAGATGGGAGAGCAAAAAAACCAGTACCAATCAGGATGCCATGCACAGAAATGTCAATCCAGAAACTGGCCGGAAGGGAAAACAGCAGAGGGTCACCCCTGCAGAGCACGGAGTAACTGTAGAACTTTGGAGTCCCAGAGTCAATCTCAATATCATGAAGGAAAACCACAAAAGAATGGAGAAAGCTGAGTGCCCTCCACCTAATTTAACAGGAGTGGTCTATATTTCCTATCTAATACCCAAATAGCATGTTATAGTATCTATAGTATCATGTTATAGTAACTTAGGGCTTGCCTAGACTTACAATGCTGTAGCAGTGCAGATGCACTGCTGTAGCACTTAAGTGACGACAGTACGTATGCCAATGGGAGGGCTTCTCCTGTCAGTGTAGCTAATCCACCTCCCCGAGAGGCGGTAGCTAGGTTGATGGGAGTCTCTATTGATCTAGTGCAGTCTACACTGGAGGTTAGAGTGGTTTAACTGCGTCATTCAGAGGTGTGGATTTTTCACAGCCATGAGACACTTTGGCAGTGTAGACACAGCCTCTTTCAGCACTAAAACTTTAGTCGTTCGGGGTGGTTATTTTTTATCGCCAGGAGAGCTCTCCCCCGGTGATAAAGTGTGACTACACTGCCCACATCACAGCGCTGCCGTGGCCACGCTGTAACGTGGGCAGTGTAGGCATACCCTTAGTTATGCCAACCTTCCTAGTGCAGACCAGACCTTAGTTAGAAAGACGTGTAGGGTGCAGTGTTGCTTCAATAAAATAAAAACTCAAGTCTTATGTGACATGGAAGCACAGATCTGCATGGTCTCGACTCTGGGTGGAAAATAACCCAATAATGATGGGGGACTCCAACGACCCACATAGTCACTTAGAACATGTTGCCTAAGGATGAGATGCAGAGATCAAATGTCTAGATACCATTAATGACTACTTCTTGGAGCAGCTAGTCCTGGAACCCACCAGGGGAGAGACAATTCTCAGTTTAGTCTTAACTGGCACACAGGATCTGGTCCCAGAGATGAATATAGCTGATCCGCTGGATAAAAGTGACCAAAATGTATTTAAATTTAACATGATTGTAGGGGGAAAATACCAAAGAAACCCACCACAGTAGCATTTAACTTCAAAAGGGGGAACTACACAAAAATGAGGAGGCTAGTTAAACTAAAAGTAACAGCAACAAGAGTGAAATGCCTACAAGCTGCACGGAAAGTTTTTAAAAACACCATAATAGAGGCTCAAACTATATGTATACTCCAAATGAAAAAAAATCAGTTAGAGCTGCAAAAAAATGCCACCATGGCTAGGTCACAAAATAAAAGAGGTGGTTAGAGACAAAAAGACAGCTTTTAAAAATAGGAAGTCAAATCCTACTGAGAAAGATAGAATGGAACACAAAATCTGGCAAGTCGCGTGTAAAAGTATACTTAGGCAGGCCAAAAAGGAATTTGAAGAGCCACTAACAAAACCCACAAAAACGAACAGCCATTTTTTTAAGAACATCAGACGCAGGAAGCTGCCAAACAATCAATGGAACCACTGGGCGCTCCAGGTGCTAAAGGAGCACTGAAGGAAGACACGACAAGCTAAATGAATTCTCTGTATCAGTCTTCACTGCAGAGGATGTGAGGGAGTTTCCCACATCTTAGTAATTCTTTTTAGGTGACAAATCTGAGGAACTGTTCCAGCTAGAGGTATAAACAGAGGAGGTTTTGGAACAATTGATAAAATCAACAGTAATAAGTCACCATGACCAGATGGGATTCACCCAGGAGTTCTGAAGGAATTCAAACACAAAATTGTAGAATTACTAACAGTGTGTAGCGGGGTGGTCACCCGCTCCTGCCCTGAGGGGTATAAAGACAGCCCTGGGAGAGGGCTGTTGCAGGGGGAAGCAGCCGCAGCTGGGCCATGCCCCAATCAGGCCTCAGCTGGCCCTATATAAAAGCCAGGAGCAGACACACAGTCTCCTCTAGCTGTAGAGAGAGACAGGCCTAGCTGCAGGGAGCTAGAGAAGGTACCTGGAGTGGAGCAGGGCTGGGGGAAGGCAGAGGAGCTGGGGAGCTCTGGCCTGGAAACCCCCCAGGCTGCGGCCTAGCAGAAGGCCAAACAGGTACTGGGGTTGCTGGGGACAGCCCAAGGCTAGGCAGAGGCAGCAGGTCCAGACCCAACCTTGCCTATGATGAGTGGCTTATACTGCAGTCTGCCCCAGGGAGCGGGGGCTAGTTGGTGACTGGCAGTAGCCGATGACTGGTGGGGCTAGGGGGGTGGGGGTTCCCCGGGGAGGGGAGACCCTGAGAGTGAGGGGTTACTGCCAGGGGGCAGCACCCCAGATAACAGGGCACCTGGTCCGGGAGGGACATGGGGGCCAAGCAGCAGTGGGACACCGGCCTGCAGAGGGCGCTCCAAGGCTGGAAACTAATTCCCAAGACACCAGCAGAAGGCACCACAGGAGTGAGTCCCACATGCTTACACTGTGACATCGACAATGGACAACTGAACCTAGACAGCACTTTCCATAATGCTTCACGACTGATGGAATCAAAAGCTTTAGTTAGGTCAATAAATGACAAACAATGGGGTCCTAGTGCCAGTTATGCTCCCCTTCTGTGTGCTGGGAGCCTTCCTGTTTTCTGTTCAAGAGTGAGTGCCCGCGATGGGGCTAAGGGGGCTGGGGGAAATGAGGGAAGGGGGGTGAAATAGGACAGGGGTGGGGAATGTCGGGAAGGGGATGGAGAAGAGGAGGAAGAAAGGGATGGAGAAGAAAAGGGGAATCGCAGGGGGAAGCGGGAGCCTGGTATGCGGCATCCCTCAGCAGCAGCTGGAGCCCCCTGGTTAAGCAGGCCCATCGAACCCTCACCCTCACAAGTCCTACCCCGCTGACTCCCCAACCAGCTGCACCTGGACCCCCACCCCATCAAGCCCCACTCCCCCAGCACCCGGACCCTCCCACTGGGCCCTCCACACCCAGACCCCCCACTGAGCCCCAACCACCTTCACTGGATCCCCTGCACAGTCCCATTGCCCCTGCACCTGGAACCTCCCAACGAGCCCCTGTGCATCCAGATCTCCCACTGAGCGCCCACACCCAGACTGCCACACACAGAAACCTATCACCCCACACCTGGATCACCCCACACTAAGCCCCTCCACACTTGGATCCTGCTGGGCTGAGCCTGGCCACCCACACCTGGCGCAGAGAGGCATGGCCCTGGGGTGTTTCTGGGTCAGGCTCAGCCCTTGCACTGTGTCAGAATCAGGTGCAGTCTCACTGCCGAGTCCCTGTACCGGAGGAGGTGGGGGCTTCAGGGTGATCTCCCACCCCAATGCAGCCAGTGGCCTGTGCTCCCTGGTACAGAAGGATATAGAATAGCCAAGAGTTTGTACTGCTTTTCTTGGACTACTTCCAAGGATATATCCAAAGTTTCCATCATGCTCTTCATCAGGTCCTGGAATACCTCGAAATTCAACAACTGAGGCAGACGTGGATGGATTCACTGCCTCATTTGGGGACGATGCGGCGATTGCCGCAGGGATCAGTTGCTCTCTCTCTAGCAGCTGATGTTCTTCCTCACTCTCCTCCTCCTGCCTCACACATCTGCGGCTATACCCAACTGTCTTGCCTGAGATAACTGTCTCTTTGCGGATGGTGATCTAGCCTGGAGATATGTGATGAAGCAGGCTTTCTGAAGTATGGCTGTAAATCCCAGAGTATCCAGTAAGGCCACAGATGGTGTAGGAAAGGGTCTTGAGATGAAGGACATATGAGGGGGTTACCAGGTAGGATCTCTATGAACCACAGGTCTCTTTCTTCTATCCCTTGAGGACTCTTTCTTAAGAGTCCCTCCCTGAGTCCCAAAGTGGTACCTGGTACCTCAGCAGAGGAGAAAAAGGAGTACAACTCCTCCAAGGGAAAGCCCGTTCTGTGAGGTATGCCTTGCTTCAGTAAAGGAGAGGTTGGTACTGGGGATACCCCTTTAACTTGGCACACCAGTGACTCCAAAAAGCTGGTGGCTTGGATATGACCACCCTCAGTATCAAGAAAAGATGACTCACTCTGGTACTGAGTCCACCAAATAGTCCCTTGATGGCTTGGGGGGGGGGGGAAGAAGAGGGTGTCCTAGGCTAACTGAAATTATTTAATGAAGAAAATATATAAATAAAACTAAATATATTTTCTCCAATGGTCATAAAAGGAGAAAAACCATCCTAACTACACTACCAAAATAACACACACAAACTAAGGAAAACTGCACCGTTAGCGGAGAAAGCAGGCACTGCAGGGTTTTTGTCTCACTGGCACAGGCAGTAAGAAGGAACTGAGGCCTGATCTACACTGGCGCGGGGGGGGGGGGGGGGGGGGGGGAAAATATCGATCTAAGTTATGCAACTTCAGCTATGTGAATAACATAGCTAAAGTCGACGTACTTAGATCTACTCACCACGGTGTCTTCACTATGGTGAGTTGACTGCTGCTGCTCCCCCATCGACTCCGCCTGTGCCTCTCGTGCCGGTGGAGTACAGGAGTCGACGGGTTATCACGTCTACACTAGACACACTCTGCTCTTTATGCTCTCAGGTGAGAGAGAGAAAGGAGGGGGGCTCCAAGGGCACCTCAGGCACAGGTCCAAAATAGACACTGGTGACCAAAAGAATTTGATCTTATGCACATAGGGAGGGCGCATGCACATCAAGAGTGGAATCCATGTAGTCAATCACTCACAGAAGAGCGGAAATATTCATTGAATACTTCTGCCATTTCTTTAACAGCAGCAATTTTACTATCCCGATCTCATAGCAGACTTAAAGCATTGCTAGGATTTCTTTTGTTTGGGGTATATTAAAAAAATTCCTTCTTGTTGTCCTTAAGCCTAGTAGCCATAGATTTTCAATTTTATCTTTAGCTTCTCTTATCAATTGCCTGCAATTGATGGCTGCTATTCATATCAACTTACCCATTTTTCCATTTGTGATTAGAGGGAATATTTTCCCTTTCCCTTATTGCTGCTTTCACTTTCCCTCTTAACCAGATCATTTTAAAATGAAGTCCTCTTTTGTGATTGCGGAATTGTAGTATTTGGGCATCTAGTAAAATTGTCTTTAAAAACTCCCAATTATAATCTTTTAAAATTCTTCCCTCTCAGTTTTGCTCGTGATTGTTTTCCTTTCAGCTTCAAAACCCTTTTAAAACCAAGTATATATAATTATTGGTCAGGACTATATATCCTGTTTGCACATAACAAATATTCATTGATAGCATCCATGTAATATCAGAAAACAGAAATCTCAGTCTCATGGTCATGTCATAGAATTATGCTTTCTGAAATGTCCTCAAGTGAATGTCGAAGTGCCAGAAGGATTCAGAACAAAATGGAGGGAAGAAACAGCTTTTAAAGTGTTCAATTAAAACTTATTTTGTGTAGAATGCTACCCACAACTTAGTTACAAGGTGGGATTCAGCATATCAACAAGGGATTTACTCAGTTTTCACATTAATTTAAAGGTGAACTGCAAAGCTATTACAGGTCTGTCTCATCTTACGCTGGGGTTATGTTCCGCGGTGAGCGCCTAAAGCGAAAACCACGTATAGTCAAAATTACATTGAGTGTAATGGCGGGCACAATCGCCCGCCCTACAGAAACGGTATTTAAATTGTTATTTTTCTCTTTTTGTGTGTGTTTTTTTCTTGTTTTTGCCGACCGCATAAAGCTGAAATCGCACATGTTAAATGTGCCTAAGATGCGACAGACCTGTATTCATAAAAATAACAGTGAGCACTTATCTAGCTTTGTACAGCTTCAAATCACCTTACAATGTTAATGTGTTAAAACTCACAATCTCCAAAGTAAACCCAAATTATCCAGTTTGGGGGGGGGGGGGGGGGGGCGGGGGCCCGCAGGGTGGTCAAGAACCAAAGTTCAGAGTAAAGTGGCCTGCCAGAGGCCACGCAGCAATTCAGTGTCAGAGCAGACACAAACTCAATTCCCAGCCCTATGCTAGATCCACCTTCCTCTAAAGAGATATCGAAAAAATGTCAAACATACAACACTGCTGCAGCTAATGGAAATATTCTGTACACAGGCACTTACAAGAAAAGTTGCTTTGTATGGGACTATCAAGGGCCCTCCAGTTGTTGCCTGTGTGAGAGAGCTAATGCCTTTTGGTCAAGTGAATTTATTCAGGAAAGCCTAGTATTTTCTTCTCTTCCCCTGCAGATTGTGGAGGGTGAACTGGGTCTAGTACTTCCCTATCTCCTGGCAGAGCACAAAAGGAGTATTATCTCTTACCAAGTCCTCAGTGATAAAATAATCCAATTGGTTAAGAATGACAACCTAACAATGCAGCTAGTCCCTATTTCTATTATGGCTATCATGGAATCTGGCCTAGTTAACACACCCAGAAAAGGTTGGGAGAGGAGGAGAGAAATGGAAGGAAGAAGAAGAAGAAAACAGGAGTGGGAGGCGGATAACTGTCTTTATAAAAGTAATAAATAGAAACTGGATACCTGTTGCTATGAACACTGCTTCTGTAAGGTGGTCGGCTTTTACGGTGGTTTGAACTCCAAGAGTTCAGGCACACTTGTTGGAAAATTATATGGATGGGAATTTCTCTAAAGTATAAACACACACAAGAGAAAAAAGAAAAATACAGAATCTAGTTTATTTTAGGAAATGTGAGTGACAAACAAAAATACAAAGATTAAACAAGACTTGGGGAAACAAGCAGAATGAAGCTGTAAACAAACAAGCTCTCTCCCTTACACACATTTTAACTGGCTACAGCAGAAGGAAGGGGTGAGGGTGGAATGTCACTCTCACTCTCCTGCGTCTAGGCTTGGGAACCTGTTATCTAACACATGCTGGAGTAGCACAGCCCAGTATAGAGTTAACAGAATGCCTTGTGGGAGGTGCCATAATTTTCATCTCTTTTTTTAAAAGGACCTGTATAGCTCGCTCTGAATAACTCCCTGGCTGCAGTTTCTGTCACCAGAAATAAGGCATAAGACTGGAAATAAGGCATAAATTTCTAACAGAGGGTAATTAACCACTGGAACCATTTACCAAGGGTCACGGTGGATTCTCCTTCACAGCCAATTTTTAAATCAAGACTGGATGTTTATCTACACTTGCAGATGTAGCGCGCCGGAAGTTAAACCAGCCCTCAGAGACAGCAGCAGGGAAAGCGCTGCCATGTGTTCACATTGCCAGCTGCAAGCGTAGTGGCGTGGCCACATTAGCAGCTGTTCCAAGGCCACAGAGAGCAGTGCACTGTGGTAACTATCCCAGTGTGCAAGTGGCTTTGGAAAGGGTTTGCAATGCCTAATGGGACAGGCACAGCATCACAGGATGCAGGATTCCCAATCCCATTGTTCCAGGGCATCCTACTAGATTGCCAGCTGCTTTTCAAATGGGGGGATGGAGTGTGACAGGGAGTGTGTTGTGTGTATGTGTGGGGAGAGAGTGTATTTTGGGGGACAGACAGTGCGTCAGCATGCTGTCTTGTAAGTTCAGAAAGCGGCAGGGGGAAACCACGACATCAGGCCCCTCCCCGCCGCCACTCACACACTCACACCCTGCCTCTGCAGCAGGAGCATTCCACAGTAATGGTTTGCTTCCTGTCCCGGAGCAGATAAGCATGCTGGCTATCAGAAACAGAGCAAGCTTTGAAAGGGGATATCCCCTTGCCTGCAGCCGAGTTCAAAACAATGAGGAGAGTGGCCACTTCACTTCAAGGGATTATGGGACGTTTCCCGAGGCCAATCACAGTGCAGTAATGCAACATGTCATCCACACTGACACCCCAGCGCTCCAGCCAGGGCGCAGCAAGCTCTATGCTTCTTGTGAAGGTGGATTACCTGAGTGCTCCAGCCACGGAGTCCCGGCGCTCCAAGTGCCTTGACAGTGCGGACACCTCAGGAGTTAGGACACGCGAGGCTGATTTAATGCGCTCTAACTTGCAAGTGTAGACAAGGCCTAAAAGATGTGCTCTAGGAACATTTTCAGGGAAGTTCTA
Source organism: Platysternon megacephalum (assembly GCA_003942145.1). Lineage (NCBI taxonomy): Eukaryota > Metazoa > Chordata > Testudines > Platysternidae > Platysternon > Platysternon megacephalum. Next base: position 561,502 of record QXTE01000373.1, read on the forward strand.
TGGCCTGTGTTTTACAGGAGGTCAGAGCAGATGATCAGAATGGTCCCTTCTGGCCTTGGAATCTATAACTGTCACAAAGCTATGTTACATCAGGACACTTGCTCTCTTTACATCAGTGGTCCCCAATGCGGTGGCTGCGGGTGCCATGGCGCCCGCCGGGGCATCTATGTGCGCCCGCCTACTGACAAGGGAGCGCCCCGCCGCCAAGGAGCGCGGCCACCGGACAAGCGNTAGAGTTAACAGAATGCCTTGTGGGAGGTGCCATAATTTTCATCTCTTTTTTTAAAAGGACCTGTATAGCTCGCTCTGAATAACTCCCTGGCTGCAGTTTCTGTCACCAGAAATAAGGCATAAGACTGGAAATAAGGCATAAATTTCTAACAGAGGGTAATTAACCACTGGAACCATTTACCAAGGGTCATGGTGGATTCTCCTTCACAGCCAATTTTTAAATCAAGACTGGATGTTTATCTACACTTGCAGATGTAGCGCGCCGGAAGTTAAACCAGCCCTCAGAGACAGCAGCAGGGAAAGCGCTGCCATGTGTTCACATTGCCAGCTGCAAGCGTAGTGGCGTGGCCACATTAGCAGCTGTTCCAAGGCCACAGAGAGCAGTGCACTGTGGTAACTATCCCAGTGTGCAAGTGGCTTTGGAAAGGGTTTGCAATGCCTAATGGGACAGGCACAGCATCACAGGATGCAGGATTCCCAATCCCATTGTTCCAGGGCATCCTACTAGATTGCCAGCTGCTTTTCAAATGGGGGGATGGAGTGTGACAGGGAGTGTGTTGTGTGTATGTGTGGGGAGAGAGTGTATTTTGGGGGACAGACAGTGCGTCAGCATGCTGTCTTGTAAGTTCAGAAAGCGGCAGGGGGAAACCACGACATCAGGCCCCTCCCCGCCGCCACTCACACACTCACACCCTGCCTCTGCAGCAGGAGCATTCCACAGTAATGGTTTGCTTCCTGTCCCGGAGCAGATAAGCATGCTGGCTATCAGAAACAGAGCAAGCTTTGAAAGGGGATATCCCCTTGCCTGCAGCCGAGTTCAAAACAATGAGGAGAGTGGCCACTTCACTTCAAGGGATTATGGGACGTTTCCCGAGGCCAATCACAGTGCAGTAATGCAACATGTCATCCACACTGACACCCCAGCGCTCCAGCCAGGGCGCAGCAAGCTCTATGCTTCTTGTGAAGGTGGATTACCTGAGTGCTCCAGCCACGGAGTCCCGGCGCTCTAAGTGCCTTGACAGTGCGGACACCTCAGGAGTTAGGACACGCGAGGCTGATTTAATGCGCTCTAACTTGCAAGTGTAGACAAGGCCTAAAAGATGTGCTCTAGGAACATTTTCAGGGAAGTTCTATGGCCTGTGTTTTACAGGAGGTCAGAGCAGATGATCAGAATGGTCCCTTCTGGCCTTGGAATCTATAACTGTCACAAAGCTATGTTACATCAGGACACTTGCTCTCTTTACATCAGTGGTCCCCAATGCGGTGGCTGCGGGTGCCATGGCGCCCGCCGGGGCATCTATGTGCGCCCGCCTACTGACAAGGGAGCGCCCCGCCGCCAAGGAGCACGGCCACCGGACAAGCAGCCGCCGAAATGCCGCCGAGAAGCGGCGATGCCTCTTGATGATGATGCTACTCGGTGGCATTTCGGTGGCTGCTTGTCCGGCGGCTGAGCTCCTCGGCGGGTGCCCGCCACACTGAAAGGTTGGGGACCACTGCTTTACATATATCAAGAGGCCTGGCACTGACAAGTGCAGATTTTACAAAACACTTTATATGGTTCATAGACAATTAGAAATAATTCTAGCAGAGAATCATCATCATCAGCAACACCACATCCCTCATAGCCTGACAGTGTCTGTTCCACCTTGCCCACACAGCTCAGTATCCTTCAGAAAATTATTGCAAGGAAGGGAAGATCCATTTCACCAAGTGAATTCAGGCGGGTTGCAACAAGCTGCAAAAATCTCTCACACAGATTGTTAGTCGCTTTTCACTTACAGAAAACTCCCATTTATATGTTTAAAAAATATATAATGAATTTAAACCTACTAGCCTCCCACAGCATAGAATCTGTGTTCCCAGTTTCAGCACAGAATTTTGATCCAGAATTTAAGCACCCCTGGAAATAGAAATTCTACACAAAAATTCTCACAAGTGAAAGACATTCATTATACTCTTAATGAGTGTACTGAACACAAAACTCCTGTTAACTGGACAGTAGATCCTCATAGAAATTACTTATGTTATATAGCTGCTACTATCCTCCCCAACAAAGACGATAGTCACATGGTTATCTTTTGGAAATATTTGGATACAATGGTGATAGGCACCAACTCTGTAGATGGAATTTCATTGCTGGGGGTACTGTGCTGTTGGAGGAAGACGTAAGACAGCTTCTGAGCAGGTACGGTCATTAGAAATATAATATACTTTTCCTCAAGAGTCAGGGTGTTAATCCTAGCATTTTAATCACGCTCTTGTGCTTCCCTACATTTCACCAGCACTATTGAGTAGAAAAGCTGTTCTTAACAATCCTTCCCAAAAGTATACTGTGTAGTGATACTGGCAGGAATGGACACCCAGGCACTCCAGCTAGTAGGAGCCAGCAACTTCCCAGCTCTAATCTATACTCCAGCCACTCAGGCCCTGTGTTGACAAATGTGACAGACTGGTGGCAGGTCTGTGTCAAACTGTGAACTCTATTTTGTGACTGTGACCACCATATCAGGTTAAGATGTCCAGGTGATGTTGAACACCAGTCTAATCTTTGAGGGTGGCCTATTCTATTCATGGCCTGGTCTACACTACAAAGTTAGGTCAATGTAAGTAATCTTTGATTTTTTGACTCAGACTTCATCTTTGGTCCTGCTTTGAGCAGGGGGTTGGACTACATGACCTCCTGAGGTCTCTTCCAACCCTAACCTTCTACAATTCCATGATCTTGCGTTGACCTATCTGTGCACGTCGATGCTCAAATTTCTCTAGCTGATGTAAGCACCCCATTACTGTGACAGAGTAAGACCATCTTCCTACAAGGCATGGAGACATGGTCAACCTACTGAGATTGATGCAGTGCAAGTATCGTCACTTTGTGACCTCTGTTGACCCTAATAGTCCTCCAGCAGTTGTCCCACAACGCCTCAGTTCCTATGACAGTGACCACCATGGTCACAATTGTAAACTCCTTTGCCCAAGGGTCAGAGAGACCGGAAGCTGCCACCCCCCTTAAAACCTCCTGCTTATTTTTGAAATGCCTTTTTCTAATTGCCCTCCTCAGCGAGCACACCTAGCAGCTTGCCCTGATGGTGTTCAACTGCCCAACCAACCATGCTGACTGAGCACTTGACATGCTCCTGCCTGGAGTAAACAGGCGGTATTGGATCTCCTGGATCTGTGGGGAGAAGAGGCTGTGCAAGCACAGCTACAGACCAGCTGTAGAAACATGGACATCTACAAAAAGATTGTATGGGGGATGCAAGCAAAAGGGTGAAACTGGGATCAGCAACAGACATTGGCCATTATCTTTGAAAACTCGTGGCGATCGGAGGAGGTCCCGGACAATTGGAAAAAGACAAATATATCGCCCATCTTTAAAAAAGAGAAGAAAGAGAATCCAGGGAACTACAGACTGGTCAGCCTCACCTCAGTCCCTGGGAAAATCATGGAGCAAGTCCTCAAGGAATCCTTTTTGAAGCACTTGGAGGAGAGGAAGGTGATCAGGAACAGCCAACATGGATTCACCAAGGGCAAGTCATGCCTGACCAACCTGACTGCCTTTTATGATGAGATAACTGGCTCTGTGGATATGGGGAAAATGGAGGACGTGATATACCTTGACTTCAGCAAAGCTTTTGATTTGGTCTCCCACAGTATTCTTGCCAGCAAGTTAAAAAAGTATAGATTGGATGAATGGACTATAAAAATGGATAGAAAGCTGGATAGATGGTCGTGATCAACGGCTCGATGTCTAGTTGGCAGCCAGTATCAAGCGGCTTGCCGCAGGGGTTGGTCCTGGGGCCGGTTTTGTTCAACATCTTCATTAATGATCTGGATGATGAGATGGATTGCACCCTCAGCAAGTTCGCGGATGACACTAAGCTGGGGGGAGTGGTAGATACGCTGGGGGGTAGGAATAGGGTCCAGAGTTACCCAGACAAATTGGAGTATTGGTCCAAAAGAAATCTGATGACGTTCAACAAGGACAAGTGCAGAGTCCTGCACTTAGGACGGAAGAATCCCATGCACTGCTACAGGCCGGGGACCGACTGGCTAAGCAGCATTTCTGCAGAAAAGGACCTGGGGATTACACTGGATGAGAAGCTGGATATGAGTCAACAGTGTGCCCTTGTTGCCAAGAAGGCTAACAGCATATTGGGCTGCATTAGTAGTAGCACTGCCAGCAGACTGAGGGAAGTGATTATTCCCCTCTATTCGGCACTGGTGAGGCCACATCTGGAGTACTGCGTCCAGTTTTGGACCCCCCCCCCCACTACAGAAAGGATGTGGACAAATTGGAGAGAGTCAAGCGGAGGGCAACGAAAATGATTAGGGTGCTGGGACACATGACTTATGAGAAAAGGCTGAGGGAACTGGGCTTATTTAGTGTGCAGAAGAGAAGAGTGAGGGGGGGTTTGATAGCAGCCTTCAACTACCTGAAGGGGGGTTCCAAAGAGGATGGAGCTCGGCTGTTCTCAGTGGTGGCAGATGACAGAACAAGGAGCAATGGGCTCAAGTTGCAGTGGGGGGGGTCTAAGTTGGATATTAGGAAACACTATTTCACTAGGAGGGTGGTGAAGCACTGGAATGGGTTACCTAGGGAGGTGGTGGAATCGCCATCCTTAGAGGGTTTTAAAGCCCGGCTTGAGAAAGCCCTGGCTGGGATGATTTAGTTGGGGTTGGCCCTGCTTTGAGCAGGGGATTGGACTAGATGACCTCCTGAGGTCTCTTCCAACCCTGACATTCTATGATTCTATGACTCTATGAACAGTACCGTGTGAAAACAAAGGAGCTGTGCCAGGCATAGCACAAGGCCGTGGAGGCAAACAATCTGATGCTGAGCTGCAAACGGCTTCTTTTGCAAGGAACTGCATGCTGTGCTTGACAGGGACCCCACCAGCACTTTGTAACCACCATGGATGTCTCAGAGGAGCCCAAGACAGAGACCCCTTCCATGAACAGGGAGGAGGAGGGGAGAGATACAGCACGGGGTTCAGCCATGCCACGAGCCAGGACCTGTTCAGCGTCTGATGAGATGAGTTCCTGTCTGCATCCTGTAAAACTTGCCCATACCGGTATTGCCCTGGCCTCTTCTTTTGTCATTCAGTGTTGCACGCATTCTAAAACAATATGCATTTCCTCACCTTTTGGGGGCGAAGCCAGACTTTGAGGCACCTGCTCCCCTACTTGGTGTAAACTTTGCTTGTGCCAATCAGAAACTAACACAAACAGGTTTTGGGCCCCGTCCCCTATGACACTTCTGTGATGTCATAGTTGGTACTTTATGGGCCTGCCTGCCATGTGCAGGCAGGAAGAGGAGAAAGAACAACGAATCCTGTGTATCCTGTGTACACCCGTAACCGAGCCTGATCACCTCGAAGCCTCTCTCTCAGCTCACGTGTTTCAAACAGAGTTTCTACGTTTGCCGGTCGTTACGCGTTGGTTTGTATTTGTAAGTATCAGTTATTACTAAATGCTGCATCTTTGTTTATAAATATTGTTAGTAGATATTTTAGTCATTGTGTGTTTTAAGTTTCATTAACTCTATTAGCTAATCGAACGCTGCTCCCTTACCCCTTGTAATTATCCCCAATAAAACTTTAAATTGATTAATTTTAGTGGTGTGTATGTGTCTGCAGTTTGCATCGTGACCCATACTCTCCTTGCATCCCTTACCAATATAGTCTATTGCCACGTGCAGCCTGGTAAATAACAGGCCTGCATTTTCTTTCGCCTCTGCGAGTCCGTGGCAATCCACACACTCCACCAGTCTTACTAGTCCTACTAGCACAGATGAGCCTGGTGAAGGTGTAAGTGTGTGAAACAGCATCTACAAGGGATAAACATTTTTAAATCAGAAGGCCCAAATAACTTGCACCAAGAATCCTAAGAGAGTTGGATGAGATCTCTGGCTAGCTATTTATTTTCAAACAAATTCTGGCACACCAGGGAAATTCCAGAAGAACAGAAGACTGCTAATGTTGCACCAATACTCAAAAAGGGCAAACAGGACGACCCAGGTTGGGTTGCTAACCTGACATCAACCACAGCAAAATAATGGAAATGCTAATGTGGGATTCAATCAATAAAGAATTAAAGGATGGGAAAAGAATTAATGCCAGTCAACATGGTTTTACAGAAAGTAAGTCTTGCCAAACAAACTTTATTCCACTTTTTGATGAGATACAAGTTTGGTTGATAAAGGTAACTGAATAGATGTAATATACTTAGGGCTTGTGTACACTTAACAGTGAAGACACTACTGATGCCAATGGGACAACTTCTCCCATTATTGTAGGTACTCCACCTCCGTGGGAGGTGGTAACTATATTGACAGAAGAAGTCCTCCCATTGACATAGTACTGTCTACACCAGAGGTTAGGTCGGTATAACTGTGTTGCTCAGGGGTGTGGCTTTTCTACACTCCTGAACAACAAAGTTATACCAACATAAGTTGGTAGTGAAGACCAGGGCTTAGTCTTTCATAAGGTATTTGACTTCATATTGCATGTCAGTCGCATTACAAAGTTAGCACTATAAAATAACAAATAAGGCACACATTAAATGGATTAAGGCAGGCTGACTGTGACTCAAAAACCTCTTAATGCCAACTAGCAAGGGGGTGCGGTGGGGTTACAGAAATCTTATGAGTCTGCTGTGCATATTCTGTTTTACCAAAGAATGTCATGCCATGTTTCAAATGAAAGCCAGTATCACACTGGTCATCAATATAATTGTAAAATGGACAGATTCTATGTAAGGATTTATGTATACTGAAAATATGGTTGTAGCCGTCTATAGCAAGGTATTAGTTACCAGCTATAGATTATGGATTGATTACTTAAGAATTCCCAGTTATCACTTTGAGGGTTGACAGGTTCTTGCCCCAAGATCAGACCCAGTATTATTCAAATTGTTATATGGTTGGGAACCCCAATGTGCACAGCTGCAACATTCACACTATAGGAACTCTTCTATATTTACAAATTTTCACCAGCTGAGGTTTTCCTCCAGACAGAGGGTATGGAATGTGTAGGTCTCTATTGGGATGTAAATTAAGCACTGTAAGCTAACACAATGAATGTCCCTTTATATACACAAAGTCAAATGTTAAAAAAAGATGTGAAATCACCAGGAAAGGAGCACACAAGGAAAAAAACACCGGGGGGGGGGGGGGGGGT
>QXTE01000373.1:569517-623754 GCA_003942145.1 Platysternon megacephalum
AAAAAAAAAAAAAAAAAAAAAAAAAAAGAGACAACTGAACTGGGATTCTTATTCCTAGAGGATTGGATCTTATGTAAACGGCACACAACATGCAAGATACCACCTGACTGGGGAGCAAGTACATACACATCTCAACCCTTGCTTTCTCTTCCCTCTCCGAGACTCTCCACTCTGCCCACTGCTTTCACCTTGTTTCTCCTTTTGTTTTCGCCTCCCACGACACCTACGTGCCTTTTTTCATGATGCCACTGATCCAGTGCACCCTGCATCCTCACTCTCCATCTCCAAAACCTTTCACCTTATTTCTTTGCTAGGCTTCCACTGTTAATCTCCATTCCTATGCCATCATGAGGACTGGTATACATGTGCGCACGCACATGTGTGAAGGAAACAGAAAAAAGGGATGCTCTAGACCAGTGGTTCCCAAACTTTAACAACCTGTGAACCACTTTCACTAAGATGTCAAGTCTCGCGAACCCCTTTCTAAAAATGAGTATTTCCAGGGATTTTCTCCTTTACCTGAGTATAAATTATAAAAGCAGTGATCTTGGAAATATAACATTTGTTTTGATGACTTGCTTATTACACACTATTTATTATTATTATTTATCATTACAGTATTTTTATTACATTATGAAAACGGCAACACTCTTCCAAGATCTCACTTTCATAGCTTGTAACACTTTGAATAAGCCTGTTATAAGACAAGGCTCCTATGTTTCATCAAGGAGTATCAGATGTGAAACAGCAGGAAGGTATTTAACAAGCCAACTCAAAGAGTTCCTCCTACACAAGCATTCAGGTCTTGAGCAGTCCAGGCAAACAACGCATGTCAAAGCTTAAACTTGTTCTTCACCTCCCTTTCCATTTCTTATAAGGAGTCTTGAAGTTTAAATCTCCTCAGTCTAATAGATATGGTTGCTTTGATCTGCTTAGCTCTTGGAAATCCAGGGGCTCAGGGCTGCTGGCCCCGTGCTGCCTGGAGTCCCTAGGGACAGCTCTGTCTGCCATTAGGGATTTTTTTTCCCCAAGAACCCCCTGTAACATTTCGCAAACCCCACTTTGGGAACCACTGCTCTAGACTGACACTTCAAGCAAATAAACCGATTATCTCAATGTTGGCACCCATTTGAAAAGCACAAATCAGAAGTGCTCCTCAAGGCTAAATACACAGGCTTGGAGCCTGCACACCCGCAGAGCCACTAGACAGTCAATAAAAAGAACGAGGAGTACTTGTGGCACCTTAGAGACTAACAAATTTATTTGAGCATAAGCTTTCATGGGCTAAAACCCACTTCATCGAATGCAGCATCCGATGGGTGAGAGAATTGGTGAGCAGTAGAGGTTGTTATATATTGACCTACTAGGAGTCACTATATAGGTTGTGTGTTTTGTTAGAGATAGCTATAAAAGACTAGGTAAAAATAAATATCTCAGAGCAGTCCAAGGGAGCTTTTCTTCAGACAAGGAGATGACATCTTAACTCCCCATCAGCTGGACAGAAAGAGGGCCCCTGGAAGCCCAGCTGGTGATTACTTGAAACCATCTCAGACTGTGGGTAACTATATCTGGGATGTCTTAAACCTACTGTGTGTGTGTGTGTGCGCGCGTGCTTAAAATATAATAAATAGTAGTTTTAGATAAGAGCATGCTTTCTTGTATCAATCATTTATCAGATGGAAGCACTGTGTTCCCACTGATGTATTCCTGACACCACCTGAAGAGAAACAGTTACATTACCCCTGCTTTGGGTTCTGAAAACCCAGGGTAACAATACAGAAAAGAACCAGAGGTTCCTCTGGGACTTCTTCCTCTCCCCTCAAAGGATCCCTCTTCGCAACTAGGCATAGCTGAACAGGATTCTCTTCAGTGCTATGCTTGTGTCAACTGGAAGGAGTAAGAAGGTTGCTCAAAAGCAACACTTTTTCCCCCAGGGAAGAACCACTAACTCACTCCTGCTTCCCCAGATGCATGGGTTTTAAAATGTGACCCCTGACCAGCATACAACATGCTGCCGTCTGTGCTCTGTGATCTGCACTGGTTGCCTATTGGTTTCCAAGAGAAGTTCACAGTGATGGATTTGACACCAAGACTCTCCACCCATGTCATGTCACAGTTGTAATGACCCAGCCAACTCCCTGTCTCTATTCAAACCCAAGTTAATGGTATAGTGGCTGGGTCGTTACATATATTGAATCTATTTCCCCTTGTTAAGTATCCTCACACCTTCTTGTCAACTGTCTAAAATTGGCCATCTTGATTATCACCACAAAAGTTTTTTTTCTCCTGCTGATAATAGCTCACCTTAATTAATTAGCCTCTTACAGTTGGTATGGCTACTTCCACTTTTTCATGTTCTCTGTATGTATATATATCTTCTTACTGTATGTTCCATTCTATGCATCTGATGAAGTGGGCTGTAGCCCACGAAAGCTTATGCTCAAATATATTTGTTAGTCTCTAATGTACCACAAGTACTCAACATTAAGCGATTCTGCACTGCTATGGTCCCAAAGCTGTTCTTCAGTCAACCAAAACAGCCTATGGTGCAGTTCTATCAGATTCCTTGATGTCTTTCCCCGACAATGGTCCCAACACCAAGCCAGTGCTTGGGCAGAATGCTCTTGTCCCACTATCGTGGTCCACTTCAAAGAAAAGAAAGCAAAATAAAGAGCAGATATGTAAGGCTTCTATTTGATTTTGGTCTTGTTGGAAGAGGTCATACACTTTAACAGTGACAGTGCAGTGCAGAATTCTAAAGTCTGCATAAGGAACATTTTATTTCAGAATTTCTTTTGGATGCCATTCTAAATATCCAATCACTTAACAAAAAGAAGCTCAAAACAGCCACCCTAAAACAGCAGTACACTTCCATCTTTGCTTCTCTCACACCTCTTATCTAGACCTTTGTTCTGGAAAAAAAGAAGTCACCTCTCCCCTTCTGGGTCTCTTATTTTGGGGTGTGTTCTAATATATACAGGATCATGCCAGTGCTCTTTTCAAATAGCACAATGAGTTACTAAGAACTTAGCCACTAACTCTGCTGCACCTTTTGGTGACAGAAGGAGAAGGAAAGACAATCTAGTAATTTGTCTCTTCTCCCACATAACACCTGCAGAAAATGGAAGAACAGCAGAGTACTGTAAAACTATTACTGCCTGGGAACTACCAAGTCATTAATTGCTTCTCTGCTACTCAACATGCCAGGGACATCTGGCCACACATGCCTCCAGTGTTGCCCAATGTTCCAGGCACATTGCCATGTTCCATTCTGATTTCAATAGGACACCACTGCTCAGCTCCCAAGATGAAGTATCTGCAGAAAGTGAATTAAACAGCAAAGAGAAAATTAAGAGGCCACCACATATAAGGGAAGGTATCTTTGTGGAATACTGACAGAGACAATGTGACAAATATGAAAACAACAGTGAAAAGGGTGAATACTGATGCATAGTACCTCATGTATTTTGAAGAAAATTAAGACTTATGCAGCAGTGTAAAATTAATGAAAACACATTCAGAAAAAAAGTTCAATTAAGGGAAAACCCCAAGGAAATAGCAACCACATAGAATCGGAATTATATTTAGACCCCATTTTTTCTTTTTAGGAGCAGAGTCAGAAGAAGGAAGCACAATTTCCTCCCTATTAGTTATCCCAACAGCATACACGTCTTCCCTGCTATGTTTACATTTCACAAATTCTGCAGCTTTCCTCCTGACATTTCACAATGCAGAGCACACCTCAGAAGCCCCAAACTACAGACACAGAGCCTCTGACGTACTGTACACTCCAGGGATGAGTGCACTGGTACACTTCTCTACTACATATTATCACTAGGCAGCATTCTTGTCATCTTCTGCAGTTGCTGGAGAAAAGGACGAAACAGAAACTCCTCTTTTGGCCAGGGGTGGAAAGGAACCTGGCAAGAACCTCCTCCTAGATAAACATGAAACTAAACCTCTTCCAAGTGTGGCTACAAAATGGAGAACAAAGGACCCTGTGTAACTCCTTAACGGCAGCGACAAGCCATCATTTTGGCACCATTCACCAAAATACACTCAGGTAATAAATAGGTCACTCACTTGAGACCACAAGACAGAAACTCTATGCAAAGAGAGGAGCGTGTTCCAATGGGACAACCCTGAGCAGGCACAGGAATCCCCTTCTTTGCCTTTTAAAAAAGGCAGTAACGCCTGCCACGGTTTTCACCGATTTCACCTAACGCCCCAGCTCGTGCTTCTGCGACGGTTTCATCGGTCACCAAACACGCACGTGCCGCGGCTGCTGACCCCGGGCCCGCGGCGGAGTTGCGGGTCGTTACAATGGCCCAGTGACGTCAGTGACGTTGCCCATAACCCTGGCTTTAGCACGAGCCTCACGTGTAGCTGTGCTTACCCCTCCCCCCCCCCCTCAGCCTCCCACCTGTCAAGGGGCCGGTTCGCCGCGACACCCCAACGGCTCCGGAACCAAATCGAATCAGAGGCACCCAGCACGTGCTGCTCCCAGTGTCCGGTTTGGCGCCCGGCGTAACGCGGGTCTGTTTCACCCGTGCGCCGCGCCGCGCCGCACGCCCCGGCAGGAGAGACCCGCCGGCTGAGAACCAAAGCGGCGCCGCGGGGCCTGCAGCCTGCGGGGCTCGGCCCGGGGCAGGGGCTCAACCGGCCCCTCAGGCTGCGCCCCCGCAGGACCCCGAGGCCTCGCAGTGCCCAGCCCCACAGGGGGCCGGGCCACCTCCCCACGTGGGGCCGGGCCCGCAGCGCCGCACGGCCCGGCCAGCCGCCGCGAGCGGCAGAGGGTCCCCGGGGCCCACTCACCAGGGTGATAGTCGTCGTCGTCGCCATCTTGTCCAGCCGGCCCCGGGCCCCGTCGCCTCCTCCTCGGCGGGAATCTCGCGAAAGGTCAGCGCCTGCGCGGAGCGGAACTCTCGCGGGATCTTACCATCTGCGGTGTTACACATGAACGCTCGCGAGAACTGCCTCGCTGCCCGAAGGGGCGGGGCTGCGGAGCGGCGGGGCTGGCTCCGCCCCCTATTGCCGAGGGAGGCGCGGGGCAAACCTAGTGAGAAGTCCGCCTCCCCTCAGCTCGGACGGGAGGCGAGAGGGGTCAGGTCCCGGTCCCGGTCCCGGTCCCGTGACTGCGGGCGTTCCGCGGCGTGGGGCCGGGGGAGGGCCTGGAGAGCAGCGAGGCAGCTCAGGGGGCGGGCTCAGGGAGGGGGGTGGCTAGGGGCTGTGTGGGGGTGGGGGGTAGCTCAGGGTGCAGGGAGGGGGTAGCTAGGGGCTGTGTGTGGACGGGGTAGCTCAGGGTGCAGGGAGGGGGTAGCTAGGGGCTGTGTGTGGACGGGGTAGCTCAGGGTGCAGGGAGGGGGTATCTAGGGGCTGTGTGCGGGCAGGGGGTAGCTCAGGGTACAGGGAGGGGGTAGCTAGGGCCTGTGGGTGGGCGGGGAGTAGCTCAGGGTGCTGGCAGGGGGTGGCTAGGGGCTGTGCACAGGCAGCGGTGTACCTCATAGTGCGGGCAGGAGGTAACTCGGTGCCGAGAGGGGGTAACTTGGTGTGTGGGCAGGGGGATAGCCTGGGGCTGTGTGCCAGGAAGGGGTGTAGCTGAGGGTGTCAGGAAGGGTTGTGTCCAAGGGAGTGCTGCTGCTGCGAGACCCATCTATGTACTGAGCTACCCCCTCTCCCACCCCCCGCCTGTGCACAGTCCCTAGCTCCCCCCTCTAGGTGGCATAGTGAGAGTGGCTCCGCCCCTTGTGGCTGTGTGCATGCTGGGCCAGGCCATGCCTATCAGCACCCAGTGGTTTGAAGCCACTGAGGCCTACACCTACCTGAGCTTGGAGACTGAAGAAACTGACCTGGATGCACAGAGCACTGGGCATTATTCCTCAGTTCCCCCCCGCCCCCTGTGGGTCTCAGGGGCGGGTGAGCGGTGATGCCAGGTGCTCTGTGCGTCCAAGTCAGTTTCCCCACATGGGCTGTGCTGTGAGGCATCAGGAGCTGTTCTCCCGCCCTCCCCTTACTCAGCCCACATGGAGAAACTGACCTGGATGCACAAAGCGCCTGGTGTTGCTGCTCCCCCTCCACCCCCCGAAACTCCGCCCATGATGGCGGACCACCTGGGACTGTGTGCCACAGCTCACAGTTTGGGAACTGCTGGGCTATATGATCGCAGTGAGCCCATCTGACTTTATAATCTACAAATCTACCTAAAATCTATTTTTGCAGAAGAGGTTGGGTCACAATTAATTGTGGCAAATGGTAGAAGTACAATCAAAATTCAGATTTGTCTTTTAATTTTGAAAAGACCAACCAGTTCAGCATCTCATACATGAACATAAGAACAGCCATAGTGGGTCAGATCAAAGGTCCATCTAGCCAGTATCCTGTCTTCTGACAGTGGCCAATGCCAGCTGCCCCAGAGGGAATGAACAGAACAGGGCATCATCAAGTGATCCATCCCCTGTCGCTCATTCCCAGCTTCTGGCAAACAGAGGCTAGGGACACCATCCCTGCCCATCCTGGCTAATAGCCATTGATGGACCTATCCTCCATGAACTTATCTAGTTCTTTTTTGAACCCTGTTATAGTCTTGTGAATCCTGGTATCGTGTTCATGTGAGCGTGAAATGAAATAAATTGGAAAGCATGTTGGTGTCTAACAGCAGATGCAAAAGATTGGCAGACCTCACTCGTCAGTAGATTGGGACTCAGTTCTTGTATTCTCCATACAGAATTGGAAGCTTTCCCTTTTGGACATGTGCCTTTTCACACTTACAGAATGAGATACAGGCTCACAAAGGTGAATCACAAAGCATTGTATTTAAAGAGTGTGAGGTGCTCAGATACTAGGCGGATGGGGGCCATATAAGTACCTAAGACATCGATTATAAGCCCTTTGGCTTGTTTTGCACTGGATTTTTTTAATGAGTTCTTCCACCAGAAAAAAATACTTTGGAGGAGGGGTGTGTGTAGAGGCAAAAACCACAACAATCCTTGGTGCTGAGCAGACACACTGCAGTGTTTTGTTTTACCAGCTGCAGCTCTTTCAGGGTGTGGGGCTGCATTCCTCAACCTCAGATCGTCCTTACCTAATGCATCATGTACTCTAGGAATTGTGTAGAGGTTAGCTAACAAATACACCACTGCAGAACACAGCAAAGTCACTGGGAGGAAAATTCTCTAGAGAAATCGAGCTGTGACTTGTTGGTTATACAAAGAAATCAGCAAGGGGAAAACCTAGGAGCTGAATTAGAGCTAATTGCTCCATCAGAGACATGAAGCAAGCACAGCACAAAGAAAGCTTTCAGCATTTCCATAGACTCAAGCCCAGACTTGCCCTGGCATAAGCAGAAAGAGTGAGAAGCCCCACTGAACCCAGCATTAGGAGAATGTTTTTCCACCTAATTCGTTCAGCATTTCAGTGTACCTGACTCTGGATAAGCCAATTGGACATGGAGGAAGCTACTTTACCCCTTCTTTGTGTAATGGGGAGAGTAAACAATCCACAAAGACTCCAAATGGGTCACTCAGTTATCATGTTTTGTGATGGGGTTTGTTCTTTTCAATAGATTTATTGAAATGTCTGTATCTGCAAAGTTAGCACAATATCAGCACAACTTGGAAAACCTACGTAATTAAACAGCCAGGACAGCTTGGCAAAGCAGCTTAGCACGGCAAACCCAGCACACCACGATAAAGTCTGTGCTGCGTGGCAAAGCATACACAGCCAGTACTAGACAGGGAATCAGGCACAGTGTAAGAAAGTCAGCATAGCATGATACAGTCAGTGCAGCATGGCCCATATGGCATAGTGTGAACAGTACACTCAGAGCAGCGAGGTGCAGGCAGAGCAGCATGGCACAGCCATTGATACACAATTCCTATTTGCATAATACACCAATCTTGAACCTGACAAATCAGCAGCTATATTTGCCCCGATTCTCCCATCTAATGATGGAAATTTCACAGGCGAAACAGGGAAGGAAGAGACATCGAGGCTTTTCCCTAGGACTTTGTCTCTTAGCCTTCCAAAAATTCACTAACTGAAATGACAGAGGCTGTGCTCAGCACCAGTGGTGGTTCTGTTGGTCCATATTTTATGAACCACCTGATGGTTCTGGATTCCTGCAATTGCTTCCCATGCCCTGTCAGTCAAGCTCACAATGTTCTCTCCTCAACCTAGCAGAGGGCATCCAGTTCTTATTATAAGGCATCGCAATGGCTCCTTTGCCGTGGGGGAATCCAGCAGAGCAGGAGGAATCAGGCCTGGAAAAGGGGTGGAATATGGCAGACAGGAAACTGCTCAAGATCCTCCAAAACCTGCACTTCCCCCCACTCTTTCACTCCCTGTTGTGACCATTTCCAGCTGAGGAAGCGAAGTGATGGCCCCCAGTGCCCACAGTGAAGGTGCTTCTTGCTCCCAGAGGTAAATTTACCGGTTGTGGGCTCTTGCAGCAGCTTTGCATCTTCAAAAACCCTGCCAACCAGAAGCTTCCTGCATGATCCTCCACTCCTAAAACCACCTCACCGCTCGCCCTGGCCTCCTTCAGAAGTGGAGACTAGAGAGCACATTCTTGGCGGGTTCCTGGTAACAACGACGCATGTCAAATGCCTCATGTTTGCTGGTCCTTTCTCTTCTTGCCATTTTCTTTCTGAATCACAGGCTGGATAGACAGTAGAGATACAGCCAGGAACGAATGGCAAGGTCACCTCTGCAGCGGAAAGCCTGATCAAGAGCCCCACAGTTCCTTCTGGCCTGGGACAGTTCCCATTCTCCTTTGGGGGGCACCTGTCTGCCCAGAACTCATCGGAGTGACTCACAAGGGAGGAGACCGGTGCTTGTGAAAAGCATTTTCTAGGAAGTTGGCCAGCATTTCACAGTCATCCTAGGAGAAAGGAATCAGCAGGTTAATTAGGCTTGGTGTAGCTGAGAGCACTCCCCGCATCTAATCCTCACTATCACCTCTCATGTCTCTACGTTAGCAAGGAGAAGAGGAGACCTGGTGAGCATGACTGCAGATGTACAGGGCTGTGGAGATCCAGAGAGGCAAAGGTAAGGTAAGCAGAGCAACTGATGCTGTAGAGGGGTCATCGGATTGCCAGGAGCCTCGTGGTAACATTCTCCTACCCAAGTGAAGGAAGGATTGGTTAATTTCCCTGCCGCGGAGGGTCACACACACCACGACACCCACAAAATCACCGGCTTGTGAAAGACTTTTCTCTCTGCTTCTTAACAGAAAATTGTTTGACTTTCGAATCAACAGATTGTACCAGGAGCCACGTATTTTCCAGAAATGCTCTATGGGAGGGGACTCCTGTTCTCTCCCAAATCTTCCCCATTCATTTTGGCAGATGACCTCTGTGCTATATGGTCCATATGCTCAGGAGGCCGTCCAGGAACGAAGTATAAATGCACCATCTTGCAAGTGCCCAGCAGGTAAAGCTGACTAACTGCTTGGGTAGGGTCAGGATTCAGATTGAGGAATTCTCCCAGACTTCACTTACGGTTTCCGAATTCCCAACTCATGGCCAAAACGCGACACCATTTTTTGGCAAAAATAAGTGTGTCTGCTTCCTCCTAGCCAGGCTTCCTCCAGGCTGCTCTGCCACTCGAAGCATCTGCATTCCCCTGGCTCTGGACTGCTGAACTAGCTGGGCCCTCCCTAGCTCTGGGGCCACTGAAGAGAAATGTGCTGTGCACAAGTTTGATGGTGAGGGAATTGATTCCATCTTCTGGCCAGGTAGAAAGCTGCAGTGTAAGTCAGTGACGCTGTTTGGGGCAGCAGCAGGCTTGGGTGCTTCTCTGGGGGAGGCAGGAGGTGGCAGAGAGTCTCATCTGGGCTCTTTGATCTAGGCAGCTCTTCTGGTTTCATTCTCCAGAATCATTTTTAAATTTGGTCCCACTCACTGTGTGACTCATGCCATGATAATATGGCTAACTCTTGTCATTGGAGCAGCCTGAGCAAAGCAGATAGGCAAAGAGTGGCAGCATGGTAAAAAGTAGTGGGTTCATCATGCAACCATAAACTGGCCCCGTCTGACCCTGGTCACAGTCATAAGAACAAGCTTGCTTAAATGGGAAAATAAGTGAGTGGACTCCCCAGGCCCAGGTCCTCCCCCTCAGCAGCCCTCATGCCCCTGAGGCATAGGGTGTTGTGGAGAATTAGAGAACCCTGTGTTAATATATTGGCAGCAGATCCCTGCCCGAGTGAGCCGCGCAGATTCTAAAGGAGAGGGGAGGAGGCTCACCTCATGGATGAATCCGTAGTGCACCAGCTCTGAGGCCAAGCCCTTGGAACTGTCAGCTGCAGAAACAGGGTTAATTGTGAGAACAGGAAATTCATGCCGCTCCCATTCCCTCCAGAGAGCACCTCTCCTGGCACACAGCCCAGCTGGAAGCTTTTGCTGACGCATTTGGCTTTGGAGACACAGATGGAGTGAGCCTAGGGCTGGCTGAGCACCAGCCCATGCGATTATGGGGCAGACAGAGCGTGTAGGTGAGCACCAAGTGGGCCTCACGCCAAGTGCTGGGCGGAATGAGCTTTGCAAGGTTCCACTCCCAGACCAGGCAAAGTGTGGCCATCTCAGCAGAACGCCCTTTTGACATTCTTGGCTCAGAAACCAAAAAGGGCCTTTTATGATACCAAGCCCTGTGCAGGGAGATCCATGGCCCTGGGCTTTCCGGCTGTCTGTGAGGCCAGATAACGAACTCTGACTCCAGGGCGCTAGATAAAGATGGCTGCACTTTCCTCCAGAGGGCTTCTGTCTTCCCCATGAGTCGGGCTGGGACTGGGCATGCTCTGAAGAGAACCACCTCTGGGCTCTGCAGCAGAGCCAGGATGAATGGCCAGGAGCTTTCACACCATACAAGGGTAGTTCATCACTCAGCCATGGACTTTCCCCCTTTACTAAAGCTGCAGAAAAAGGCTGCTGTCTCAGGGGAGAAACTACCTACTTCCTCTTCTCTTGACAGGTGTCACAGTATTGGGGTGCAGAGGTGAAATTCTAATCAGGATAATGTGAATGTTCCTAATGGCCATTCCACTATGCTCCCAAAGGCTGTGAGCTCCGGACACCCACTGCTCTGGGGACCCAGGTGGGCAGGACCCTGCACCTGGCTGGCAGGGTTCAGGCTGCCTCCTCCAGTACAGAGAGGAAAGGAAACCAGGTTGTAAACAGACTGTGAGCTCTTTGGAGTAAGGACCACGTCCTCCTGTAAGTCTGAGCATGGCCTTGTGCCGTGGGGGCCCAACCCTGCTCAGGGCTCCTGGGCACGACTACTAGATCAATAATAGGAAATGATAATTATAAATAAACCTACTTGGCAGCAGGTCGTAGCTTAACTGTCGGTGCAGCTTGTCCTCCAGGGTTAGCAAGAGCGTGAGCTGCAGCAGGAAGAGAGAGCGTATTAGAAAAGAGCATCAGCTTCTCCTTAGGAAACAAATGTGCAACTCGTTCAGCCAGCACCAGAGGCTGCTGGGAGGAGCGGGTAGTGCTGGTGCAGGAGATCACGGGCAGCCGGTCAGACCTGCCCTTTGAAGGCCCTGCCTGGAATGAATGTGCCCTTTCCTCTATCACAGCTAAAATGTTACATTACACTGGGAGAAGGGTAGGGTCGGAGACACCCCGCCCAGTGCAACAATCCCAAGTCTTTCCTTCTCTGACCTCACTCCAGGCTGCAGTGAGTGCTCTGGGAGTTCCTCACAGGGGATAAAGGGCTCAGGATCCCTCCAAGGATCCCCCAGGAGAATGTTAGCTGAATAGAACAAGTCCTAGTGTCATTATTGTCCTTGCAATGATAAAAGAGCCACAGATCAAAATCTCCAGATCCTGGATACAGCTCCCTCTTTCTAAAGGAGACCCCTTGAACCATGATCCTGTCCCTTTGGAATCACAGAACCCCCAAGAGATGAACAAGGGATCCCAGGCACACTTGCACCAGAGCAGAGGAATTTTCCCCCTACTGTTACTCACACCGTCTTGTCAACTATTTGAAATGGGCCATTCTGATTATCACTACAAAAGTTTTTTTCTCCTGCTGATAATAGCCCACCTTAATCGATTAGTCTCATTAGAGTTGGTATGGCAACCCCCATTTTTTCATGTTCTCTGTATATATATCTTCCTACTGTATTTTCCACTGCATGCATCTGATGAAGTGGGTTTTAGCCCACGAAAGCTTATGCTCAAATAAATGTGTTAGTCTCTAAGGTGCCACAAGGACTCCTCGTTCTTCTCGCTGATACAGACTAACATGGCTCCACTCTGAAATTAGCCCCTGTGTGACTACACAGCCTGGCCAAGCAGAACAGAGAGATGCTGCAGCCAGTGTTAGACCTATGACAATTACTGATTTATACTGCACCATGGGGGCACTCAGCCCCCACAAAACACATGGAGTCCCTGGCCTCTGTTTGCCAGAAGCTGGGAATGAGCAACAGGGGATGGATCACTTGATAATTACCTGNCCAGCCCCCACAAAACACATGGAGTCCCTAGCCTCTGTTTGCCAGAAGCTGGGAATGAGCAACGGGGGATGGATCACTTGATAATTACCTGTTCTGTTCATTCCCTCTGGGGCACCTGGCATTGGCCACTGTCGGCAGACAGGACACTGGCTAGATGGACCTTTGGTCTGATCCAGTATGGCCGTTCTTATGGAGGCAAGGGCCCTACCCTTAAGGAGCTTACAGTCAGCTTTGGAGAAACACCAGGAGGCTGCAAGGACCAGGTGTGGGAGGCCACAGACAGGAGAGAAGCAACAGAAAGAGACATAGGTCTGTGGATTTTGATCCCCTCCCACAGTTCATGAGTTTGTACCTCATGTTTGGGTTTGCCCCATTATAGGGAAGGAGCCAGCCACTAAACTCAGAGCTGGCCCAGCTTGGCAGGGTTCAGATCTGGGGTTTAGGTTCAGGCTTGTCTACACAAGAAAGCAGCACTGGTTTAACTGAAGGTGTGACTTTAAGCTGATTTAGCTAAACTGATGCTAACCCTGATGTGGGCACTTATTTTGATTCAAGAGCAGCATACTTCAGTTTCTCTTCAACTCCCAAGAGTGGCCACCCAGGGACTTGCACCAGTTTAACTACATTGGTTTAAAAATTGCTGTGAGTTAAACCAGTGCAACCTGCTCATCTAGACAAGACGTAAGTGAAAGCAGTGAATCTTGGGGAAGGCAATGAAGGTGCAGAGCTGGCACTCGATGCACAGAAGAGGGGTCATCTCTAAGCACAGGGTGTGGTGTAATGAATTCTCAGGGTCAAGAGTGAGAGGCAGTGGGCAGAGCACAGGGTGTAACAGCAGGTCTAGGAGGAAGCCCAGGCCAAGATGTGAGACCCTGGAGTTTGACCCTGACGCAGATTGAGGAGCTGCTTTACTAACTTCCAGATGGAATCTGCTGTGTTCATGTTACTGCTGATCCTGTCCTAGCAGCGCTGCCCACACACAGCAGGACAGTCTAGCCAATGCGGCAGTCAGGTTTGCCTGGCCTGATTTAATCCTCCAGTGCTGCTCATTGCTCCTGGCTCCACTATCTTCAAGTGTTGTATGTTACTGGGGACAGAAGTCTGCTTTACCGATGGTTACTGCTGGGATCACCTCGTTTTGCTCGTTAGGAGACTGGTAATCAGCACTCCATCAGCCTTCACTGCTCTTATTGCATTGCCCCCACTAACAGTGCCAGCGCCACCCCCATATGTCTCTGCTTTCTTCCATGCCGCTTATCCTGGATCATCGGCCCAGCTGTCTTCTAAAAACAGGGAGCTCTTTGGGGCACCCTGCTGGAACTCACTAGCCGGGACTCTGTTTCTGCAGCACCCCGCACAGTGGGCCCCTACCTGCCACTGTACCAAATGTCCTACCAACCTTTGTTCGAGGGAAAAGGGGAAGGACAGACCGAGAGGGTCATGCTCTGGTCCTGGCCCAGTGCTGTGAGCTCTGCTGGGCTCATCACTTACATGCCACTGGGCCTTCTCTTCATTCATCTCCATGCTACACTGCATCTGCACCACCTAGAAGAGAGCAAGACAAACATCAGTGTCGGAGCAGCACGGGGCATAAGCGCTCTCCCCTCCTTCAGCTCTGCCATATCCCTGGCCAAGCAGCTTGACTTCCCCCCTCCAACTTACATCCCACAACCCCAGCTGCCTATATGCCACCTAAAACCTTCTCCCATTCCCTCCCCCATTTCTGTCCCATAGGAACTGCCAGACTGGGCCAGCCCAGGGTCCATCTGAACCAGTACCTGTCCCTGCCAGGGGCAACACTAGCTGATTAAGAGGAAGGTGCCGGAACACTGTAGGGGACAATTATGGAGTAACCTTCCCTCAAGGGAAATCTCCTCCTATCCCCGTTTGTTAGGGGTTGGCTCCCCTCCGAAGCAGGAGGGGTTACAGCCCTTCCCAAACTCTTGGTTACGTTTTAATATTACAACTCTGGGTGTTCGTGGCCATATACTTTGCCTGCACCTTTCTGATCCTGCTATGCTCTTGGCCTGACTGACAGCTGGTGAACGCCAGCATTTATTCTGTACCCGTCCGGAGCAGGGCTGGGGGTTTGGGGAAGGAGTGGAGAGGGGCAGGGCCGGGGGCAGGAAGAGGCGAGGCAGGGGTGGAGGCTTGGGGGAAGGGGTCAGGTGGGGCGGGACCTGGGGCGGAGCAGGGGGTTGAGCACCCTGGGACCCGGAGGAAACTGGTGCCTAGTGAAAGCAGCAATTATTTAGGCTCTAAAACTCTGATTGACTCACCACCTGCAAATTGTTCCAAGCTCTTAATCTTTCCCCTCCCCGGCCTCTCCTGCCTCCTTTCTCAATCGCTGTAGACAACACCTCCATCCTCCCTGCCACTCAAGTCTGTAATATGGGTGTCACCTTCCACTCAGCCCTCCCTCTAGATCCTCACAACCAGGCCGGGTTCTAATCCTGCCACTTCTTTCTGCAAAACACCATTATGCAAAACACCGGCCTTTCCAGCTGCCCGATGCCCCATTCTCAGACAGGAAACAACGTTCAGCACCAGCTTATACTCGGGGCGGAATCCCACTCCTGCTGACTGGGGGGGTGACGTGATGGCTGATCTTTTTGACCCACTTTGCTGTGGCAGCTCATGCACTCCGGGACAAGAGCGCTGCCGGCCCCTTAGCAAGCATGGATGGTCCATGCTGCCAGGGAGCTGAAAACTATGTTCTCACACAATGGAAGCACCAGTGGGAAAGAGTCTCACTCCCTAGGGGCTTGTCTACACATGCAACACAGCAGTGGTGCAGCTGCGCTGCTGTAGCGCTTCAGTGTAGACACGAGCTATGCCAAGGGAGGACGTCTCCCGTCAGGGTAGGTAGCTAGGCTGACGGCAGAATTCTCCCGTTGACCTAGCGCTGTCTACACCAGGAGGTAGGTCGGTTTAACTGCATCACTCAGGGGTGTAGATTTTTCACATCCCTCAGCAACAGTTATACTGGCCTAATTTCCTAGCGTAGGCCGGGCCTAACTACATTCAGGAATCCATTAGTGAACCTGCCTCCTTGTCCATAGATACTGGACCAGCCTCAGTAGACTACTCTCTGGCTCATCCACAGTTGCCGCAGCCATAAGAACGGCCATACTGGGTCAGACCAAAGGTCCAGACCAGACCATGCATCGGCCTGGCCTGGTTTCCTCCCCATGCTGTGACCGTGGGGCAGCATCGCAGACAATAACCTGTGTTAGAAGGCCCTCAAGCTCTCGCCGGGGAGCAGGGTCTGGGGCTTGTCCTGCTCCAGCGCTCCAGCCAGGGAGCAGGGTTGGGAGCTTGCCCCGCTCTGTGCATGCCATGGCTCTGCGCGGCTCCCGGAAGCAGCAGCATGTCCCCTCTCTGGCTCCTACGCGTAGGGGGTTCCACACACTACCCCCCACCCCCCACCCAAGCGCTGCCTCCGCAGCTCCCATTGACTAGGCACCTGTGGATGGAGCAGCGCGCAGAGCCGCCTGGCCTCACCTCCGCATAGGAGCCGGAGAGGGGCCATGCCGCTGCTTCCAGGAGCTGCTTGAGGTAAGCACCACCTGGAACCTGCACCCCTGACCCCTCCCATGCCCCAACTCCCGGCCCCAGCCCTGATCCCCCTCCTGCCCTCCGAACCCCTCGGTCCCAGCCCGGAGCACCCTCCTGCACCCCCAACCCCTCATCCCCAGCCCCATCCCAGAGCCCACACCCCCAACCAGAGCCCTAACCCCCACTCCTGCACCCCAACCTGCTGCCCCAGCCCGGAGCCCCCTCCCATATCCTGAACTCCTCATTTCTAGCTCCACCCCAGAGCCCTCACCCCCAGCCCGAGCCCTCACCCCCTCCCACACCCCAACCCCCAGTTTCATGAGCATTCATGGCCCGCCATACAATTTCCATACCCAGATGTGGCCCTCAGGACAAAAAGTTTGCCCACCCCTGCTGTAGAGCCTTTGATGGCCTATCCCCGCTTGCCCCATCTTTTTTCATGTACCATAAACATGTCGACTCCTTCATTCATTCAGGAAATGATGCCAGTCTTGACTGCCCATTTTAGAAATTTCCCCACAAGCCAACTCTCATGACACCCCCTGTGCATGGGAGAAGCTCCCCGAAACACCTCTGCAAAGCCACCTCACTGTCCTCTTTCAAATCCCTCCTTAACACCCCCTGCTGACAGGCCCACAAAAACCTCAGCACTGCTTAGGCAGCTGGTGTGCTGTGACCTCTGCTTTTCATCCTGACCCGTATAGTCTCACTGTTTCCTTGTGCCTCCTCTGCCTGTTATATCCACCTACTGCCTACAGGCTTACACGTGGACTGTAAGTGTTCTGGGGCAGGGACTGTCTCTGTTATATATTTCTACAGCACCCAGGCATCTAGAGCTACCATAATACAAAGAATAGATAGGAGTGTCTGTAACCGTGCGTCCACTCAATCTTGCCCCACTCCCCTGCTCCCTTCAATTGTTTGCTCTGCCCAGTTGGCAAGACTGTACCTTCCACCAGAGCGCAAGCAGTGTGGGGCAGGGATTTCTCTCCCTCTCTGTGCAGCACCCAACACAACTGGAGCCTGATCTCAGCTGGGGTCTCACTGTAATGTCAGGATCAAAGAATAATCAATCCCTGCCTCCCATCATGCACTGGGCTTTAGTGATGTCCATGGACCTACTGGGAAGTGCACCAGAGACCAGCCCCAGCCCAGCCTGGCTGCTCTGATGGGTCAAGGCTGAGAACAAAGTGCATTAACTCGATCCCAAGTGAGGAGCCCACAGCACTCACTGTGGGCACTGGAAACGTCTCTCTCCTGCCTGTGGGAGAACTCGCTGGGGGGCTGGGGGGCAGTGCCAGACCCGTGGGAGGAGAGTCCACAGGGCAAGAGTGCAGCAGAGAAGGGCACTGTCTGCCTAGTTCCAGCAGGGGGTGCTGTCCCCAGGGTGGCATTTGAAATGGTCCCACTTTCGCCCTTACCTTCCTCGTCTCCACATCGAAGGGCTCCGGGGTGGGGGTCTTGGCTTTCTGGGGGTCCTCCTGAGGCTGGGAGAGCGCACGCGGGAGCAGCTGGGGCCTGGTGGCAGCGAAGTTCATCAGGGGATAGATCCCATTCCTGCCACAGAGACACAGGTCAGGCGGAACCAGCCATGCCCAGGCCCAGCTAGCAAGGGGCGAGGGAAGGGTCATGGCCCGGGGGAGCTGTGCTCCAGGAGGAGGAGAAGCCGGGCCCTGTTGATGGGGGGGAGGCAGCAGGGCACAAGCCCTTCCCCCCACTCCAGACATGGCTGCCTTGGGGGCCCCCCTGGTTCAGGGGCTGTGGACAGAACGGCCCCCATGGGGAGGGGGACCAATCAGGAACTGACCCAGAAACCACTCAGCAGAAAGGAAACATTTCTGCAAAAGCTTCTCTGCAGTGTTCGTGACACTGGCAGCTCCACGAACGAAACCAGCCACTCCACTGGTGCTTGCACTAGAGAGCCTGAGCTCAGGTCTCTGGAGCGGACGGGCTGAGGCCCTGTCTGTCCGAGCCTCACTGGCAGCATGTTATCCACGCATGGAGCTTCTGAACAGGCCTGGCTGAGGGATCCGTGGGACACCACCCAACCCCGGCTCACCTGACATCCTCCAGGAACTTGTCAAGCTCCAGGAAGGAGACTTCTGAGTATCTGGAGGAGAAACAGGAGGGAAGAGGTTACTGGGGACAGCGGGGCAAGGAGGGGCGGCGAGAGGGGCTGGGGGAGAGGTGGGGCAGTGACAGTAGGAGCACCAAGCCATCTTTGCTGGGTGTGGCAGTTGCAGGGTTTCCTGCCCATCCACACTCCCTGCTGGGGCTGCCCCAAGATCCCCCTCTCCAGGGGTCTCACCTCCACTGCACTGCGGGCCGCCCCTCTCGCCGGATCTCCGCCATCACCATGTTCAGGTCCAGCTCCTTCGTCTTCTCCTCCACCACGTTCTCCGGCATCAGGTCTACAGCAAAGCCAAGAGAAGAACCTGTCAGCTGGGAGCTCTGCACAAACTCTCCCCACAGGTAGGGGCCTTAGCCTCCCCTTTCCCCCAGGAGGGGCCCAGAGACCCTCTCCCATGCCCTCGGCTGCGCTGGGGCAGGGATTTGGGCGGCTGCCTCTGGTACAGCCCTGCTCAAGGCTCAGTCTAGTGCCAGGGTGCTGTGGCTGAGCGTCCCCGTTCCTCATCCCCACTCACTCACACTGGTTGTTGATGAAGCAGTGCGCTGCCAGCAGTTTGAGGGAGTGGACCTCAAAGAGCACCTGGTGGAAGAGCAGGTTATGGGCTGTCGGCCGCTTGTCCGGGTTGAGGAGCAGGCACCCCAGAATGAAGTCCTGAGAGGCAAAGGGGGGGGGGGGCATGAGCCTGCAGCAATGCAGAGACCTCCCCCCGCTGCAGCCCCACCACAGCCGCCCGTCTCCTCCTCACGCCCAGGAGAGGCAATGAGTGCCTGTACTCTGAGGTCTCCAGTAGCCTCGTGCCAATGGGCAGTGTCACCAGAGGGCACTGCAGGGTGCACAGACTTCGGTGCAATGATTGTGGAATTCGTTGTACCACTTTAAGGGGACAATGTTCCTGGGGGTCCTGTTGCAGCATAAGGCTGGGCTACCAGGAGCGCTGGCTCCTAACGCTGCTGAGCAATGTGAGGGTGGAGGATGCAGGGGAAATTCAGCAAGGAGACTGGAAAAAGAATGTGTGTGGGGGGGTCTAACAGCCCGTCAGAATCAGCACCTGAGAGCCCTTCCTCTGCGCTCACAGGCTAGGAGGCATCCAGGGGCTGGGGCGAGAGGATTCAAGACACAGCCAGACAGGGGAGCTGGAAACGCTTAATGACGGCCTGCAGAGGGGAAATGCTGGACGCGTGCCCTTTTCTGCTCCTCAGTGGAAAAGAAAGGCTGGGGAGGCGCTCTGTGACCTCTCTGCTCTGCTTCTCTCTAGTACCCCTCTCCCCAAAAGGTTTGCTGCTTTATCACCATAGATGAGTCAGGAATGGCAGGTCCTGCCTCCTCTGTTTGCTGGAGAACTTCTGGGAAGAGCAGGAGACAGGGGCAGGATCTCTCAGCCCTCAGTGGAGGAGCATCTGAATCGCTCACAAAGAGCTTTGGATTTAACAGGTGTCAATAAAAGCCAACCAAAAGCACCACCTTAAACTGCCTGGCTGTCCTTCCCTCCAGTTCCTCTGGCTCCTTGCCCTTGGGAAGAGTGAAGTCACAGTCCCACCAGCTCCGAAGTCAGACAGGTCAAATTCCAAGCAGGAAAACCAAGCTGACTCTCTGTGCATATGGACCACCCCCTTCACAGCCCCTTTCTCCATTAAAAGGGCATAAGCCCCAGGTGTTTGTGGCCTTTTCCAGGTCACCTTTAAGGACAGAACAACAAGACGTGTGCTGTGCCCTGACTTGGACACAGGGATTTAAGGCCTGTCCCCTCCCTGAACCTGAGAGAGCAGTGTAAACACTCAGGGGAAAGGCTGGGAACCCATTACAACTGCACAGGTGCTGCTGCTCTGTCCCGGGGGACTTCTTACTCTGGAAAGCTCCAGGATTTTCCTTCCACTACATCCCTGCTAGTACAGAGCAGCCTCCTTTGAGTGGGGGCTGCCATTCCACTAGCATAGGGGAAACCCAGCAGAAGTCATAGAGCTCCGAGCCGGAAAAACCCCAATAGATGTCCGAGGGATCCAGGCAGGGACATGAGAAGGGCCATGCTGGGTCAGACCAATAGTCCACCTAGCCCAGTATCCTGTCTCTGATAATGGCTGGTGCTAGATGCTTCCGGCAGTTGGAGGTTTAGGGACACCCAGAGCATGGGGTTGCATCCCTGCCCATCCTGGCTAATAGCCATTGATGGATCGATCCTCCATAAACTTATCTAGTTCTTTTTTGAACCCTGGTATTGTCTTGGCCTTCACAACATCCTCTGGCAAGGAGTTCCACAGCTTGACTGTGTGAAGAAATACACCTCTACCCCAATATAACGCTGTCCTCGGGAGCCAAAAAATCTTACAGCATTATAGGTGACACCGCTTTATATCAAACTTGCTTTGATCCGCCAGAGTGCGCAGCCCCCCCCCCCGGAGCGCTGCTTTACCGCGTTATATCCAAATTCATGTTATATCGGGCCGCGTTATATCGGGGTAGAGGTGTACTTCCTTTTGTTTGTTTTAAACCTGCTGCCTGTTAATTTCATTGGATGACCCCTGGTACTTGTGTTATGTGAAGGGGTAAATAATACTTCCTTATTCATTTTCTCTACAGCATTCATGGTTTATAGAACTCTATCATATCCCCTGTTAATTGTCTCCTTTTTAAAATGGAAGTCCCAGTCTTTTTACTCTCTCCTTCTGTAGAAGTTGTTTCATACCCCTATCATTTTCATTGCCCTTCTCTGCATTTTTCCCCATTCTAATATATCTTTTTTGAGATGGGGCGACCAGAACTGCATGCAGTATTCAAGATGTGGGCGTACCATGGATTTATATAGTGGCATTATGATATTTTCTGTCTTATTATCTATCCCTTTCCTAATGATTCCCAACATTCTTTTCACTGCTGCTGCACATTGAGCAGATGTTTTCAGAGAACTATCCACAATGATTCCAAGATCTCTTTCTTGAGCGGTAACAGCTAAATTAAACCCCATCATTTTGTATGTATAGTTGGGATTATTGTTTCCAGTGTGCATTACTTTGCACCTATCAACATTGAATTTCATCTGCCATTTTGTTGCCCAGTCCCTGAGTATCCCTTTTGTGAGATCCCTTTGTAACTCTTCACAGTCAGCTTTGGACTTAACTATCTTGAGTAGTTTTGTATCATCTGCAAATTTTGCCACCTCACTGTTCACCCCCTTTTTCCAGATCATTTATGAATATGTTGAACAGCACCAGTCCCAGTACAGATCCTTGGGGCACCACTATTTACCTCTCTCCATTTTGAAAACTAACCATTCATTCCTACCCTGTTTCCTATCTTTCAACCCGTTACTGATCCATGAGAGGACCTTCCCTCTTATCCCATGACTCCTTGCTTTGCTTAGGAGCCTTTGGTCAGCGACCTTGTCAAAGGCTTTCTGAAAGTCCAAGTACACTAGATCCACTGGATTCCCCTTGTCCACATGTGTGTTGAAACCCTCAAAGAATTCTAGTAGATTGGTGAGGCATGATTTCCCTTTACAAAAGCCGTGTTGACTCTTCCCCAACATATTGTGTTTATCTGCATGTCTAATAATTTTGTTTTTTACTATAGTTTCAAGCAGTTTACCTGGTACTGAAGTTAGGCTTACTGGTCTCTCATTCCCAGGAGCCTTTTTTAAAAAATTGGCGTTACATTAGCTACCCTCCAGTCATCTGGTACAGAGGCTGACTTAAGTGATAGGTTACATACCACAGTTAGTAAGTTCTGCATTTTCATATTAGAGTTCCTTCAGAACTGTTGGGTGAATCCCATCTGGTCCTGATGATAAATTAAACAATAATAAATCAATTTGTTCCCAAACCTCTTCTATTGAGACCTCAATCTGGGACAGTTCCTCAGATTGGCCACCTAAAAAGAATGGCTCAGGTGTGGGGATCTCCCTCATATCCTCTGCAGTGAAGACCAATGCAAAGAATTCACTTAGCTTCTCCACAATGGCCTTATCTTTTTTTAATGCACCTTTAGCTCCTCAATTGTCCAGTGGCTCCACCGACTGTTAGGCAGGCTTCCTGCTTCTGATGTATTTAAAAAAAAATTGCTGTTAGTTTTTGTGTCCTTAGCTAGTTGCTATTCAAATTCTTTCTTGGCCTGCTTTATTATACTTGACTTGACAGAGTTTCTGCTCCTTTCTATTTTCCTCACTAGGATTTGACTTACAATTTTTAAAGGATGACTTTTTGCCTCTAACTGCCTCTTTTACTCTGCTGTTTAGCCATGGTGGCATTTTTTGGTCCTCTTACTGTTTTTATTTGGGGTACACATTTAGTTTGAGCTTCTATTATGTGTTTAAAATAATCTCCATGCAGTTTGCAGGCATTTCACCCGTGTGACTCTTCCTTTTAATTTCCATGTAACTAGCCTCCTCATTTTTGTGTAGTTCTCCTTTTTGAAGTTAATGCTACTGTAGTGGGTTTCTTTGGCATTTCCCCCACCCCCCAAGGATGTTAAATTTAATTATGTTATGGTTGCTATTACCAAGCAGTTCAGCTGTATTAACCTCTTGGACCAGATCTTTGATCTAGTTAGGATTAAATCAAGAATTGCCTCTCCCCTTGTGGGTTCCAGGACAAGGGGGGGAGGGATAGCTCAGTGGTTTGAGCATTGGCCTGCTAAACCCATGGTTGTGCGTTCAATCCTTGAGGGGGCCACTTAGGGATCTGGGGCAAAATTGGTCCTGCTAGTGAAGGCAGGGGGCTGGACTCGATGACCTTTCAGGGTCCCTTCCAGCTCTATGAGATAGGTATATCTCCATATATTATTTTTTATTATTAAGCTGCTTCAAGAAGTAGTCATTGATGCTGTCTAGAAATTTTATTTTTGCATCCCATCCTGAGGTGACATGTACCCAATCAATTTGAGGGTAGTTTATTATTATTATTGTTATTGCATTTTCTCCCTTGGTAGCCTTTCTGATCTCCCTGAGCATTTCACAATCACCCTCACCATCCTGGCGACGTGGTCAGTAGTATATTCCTTCTGCTATACTCTTATTATTCAAACATGGAATTTCTATCCATAGAAATTCTATGGTACAGTTTGATTCATTAAAGATTTTTACTAATTTGACTCCATGCTTTCTTTCATATAGTGCAATGCCTCCACCAGCGCAATCTACTCTGTCATTCCTGTATATTTTGTACCCTGGTATTACCGCACTCAACTGGAGTATTGTGTCCAGTTCTGGGCACCACATTTCAGGAAATATGTAGCCAAATTGGAGAAAGTACAGAGAAGAGCAACAAAAATGATCACAGGGCTAGAAAACATGACCGATGAGGGAAGAGTGAAAAAATTGGGTTTGTTTAGTCTGGAGAAGAGAAGAAAAAAATTGGGTTTGTTTAGTCGAGAGGGGACATGATAACAGTTTTCAAGTACATAAAAGGCTGGTATACGGAGGAGGGAGAAAAAATTGTTCTCTTTAACCTCCGAGGATAGGACAAGAAGCAATGGGCTTAAATTGCTTGCAGCAAGGGTGGTTTAGGTTGGACATTAGGAAAAACTTCCTATCAGGGTAGTTAAGCATTGGAATAAATTGCTCAGGGAGGCTATGGAATCTCCATCATGGGAGGTTTTTAAAAGCAGGTTAGACAAACACCTTGCAGGGATGGTCTAGATCAGAGGTTCTCAAACTGTGGTCCATGGACCACCAGGGGTCCGCGAGCTCCATTCAGGGGGTCCGCGGATAGTTCCCTCTAAGGTGCGCGCCTGGGCGGCCGCACATGAAAGAATGAAGGGCCACCCACCTAATTAGTGGAGCCGCTCAGGTGTGGCTCCACCAATTAGGTGCTTGGACCCTGGAGAAGGTGCACATGTAAGGTGAGGTGGTGGCCTTGGGGGGAATAAGGGGTAACTGGGAGGGGGCAGTGGGCTGAGAAGAGGGGGTGGGGGAATTTGGGACATGCAGGGCTGTGACAGCCAGAGAAAGAGGCGACTTTCCCTAGCTCCAGGGCTGCGGCTGCCGGGGAGGGATGGCCCTCCTTCCCAGCCCCAGCTCGGTGGTGGGGGAGAGACCCCCCTCCTCCCCAGCCTCAGCTCGGTGGTGGGGGAGAGACCCCCCTCCTTCCCAGCCCCAGCTCGGTGGTGGGGGAGAGACCCCCCTCCTTCCCAGCCCCAGCTCGGTGGTGGGGGAGAGACCCCCCTCCTTCCCAGCCCCAGCTCGGTGGTGGGGGAGAGACCTCCCTCCTTCCCAGCCCCAGCTCGGTGGCTGCTGGGGCGGGGGAGAGAGGGCACACCCATCGCATTAGAAAGGTAAGGCTACTGATATTAAAATATGAGTTGTGTGCTTTTATTTATAGAACAAAAAAAGTTAATTATTATTAAGTTTTTTTTATATAGCACTTTTATCTAAAGCGCTTTACAATAGTTAGCTAACGGTACAAACAATATTTGGAAAGATCATTAAGTCCGCCAAGACCCTCAGCAATTTTCAAGTGGTCTGCGGAAAAAAAAAGTTTGAGAACCACTGGTCTAGATACTACTTAATCCTGCCATGAGTGTGGGGGACTGGAGTAGACGACCTCTCGAGGTCCCTTCCAGTCCTACGATTCTATTTCCCATTGATTATCCTCATTCCACCAAGTGTCTGCGATGGCTTTTATATCAATATCCTCATTTGATGCCAGTCACTTCAGTTCACCCATCTTAGTATTTAGACTTCTAGCATTGGTATATTTTGTCAATAATATTCATGTGTTACATTTAAATGGGACACTTGTATATTTGACTGTTCCTCACTAGCTCCTTCCTGAACTTTACCAACTTCTTTCCTATACTCTTTACTAGGATACAGAGTTTCCCCTTTGATAAACTCATCCCTAAAAGATGTCTCTGCTCGAACCGCGTGCTTCTCTGCACCTGCCAGCTTTCCTCCTGTCCTTAATTTAAAACGTCCTCTACGACCTTTTTAATTTTACGTGCCAGCTGTCTGGTTCCATTTTGGTTTACGTGGAGCCCATCCTTCCTGTATAGGCTCCTCCTTTCCCAAAACGTTCCCCAGTTCCTAATGAACCTAAAACCCTCCTCCCTGCACCCATGTCCCATCTGCGCATTGAGACCCAGTAGTTCTGCCTGTCTAAGGGCCCTGTGCGTGGAACTGGAAGCATTTCAGGTCCTGGACTTTAATCTCTTACCTATCAGCCTAAAGTTGGTCTCCAGTATTTCTCTCCTAGCCTCCAGACCTGCCCCACAGAGCTTGGGGACTCTAGATATAATCTCCCTCCATTCAGAGGGTTGGGCTGGAGGGAGATTGGGCCAATGGGGGGACCTGGAGCCCCATGGACCCTGAGAAGGAGACTGGAGTGGGGATTGGGAGCCTAGTAGTTCCCGAGAGGAAGATTAGGACTGCGAGGGCGTGGGGGGGATTCTGAAGCCCTGCAGAGCCTGAGAAGGAAATTGAGGTGGGGGGAGTCCCAAGCCCCATAACAGGTGACTGGGGGGAGCCCTGAGCCCATCAGCAGGTGGGGCGTTGTGGCTAGGCCTCTTTGCAATGTCCTTGGTGTTTCCTGGCGGGGCTCGGCCCGCCTCGCTCACCCGCATGTTGGGATCATCCAAGGAGTGCCTTGCCCGAGCAATCGCCTCCTCCGAGACTCGGCTGTCCCCATTGGACTGGATCTCCAGCACCGCCATCTGCAGGGGAGATCAGAGCTTAGCCCCAGCCAGGCTGGCCAAGCCGCATCCCCTCTGCTCTCACTAGGGAGCTCCTACTCAGACATTCCCTGGGCAGGGGGATGGTGCTCTGGTGCCCCTGTGATGGGACGGGAACAGGTGTCAGGCCAGGCCAGTGACGGTCTCTCAGGCCAGACGACTGGGTTCCCCCTAGCACCACACAAGCTGTAGTCATAATGAACAGGTTGGATTATGAACAGGCTGTCAGGCAACTCTCCAACACCATATTCTACAGGCCACTATCCTCCGATCCCACTGAGGAGAACCAAAGAAACTACACCATCTGCTCAAGAAACTCCCTGCTATAGCACAGGAACAAATCTACACAGACACACCCCTAGAACCCCAACCAGGGGTGTTCTATCTGCTACCCAAGATCCATAAATCTGGAAATCCTGGATGCCCCATCATCTCAGGCATTGGCACTCTGACAGCAGGATTATCTATTTGGATTCTTTCCTGAGTCCCTACACTACCAGCACTCCTAGCTAGCTTCGAGACACCACTGACTTCCTGAGGAAACTACAATGCATTGGTGATCTTCCTGAAAACACCATCCTGGCCACCATGGATGTAGAAGCTCTTTACACCAATATTCCACAAGAGGATGGACTACAAGCGGTCAGGAACAGTATCCCTGATGAGGCCACGGCACACCTGGTGGCTGAGCTTTGTGACTTTGTCCTCACCCACAACCAGTTCAGATTTGGGGACAACTTATACCTGCAAGTCAGTGGCACTGCTACGGGTACCCGCATGGCCTCTCAATATGCCAACATTTTTATGGCTGACTTAGAACAACGCTTCCTCAGCTCTTGTCCCCTAGCGCTCCTCCTCTACTTGTGCTACATTGATGACACCTTCATCATATGGACCCATGGAAAAGAAGCCCTTGAAGAATTCCACCTGGATTTCAACAATTTCCACCCCACCATCAACCTCAGCCTGGACCAGTCCACACAAGAGATCCACTTCCTGGACACTACAATGCAAATAAGTGATGGTCACATAAACACCACCCTATACTGGAAACCTACTGACCACTCTACTTACCTACATGCCTCCAGCTTCCATCCAGGACACACCACACGATCCATTGTCTACAGCCAAGCCCTAAGATACAACCGAATATGCTCCAATCCCTCAGACAGAGACAAACACCTACAAGATATTTATCAAGCATTCTTAAAACTACAATACCCACCTGGGGAAGTGAGGAAACAGATTGACAGAGCGAGACGGGTACCCAGAAGTCACCTACTACAGGACAGGCCCAACAAGGAAAATAACAGAACACCACTGGCCATCACGTACAGCCCCCAGCTAAAACCTCTCCAGCACATCATCAACCATATACAACCTATCCTGGAAAACGATCCCTCACTCTCACTGACCTTGGGAGGCAGGCCAGTCCTCGCTTATAGACAGCCACCCAACCTGAAGCAAATACTCACCAGCAACTACACACCACACCACAGAAACATTAACCCAGGAGCCAATCCCTGTAACAACCACATCAGCCACACCATCAGGGGCTCATTCACCTGCACATTTACTAATGTGATATATGCCATCATGTGCCAGCAATGCCTCTCTGCCATGTACATTGGCCAAACCGGACAGTCTCTACGTAAAAGAATAAATGGACACAAATCAGACATCAGGAATGGTAACATACAAAAGCCAGTAGGAGAACACTTCAATCTCCCTGGACACTCAATAACAGATTGAAAAGTGGCCATCGTTCAACAAAAAAACCTTCAAAAACAGACTTCAAAGAGAAATTGCAGAGCTACAATTCATTTGCAAATTTAACACCATTAATTTGGGCTTGAATAGGGACTGGGAGTGGCTGGCTCATTACAACAGCAATTTTCCCTCTCTTGGTATTGACACCTCCTCATGAATTATTGGGAGTGGACCACATCCACCCTGATTGAATTGGCCCTGTCAATACTGGTTCTCCACTTATAGGGTAACTCCCTTTTCTTCATGAGTCAGTGTATTTATGCCTGCATCTGTAATTCTCACTCCATGCATCTGAAGAAGTGGGCTTTTTACCCACGAAAGCTTATGCCCAAATAAATCTGTTAGTCTTTAAGGTGCCACCAGACTCCTCGTTGTTTTTGTGGATACAGACTAACACGGCTACCCCCGATACTATTTCCACTCAGGGCTCCAGGGCCTCTCTCCACCCCATTGTGGGGAGGATGAAGCACTCGATCCGTTCCTGAAGATGGCTTGTGGGTCCTGCCCAGAGGGGCTGGTGTCAGGGGGTGGGACTGCAGTGGGAGCGACTGGCAGCCCTGCTTCCTGGGGCCCCGAGCTCACCAGTACAGGCAGCAGTGGATAGCCACTCCCTGGATACATCCCCTGGGGAGGGCAGCAGTGCAAGTCCCCCTTGTGAGCAGCTTCTCCCACTGGCCAAGGGAAACCTCACACCCATGTGAGGGGTAAGACCAGTATCAACCCTGCCCTCGGGCCAGGCAGGGCCTCAGCAGGAGGCGGGTTCAGTCTGGACAGAGATGGCTGAGGGAGGCTTCTCACTCTGGGAAGGGGAGTCATAAGTGGGAGGGGCCAGTTCTCCCACCGCTCCCCAGGGAGGGTAGCCGGGGCAGGAAGGAATGGTCACCCCAGGAGCAGAGCCTCCGTCACAGCAACGGGGGACGGCAGGTCCGCAGAGCCTTCATCGGAGAAGATAGGGCCTAGAGCTGCCCTCACAGGGGCAAGTGGAGGGCACCCAGACTCCATTCGGCAGGGAGCTCCTTGGCTGAGCTGAGATCCCCTTGCTCCTGCAGGGTCAGGGGAATGAATTCACCCTGCCCCAAGCCCCAAGGGAGACAACGCTTCGGGGAGTTCCTGGGATCTGTACTGGGGTCTCCTGGCTCCTACCTCCAGGGCGCACATTCCAAAGGAAAAAATGTCCACAGCTGTCCCGTCAGCTACATCTGCAAAACCAAACCAGAACCAAATCAAACTGGTGTTCCAAGCCACCACCACTTCTGGGAACACCCCAATACACACCTGCCCTATGCCACACACATACACATACCCCCCTCTGCCCCATGCATCACCATGCCCCCCGCATCTTCCCCATTTCCCCCTCCCCCATGAATCTGCCCCATGGCCCCCTTTTCCGCCCTACACACCTGCCCCATGCCCCTCCCCAATACCTACTCCATGCCACCTCTCTGCCCTCCCACCGCAGAGGGGATCTGAACTTACGGCCATACTCCGGGGGGAAGAAATGCAAGTTGCGCTGCTCCTCTCTCTCAATCCTGATGGGGCTTCGGAGATCGTCAGGGATGGCTGCATGAGGGGGACAGAGCATTCGGAGTCACAGCTTGTCCCCCAGGCTGTGTTCAAAGACCTAGCTCCAGGGAGAGAACAGGAGACTGCAGGGGTCTCTGCATTTGCTCCGAACTGCAGCCTGCCCAGCTCCCAGGCAGTCAGAGCCCCCACGGCTCCTGCTCCCTTGTATCCGCAGGGGCAGAAAGGTTCCTGACAGGAAAATCAACTCTCACAGGGAAGAAGATCTTCCCCAAAGGCCTTCAGAAATCTCCCTCCACACACAGTATCAGCACAGGCCCCTAGTGTCTGTTGTGCTTAATGGACCTAAACATTTAACCCCAATTGTAAGATCAAATACAAAAGGTACGTGCCAGTTCATAAAATGTCACAATAACCCACTGTGACATTCTATCCCTTGGGGGAGCGTCCTGTAACCCCCATATTCCTCATTTTCATATAATCGTGATCGTACGTATAAAGCAGGCCTTGTAAGGTATCAGGGGAAAGATTATGATCTGCTGAAAGTCATTTCTCTATCCATATATGTATATCATTAATGCATATGAAGTTATGAGAATTGTGTTGTATGGTTGTCACTAAAACATGCTGTAAGTTGGGGAATCAGCCAGATATTAGCTCCCCAGAGGCAACAGCAAGGAAAGTAACCAACACCCGGGCGGGGTGTCAAACAGCCAATCAGCAGCCATTGTCCAGCAAGGGAGCTACAATGCAATGACTCACCTGCATGAGGCCACACCAGGGGAATTGCTCAACCTTGCTTGGAGAGTAATGCTCACCTGACTCTGAAAGGGGGGTGGGGGCAAAGCCAAGAGGAAGAAAGAACATGATAAAAGGGAGAGACATTTGCCATGCTCTTCCTCCTCCACCTACAGACATCACCACCAAGTGACTGAAGCGCTGATCAAAGGGGAGAGCCTGGCTGAAGAGCAGCCAGCCAGCCTGTGATGAGAAGCATCTAAGTTTGTAAGGGCACTGAAAGTGTTACAATCAGCTTAGAATGCATTTTGCTTTTATTTCATTTCACCAAATCTGACTTGTTATGCTTTGACTTATAATCACTTAAAATCTATCTTTTGTAGTTAATAAATCTGTTTGTTTATTCTACCCGAAGCAGTGCGTTTGGTTTGAAGCGTGTCAGAGACTCCCCTTGGGATAACAAGCCTGGTACAGATCAATTTATTTGTTAAATTGACAAACTCATATAAGCTTGCAGCGTCCAGCGGGCAAAACTGGACACTGCAAGACGGAGGTTCCTAGGGTTGTGTCTGGGACCGGAGATATTGGCTAGTGTCATTCACTTGCAAGTAGCTGGGAGCAGCTGACATGCCAGAGGCTGTGCGTGAGCAGCCCAGGAGTGGGATTCTCACAGCAGAGCAGGGTCAGGCTGGCTCCCAGAGTCAAGGATTGGAGTGGCCTAGCAGATCACCGGTCCGGATAACACCAGGGGAATGTCACACCCATCACTTTTTGTCTACTTGGAAATTAACCATGGAAAACAAAGTTGAGTTGTTTTCAACAAATGAATTATATGAAGAAGTGCAAGAGAATCAGACAGAAACTGGATTAGTCCCAGCAAAAAGGACCCACTGATATGATTCAAGGGCTGTTGAAATCATGCTTGCTAACAACCGAGGATGTGGAGCCAGAAATTGATGAACCAAAATTGGTGTGGCGGATATTAGGCCTAATTGGTGGACAAAATAATGAGGGGATGGGCTATGCTGCCCTCTTTTGCCCTTTGGGGCGGTTCTTAAAAGGAGATTTTGAAAAAAAATACCTCATCTCCCATTCCACCTTGTATCCCAGCTCATGTTGTCTCACCTAGGGTTTCTATATTTCAGGTTCCCAAAAAGCTGGGGGGGGAACCGAGGGGTGTGTACTGGGAGGGGGTATTTGCTGGGGTGCCGGAGGGGGTATTTGGGGGTGCTGGAGGGGTGTGTGTGTACTGGGAGGGGGCATTTGGAGGGGTGCTGGAAGGGTGTGTATCTGGGGGATGCTGGAGGGGGTTTTGGGGGGGAAGGGACTGGAGGGGGGGGGTGTACTGGGAGTATTTGAGGGTGTGTGGGAGGAGGTGCCTGGGGGATGTGGAGAGGTGTCTGGGGCCTCACTCTCGATGTGGGGGGGGTGATGTTAGTCTATATGATTTTATAAAAATATGCTAATGAGTGAATATAATGTAACTGGAATATGCTTTATGCAAAAGGTCTTTTGTAAGGTATCATTACAAAGCTTATAATTTACTGAGTGTGATCATCCTATTTGTATAAATGTATCACTCTTGTATTTGAAACTAGAAATATGAAATATAACTCTGAGGGCCTATTGTAATTATGCAAAGTGTGAGCCATTAATGGTGGTTTGGAATCTTGATGACTCCCATTAACCAGAACAATTCACTGCAGATGGGTGTGTTTTACCTGTAAGTCTTCCTGTATAAGTGTGTGCTGGCAAGTGGGTAATGAAGTCTTGCAGTGACATGTGATCATGTCACCTGAACTGGAATCCATCTTTAACCTGGTGTCTTTCCATTGAGAAGGAGGGGGTGGGAACCCAGAGAGGGACAAAGGATTTCCGCCTTATGCAAAAAATATATAAATGGGTGGAACAGAACAAAGCAGGACAGCCATCATGAGGAATCCCCTAGCTACCACCTGAGCTGGAACAAGAGCTGTACCAGGGGAAAGAATTGTGCCCAGGCCTGGAAGGTGTCCAGTCTGAGAAAAAACTTACTGAAGCATCTCTAAGGGTGAGATTATCTGTATTCAGTTTGATTAGACATAGATTTGCATGTTTTATTTTGCTTGGTGACTTAGTTTGTTTCATAGAATATCATGGTTAGAAGGGACCTCAGGAGGTATCTAGTCCAACCCCCTGCTCAAAGCAGGACAAATCCCCAATTTTTGCCCCAGATCCCTAAATAGCCCCCTTAAAGATTGAACTCACAACCCTGGGTTTAGCAGGCCAATACTCAAACCACTGAGCTATCCCTCCCCCCCTATTCTGTCTGTTACTACTTGAAACCACTTAAATCCTACTTTCTGTATTTAATAAAATCACTTTTTACTTATTAATTAATCCAGAGTATGTATTAATACTTGGAAGGGCAAACAGCTGTGCATATCTCTCTACCAGTGTTATAGAGAGCGAACATTTTATGAATTTACCCTGTATAAGCTTTATGCAGGGTAAAACGGATTTATTTGGGTTTAGACCCCATTGGGAGTTGGGCATCTGAGTGTTAAAGACAAGAACACTTCTGTGAGCTGCTTTCAGTTAAGCCTGCAGCTTTGGGGCAAGTAATTCAGACCCTGGGTCTGGGTTTGCAGCAGGCTAGCGGGTCTGGCTCAAACCAGACAGGGTGCTGGGGTCCCAGGCTGGCAGGGAAAGCAGGGGCAGAAGTAGTCTGGCACATCAGGTGGCAGTGTCACAGGGGGCAGTGTCACTCCCTGTCACGGTGGCAGGGTGGCTGGCACAGGCCCAGGATGCAGCACCAGCTCGTCAGTCAGCGCCTCCCTTCAGGCCTTTCCCCCTCCCCAGGGCTGGGCTGGGCCTGGGTGGGATCTGGCAGCTGCGGCTGCAGGGGAGGGACCAATCGGGGCATGGAGACGGCTCTTTCTGAGCTGCAACGTCTGCTTGCAAAAACCCCAGACATTGCCTTTTATCTGAAAAATCCGCCCAGCCAGAGGACGGAGGATCCAAAAAGAGGTGGTGTCTGGGAACACCTGGACGTAGGGTAACCCTAGTCTCAGCTCACCTTCCCCAGCACAGACGGACAGAGCAGCCTGAAAGGTCCTTCCGCAGGGGAGGCCACCAGGCCTTGCTCTAGTTCTAGGAACTTTGTTTTTCACTCTGGGGTCTGAAAGGCATTAGGGCTCCATGACGTCCACGCTCAGCCCTTTGGGGGACACCCAATTGCCAGCACCTGAAAGGCACGGGAGCCCCTGCTCGGTTCCCTTCCTATCAGGTTACTTTCTGCTCCCCCCACTTCCCCCTCCTATCCCATCTCCCTCTCTCAGCGGCTCACCAGCCCCTGAAAGCCACAGCACTGTGTCGGCACCATGCGATGACCTGCCACCAGCCCGCCCTGGCTAGGGAGAAAAGACCCAACCAAATGACATTTCTGACTGGAGTGGGAACCAGGGTCCAAGCACCAGGCTCTGTGGTCCACCCATGGCTGACCAGCCGGCCCGTGTTCCACAGACATCAACAAAAGCCGGATTCCCCCGCTTTGCTATCACAGAATCATATAGAACCATAGGGTTAGAAGGGACCGCAAAGGTCATCCAGTCTAACCCCCTGCCACAGTGCAGCATTTGTTGGGTTTAAGCTATCGCAGACACACGGCTATCCAGCCTCCTTTTGAAAACCTCCAGCGAAGGAGCTTCCACAACCTCCCTTTCCTACCTCTCCTCCAACTTGTATCAGTCTGTCTGTTAGAAACAGGGGAAGTGCATACCCTTCCCACATCAGGACAGAGTAACGTTAGCCCTTCCTTTTCATCAAGGAAAGATTATTCTGGAAATAAGACGCTCTGATATTTTACTTCCAAAAGGAGAGAGACTTTTTGATTGTTTCGCATAATCACTCAATTTCAGCTTCAAAATGAAATGCTTGTTTAAATTTCTTGTTCTTTCTTGTGTTTGATCAAATAAACGTTCAGCTTTAGAACGAACACTTTGGGGTGTTTGGCAAGGAGCCGAGTAAAACCAAAGTCTCCGTAGAACTCCTCCCCCGAACCTGAATATCACTATTTTCACGTTGGACAGTGAAAAAGTTAATAAACACCTCTCACTCTTCTGGCCCTTGAGATTAATACAACATGCCCCACTGTGGGGTCATGCCCATGGGGGGTCAGATGTGAGGAGAGGGACACTCAGGATCTAAAGCTGAAGGGAGGGACAGGCTAGGAGAGATGACAGGGGAGGCACTCACCATTTGCAAATACCCTGTGCCAGACTGCAGGGCGGGAGCAGGTCCAGACCAGGAACAGCAGAGAGATGGCAGGAGGGAGAAAGGCAGAAGTGAGATGTTAACTCCAAACCACAGCATTCAGTGATGCACCCAGATGCCTGCAGTCACCCCCCTCACCAGCCCAGGCCAGAGCCAGCCACCCACCCCGCCTGCAGGTCACCCCCTCACCCGCCCAGGCCAGAGCCACTCACCCACCCCGCCTGCAGGTCACTCCCCTCACCCACCCTGGCCAGAGCCAGCCACCCACCCACCCTGCCTGCAGGTCACCCCCTCACCCGCCCAGGCCAGAGCCAGCCACACCCCCAGCTGCCTGCAGGTCACCCCCTCACCAGCCCAGGCCAGAGCCACTCACCCACCCCGCCTGCAGGTCACCCCCCTCACCAGCCCAGGCCAGAGCCAGCCAGCCACCCAGCTGCCTATGGGTCACTCTCCCACCACCACCGGGGCCAGAGCCATCTAACGCCCCTGCTTACAGAACCCCCCCTGCACCCACCCACCCGGCTCCCTGCTGGTCTCACCCCCCCACTCCCACCCGGGCCAGAGGTCCCCCCCCGACCT
Source organism: Platysternon megacephalum (assembly GCA_003942145.1). NCBI lineage: Eukaryota > Metazoa > Chordata > Testudines > Platysternidae > Platysternon > Platysternon megacephalum. The sequence continues at coordinate 604,185 of QXTE01000373.1, forward strand.
GGCTCCCTGCAGGTCACCTGTGATGGAGTCTTCACCTCACACAAGCCAGAAAAGACCAGTTTACCTCACATGCTGTGCCTCCCTGGAGGGGCACCAGGGCCTGGTAAAGCCTAGCTGGAGATGAAGCCCAGCTGGGGAGGAGCTGGGACAGGATTATTAAGCTGATGTGGGAGCAGGAGGCAGCTGCAGAAAGGGAGTTGGTCAGGGACAAGGGGGAAGTCCAGGGGAGAGTTAGCCCTGGCCTCATGCCTTGGACTAGAGCAGTGTTTCTCCACCAGGGAGCCTGGGGGTTGCGGGACAGGTTTGGGGCGGGGGTCGCAAGCAGGGCTGGCATTAGGGGCTAGGAAGCAGGGCAACTGCCTGGGGCCCCATGCCACAGAGGGCCCCGCAAAGCTAATTTACATGTTTCAGCCCCACGCCTCACAGGGCTGAAGCCCCAAGCCCCAAGCTTAAGGTAGGGGGTTGCAATTTTTTCTAGTAGGGGGTCACGGTTTTTTTTAAGTCCACAGGAGGTCGCCAGTACAAAAAGACGAGAAACACTGGACTAGAGAATCTGGCAAGAGGCCGAGAGGGGCGAAGTAGCCACAGGGAGCAAGGGAAGCTGCAATGGCAAACCCCGAGATAGACCAGGAGATAGAGAGGTGGGGTAGGAAGGAGCTCAGGGAAACAGCAACAAGGACTGAGACTGAACAGGCTTGGATTGCTAGTCAAAGAGTCCCAGGGCTGGAACCTGGAGTTGTGGGTGGGCCCAGGTTCCCCTACCAGCCAATGGGATACAATTGAGGTCTACAAAATCATAAACAGTATATGAAGAAAGTGAACAAAGAAGTGTTATTTACCCTTCACATAACACAAGAACCTGGGGTCACCCAGTGAAATTAATAGACAGCTGGTTTAAAACAAACAAAAAAGTATTTCTTCACACACCACACAGTCAAGCTGTGGAACTCGCTGCCAGGGGCTGTTGTGAAGGCCAAATGTATAACTGGGTTCAAAAGAGAATTAGATAAGTTCATGGAGGATGGGTTCATGGAGCATGGGTCAATGGCTATTAGCCAAGATGGGCAGGGATGCAACCCCATGCTCTGACTGCCAGAAGTTGGGACTGTACCACAGGGAACGGATCACTTGATAAATTGTTCTGTTCACTCCCTCTGAAGCATCTGGCACTGGCCACTGTCAAAAGAGAAGATACTGGGCTATATGGACCATTTGTCTGACTCACTATGGCTATTCTTATGTTCTTGCCCAATATATGCAGATGGATCATCCCCTCCACCTCAAAAAAAGCAGGAAGAGTAGAGACAGCATATTGTGTACCAGAATTAGGAATTAGTATATATAAAAGAATATCTGATTTTATAGCTGCCATGACAGCGAGACTAGTAGCAATAATGCTAGCGTTAATTTGTACATCCAGCAGCAGCAGTCATTTTTTCTGAAGAAGTATCAAGCCTCAGGGAATAAAAAGGGTGCCTCCGTATGTAGAAGTGATTTAATCAATGAAATGACATGCACCATGTAGCACTAGCCGGGATCCCCGTGCATGTCGAGGTAACGGGATGAAATGGCAGACAAAAGAGCGACAAACGTGGTAAAAAACAGAAGGGTTGCCACAGAAATACCCTTGAATAAACAGGAATTTGAAAACTTAGGACAGGAAAATTTAAAAGAGGAATGGCCAAAAATTTGGATCAATGGGAAAAAAAGGCATAAGCCTTTCTGCGTTGTGCCCTAGAGTTGAGGATAACAACACGCCTCAGGGTCTGAGCAGGAAAAATGAAGTAATTTTGTTTAGGGCACTAACTGGCCATTCTGGTTTAAATAAAATCTTTTTCGAATATATGAAACACAAAGATGGACTATGGGAGCGCGGGAAGGGAGAGGAAACAGCTGATCACCTGTTATAGTACGCCAGGGCTTTGAGAAAGAAAAGGAAAAGCTTTTTGAGAAATGTCAATGGCTTACGGAAAGAAGTTACATGAGGTTATTAAGTACAAATATCAGGAAATGGGGGGTAGCAATAGAAAGGGGCAGAATGAGAGAATACAAACAGCTAGGTATTTAGTAACTGGAGTTGGTGGCAGCTAGTGACCACCCAGCGAAGTCTGTTTCGCTGGCTGGGAAGGGGGGGCAGAGAAAGGAGGAGGCTGCAGAGAAGGGGCCTACAGGCACTCACTAGGGAGAACAGGAGCTGGTCAGGTACCAGGAGGAAGTCCAAGGAGAGGAAGTCCTGGGGCCCTGCCCTGGACTAGGGAGTCTGGCAAGAGGCCAGAGGGATGAAGTAGCCACGGGGGCAGACGTGCACCAGAGCCACCCACTCAACCCCCTGAGTTCACATCTCTTAGCTGGGGGAAGCCTCTCCACACGGACCATGCACCCTGGCAGCAGAGGTGGGAAGGGGCCCTCTTCCCAGTACCTGAACCGATCTTTATGAGGCCGTTGTGCTGGATGAAGACAGTGTCACTTGTCAGGTTGCCGTGGATGATGGGCGGATCGCAGGAATGCAGGAAGCTGTGGAAAGATCAGAGCCCCCCTGAAGTGTTACCAGCCTGCTGGGCACGAGGTGGCAAGCCAGGCAACACAGAGGTGGAGAGGAGGCTCACCTGAGAGCAGAGAGGATCTGTGTGCACCAGCGCTTCCAGGCCTAGAGGAGAGATCAGAGTGCCCCGTCAGATAGGGAAGCCCCATCACAGCCTGTCTAGTCCCCAGAGAGCAGAGCAGGATCATTCCCTACAATCTGTTGTGAACATCCCCTGTGTCAGGCCCCCGTGCCCCTTCTCCCCCAGGGAGGGACCACTCGCTAGCAGCAGGGTCCCAGAAATGATCCCTTTGGAGAAGGCCTGTATCAAGCAGGAGGCCAGAGCACACAGATGGGCCATATTAGTCTCCCCTGCAGCAGCTATCTGAAAAAATACTAGCTAGGCTGAGAATCTAGCAGCCCATGATTCTTACCCGGAGGAACCGGGGGCCTGGGACAGCACTCAGAGAAAACAAGTGGCTTAAAACCCACGTGACTTGGTTCTTCTTTGGCCCCATCACTGGAGCATCACAGACCCCAGTGGATTTATCCTCACCGCTAGGGAGGTATTACCCCCTGTCACAGGTCAGGAACTGAGGCACAGAGACAAGAGACTTGCCCATGCTCATACAACAAGTCATTGTCACAGAGGGAAACAGAACCCAGGGCGCCTGTGTCCCAGGCCAGTGCCATAACCACAAGCCCATTGTTCAGATTTGAAGGATTGGGGGTGACCTCTTCCCTCTCCTGAAGTATAATGCTGTCTCCATGGGAACAGGTTTCAGAGTGGTAGCCGCGTTAGTCTGTATCAGCAAAAACAATGAGGAGTCCTTGTGGCACCTTAGAAACTAACAGATTTATTCGGGCATAAGCTTTCGTGGGCTAGAACCCACTTCATCCGATGCATGGAGTGGAAAATACAGGAGCAGGTATAAATACATGAAAGGATGGGAGTTGCCTTACCAAGTGTGAGGTCAGTCTAACGAGACAATTCACTTAACAGCAGGATACCAAGGGAGGAAAGATAACTTTTGAAGTGGTAACGAGAGTGGCCGATTTCCGACAGTTGACAAGAAGGTGTGAGTAACAGTAGGGGGAAATTAGTATTGGGGAAAATAGGTTTAGGTTTTGTAATGACCCAACCACTTCCAGTCAGGAGCACTGCCAGCTTTTTTGCCGCCCTAGGCGGCAGAAGGTCCCGCCCCCAAAATGCCGCCCCCGACAGAGGCGGCGGAAGGTCCCACCCCCGAAATACCGACGACGACCAGGGCAGCCGGCGCCCCCCAAATGTTAGTGCCCTAGGCGACCGCCTAGATCGCCTAATGGGTTGCGCCAGCCCTGCTCCCAGTCTTTATTCAGGCCTAATCTGATGATGTCCAGTTTGCAAATTAATTCCAGTTCTGCAGTTTCACGTTGGAGTCAGTTTTTGAAGTTTTTTTGTTGAAGAATTGCCATTTTTAAGTCTGTTATTGAGCGTCCAGGGAGACTGAAGTGTTCTCCTACTGGTTTTTGAATGTTTAAGTTATCTTTCCTCCCTTGGTATCCTGCTGTTAAGTGAATTGTCTCGTTAGACTGACCTCACACTTGGTAAGGCAACTCCCATCCTTTCATGTATTTATACCTGCTCCTGTATTTTCCACTGCATGCATCTGATGAAGTGGGTTCTAGCCCACGAAAGCTTATGCCCGAATAAATCTGTTAGTGTCTAAGGTGCCACGAGGACTCCTTGTTGTTTCTCCATGGGAAGGCTCCTGATCAAGAGTCCCCTCCCTACAGCATGACTCTGGGGTTGCTGAGTTCTGCTCTAGGAAGTGCCAGAGTTAGCAGTGGGTTGTCAGAGTCCTGACTTGTATGGTTAGATCGTGCTCAGGTTGGACGGTAATGCACCCGGCTCTGGGTCCAAAGACTTCACACTGATGAGAGCCACAGGCTGTGCTTAGGGACCCCTGGATGTTCCTATCCCCAGACACCCCTAGGGAAGCTCTGCTCTTAGTCCCCAATTCTGACCAAGCCGCCACCCCCAGCAGCAAGCAGAGGGTTTGTGCTGCTCACAGCTTATCCCTACATGCCCATCTGACCTGATGCCTGTTCCACAGAGAGGGTCTTCGCTTCAGGGGCCTGGGGTGCTAAGCTACCCGCCCATTACAGACCCTCCCAGACAGGGTGAGGAATCCTACCCGAGCGTTCATGGCCTTGTGGTTTTTCTTGGTTTTCTTCAGGAACTGTTTCAGGCTCCCCGAGGACACGTATTCTGTGATGAAGATCACCTGGTGGAGGGGGAGGGAGGTGTCAGCTCAGCCCCTGCCCCAGGGAGTCAGAACAGCCCTCCCTGCAGCCCAGCTGGGGACTCCTGGGTCTGCACCAATATTAGGCACCCAGGGCCCTCTATCTGACACAGGGCTTAAAAGCTGCACCCCTTGGCGCAGCGCTGCCCAGGGAAGAGAGCAAGAACCAGAACTGGATTTCTGTGCACCTCTGGGAAGGGGGAGGAGGAGAATCACCTGAGTCAGGATCCCCTTCTGGTAAGCACTGGCATCCCCGCCCTGGGGCACCTCCCCTGTCCCAGTGTCCTGGCACCCCCTTACCCGGGCCTTGGAGTCCTTCACATCCAGCCAGTATTTATGCAACTTCACAATATTGGGATGATCCACAACCACCAGCTGCTCAAACATGGTATTGATCTTCTCCTGTGGGGAGAGGGCAAGGTGAGCAAGGGGGGCATCAGCTGGCATGTCGGGGGTGGGGCAGAGGCCATGATGGGGAGTGAGCTACAGGGGAGCAGTCTGGGGGTGCAGGGCACACCAGGACCTATCTGAGGGTGCACGGGGTACCGTGGGGCCGTCTGCAAGGGATAAGGGGAGGAGCTACAGGGGACTGTCTCTAAGACAAGGGGAGAAGCGAAAGGAGAACTGTCTCGGAGCATGCAGGAGGCATGGGGAAGTGATCTCTGATGTTACTGGGGGGTGAGGGGGGCTGCCTTTAAGGGGAGGAGATGAGCAACATTTCAAGGAGAATGTACAGGCAGAAGGAACCTGAGCTGAAGGCCAGCAGGGAGCTGCAGGTCGGGGGGTTCAGGGAACTGGTGAGTGGAGGAGGGAGCTTTTCCAGCCAGCTGTGTCCCCACAGGGCATGGGAGCAGGAAGGAGCCACTCACCTCGTGGGCCTTGAAGGCCTTCTTGTCTGTGAAGTGCAGCTCATTCCACACCACCTCTACGCCCTCCTCCGTGTCCATGGCCAGGAAGGTGCTCTGGATCCCAGGCATGTTCCCCTGGTTCACCTGCAAGGCACACACATGGATAGCAACAGGCACTCGCTCGGGCCGAGTCCAGCCAGGCCTTCAAGCCCACAGTGTCTCGCCAGCACGCAGAGAGAGTGGGTGAGAGGGGATGGGGGAGCTCGCAGGTCACGATCAGGCCAGGGGAAGGATGCAGCTGGCCAAGCCCGGCAGTACAGGAAGCTTGTGCATCCAGCCAGCCTCCGGCTCCTTTTCCCGCACATGGCAGCAGCGGTGGTGCAGCTGCTCTGGCTCCCAGATGTAAAACGGAATTATTCTGCTGCCTCCAGTGGCTGGAACCCAGTGTCCCTGTCGCTAGGGCCTCTGTGGTCACAGCCCAGGGGCTACAGCCACAGCCCCCGGGGGTGGCTACAGCCACAGCCCCCGGGGAGGGGGAGGGGAGGGCTACTGCCACAGCCCGGGGGGGGCTACAGCCACAGCCCGGGGGGGGGGGGGCGAGGGCTACTGCCACAGCCGGGGGGGGGGCGGCTACTGCCACAGCCCGGGTGCAGCCTCTGGCCCGCCTGTCCCCTGCAGAGGGAGATGAAGGCGCAGAAGGAAGGAATGACACAGCAGTCCCAGGAACTCATTAAGAAGGGACGATGGAGCTGGGCAGGCAGCCCATGGCCCAGCTCCTGCTACAGGCAGACAAAGCGCCTCTGTTATCCCCTGGGGTCTCACAGGCTCCACGTGCTTTACACAAAGACCAGTACAGAAACCCAGGAATGCTGCCAGTCAGCCTGATCCCAGGGTCAGCTTCCTCCTCAGCCCACAGGCAGCGGGCAAAGGGCACGGGAGAGCACAGCATAGCGGCTCCAAAACCCGGCAGGGGAAGGACGGAGGGTGCATGGACAGACACTGCCCTCTGACTGGGCCTGAGCTGACTTTATCTAATCTCACTTTCTCCAACAGCAGCCAGAGCTCACTTGCAGGCTCAACCCCTGCTCCCCGCTGGGCACTCTGGGTGACCACAGAGGGCCAGCTCCCCGGGGAGTCACTGGGGTTCGGATGGGAGCAGTAGCGGGAATGGGCAGGATGCTCTGTCTAGGGAAAGGCGGCAGGGGTGCGCCACAACATCAGCACCTCCTCTGACTCACTGGAGGGGCCATGTTCATTCATACATTTGAACCTGGGAGGAATAAACACAGAGCAAGCGACTCCCAGAAAATGGGGACAATGCCTGGAAGTAAGAAAGGGAGATGGATGGAGGTGGTGAGGAGCTGTTCAACAGGAGCCACCCAGACTCGTACCATGCAGCTTCCATCTGCAGGGCAGGAATCTCCCAGTATCCCCCCCCTCCACACCCCTTCCCGGCCAGTGCAGCTTGAGCAGCTTTGGGGATCCTAACAGAGGCTGTTCGCAACTTGGGCTCAGAAAGTAAATGTGGGCCTGGCTCTGCCTGCATCCTAGCAGGCAGCCCTCCCTCGGCGACGGGGCCTGTCACACCACGGCTGGCTCTGCCCTCGTCCCAGCCAGCCGCCCTCCCTCAGCGACGGGCCTGTCGTAAGAACATAAGAAAGGCCGTACCGGGTCAGACCAAAGGTCCATCTAGCCCAGTATCTGTCTACCGACAGTGGCCAATGCCAGGTGCCCCAGAGGGAGTGAACCTAACAGGCAATGATCAAGTGATCTCTCTCCTGCCATCCATCTCCATCCTCTGACGAACAGAGGCTAGGGACACCATTCTTACCCATCCTGGCTAATAGCCATTTATGGACTTAGCCACCATGAATTTATCCAGTCCCCTTTTAAACATTGTTATAGTCCTAGCCTTCACAACCTCCTCAGGTAAGGAGTTCCACAAGTTGACTGTGCGCTGCGTGAAGAAGAACTTCCTTTTATTTGTTTTAAACCTGCTGCCTATTAATTTCATTTGGTGACCCCTAGTTCTTGTATTATGGGAATAAGTAAATAACTTTTCCTTATCCACTTTCTCAACATCACTCATGATTTTATATACCTCTATCATGTCCCCCCTTAGTCTTCTCTTTTCCAAGCNCTTGGGTGAATGCCATCTGGTCCCGGTGACTTGTTAATGTTGAGTTTATCAATTAATTCCAAAACCTCCTCTAGTGACACTTCAATCTGTGAGAGTTACTCAGATTTGTCACCTACAAAAGCCAGCTCAGGTTGGGGAATCTCCCTAACATCCTCAGCCGTGAAGACTGAAGCAAAGAATCCATTTAGTTTCTCCGCAATGACTTTATCATCTTTAAGCGCTCCTTTTGTATTTTGATCATTAAGGGGCCCCACTGGTTGTTTAGCAGGCTTCCTGCTTCTGATGTACTTAAAAAAAGTACATCACACCAGGGCTGGCTCTGCCCTCGTCCCAACCAGCCGCCCTCCCTCGGCGACGGGCCTATCACACCAGGGCTGGCTCTGCCCTCGTCCCAACCAGCCGCCCTCCCTCGGCGACGGGCCTGTCACACCGGGGCTGGCTCTGCCCTCGTCCCAGCCAGCCGCCCTCCCTCGGCGACGGGCCTGTCACACCGGGGCTGGCTCTGCCCTCGTCCCAGCCAGCCGCCCTCCCTCGGCGACGGGCCTGTCACACCGGGGCTGGCTCTGCCCTCGTCCCAGCCAGCCGCCCTCCCTCGGCGACGGGCCTGTCACACCGGGGCTGGCTCTGCCCTCGTCCCAGCCAGCCGCCCTCCCTCGGCGACGGGCCTGTCACACCGGGGCTGGCTCTGCCCTCGTCCCAGCCAGCCGCCCTCCCTCGGCGACGGGCCTGTCACACCGGGGCTGGCTCTGCCCTCGTCCCAGCCAGCCGCCCTCCCTCGGCGACGGGCCTGTCACACCGGGGCTGGCTCTGCCCTCGTCCCAGCCAGCCGCCCTCCCTCGGCGACGGGCCTGTCACACCGGGGCTGGCTCTGCCCTCGTCCCAGCCAGCCGCCCACCCTCAGCGACGGGCCTGTCACACCGGGGCTGGCTCTGCCCTCGTCCCAGCCAGCCGCCCTCCCTCGGCGACGGGCCTGTCACACCGGGGCTGGCTCTGCCCTCGTCCCAGCCAGCCGCCCTCCCTCGGCGACGGGGCCTGTCACACCGGGGCTGGCTCTGCCCTCTTCCTAGCCAGCCGCCCTCCCTCGGCGACGGGGCCTGTCACACCGGGGCTGGCTCGTCTCTCGTCCCAGTGTAGGCAGGGTCTGAAGGAGTTCTCCCCTGACAGCTAGCTGGGAGGGGGAGAGACTTCAGGAGCAAACTGTATTTACATGAACACACCTACTCTGCTTAGATATCCAGCAGAGAAAGCGGTGTTGCTCAAAGTGATCAACTTTGGCTGGTGTTGGGTTACAAATCACTTTAGTACTGAATGCAGGGGTAGTGAAATGCCGTTATCAATGTTGTTGCCTTTTTTGTATGAATAAAGGGGAGCAGAACTGTGCTTAACCTGTCCCAAATGGGGGGTCACCCGCACCTGAAAGGACCTCGTTAAGCCAGGGGCTTGAATGCCAGACCCCTGGGAAAGTAAAAGGTATGGGGGCAGGTGTCCCAGCTAGGAGGTGTGGACTTTCCCTAAGAGTCCCCAGTCTGGTTCCTCTGCACTGTTCGAAGACAGAGCTAAATAGGCTTCATTAGGAGCCTTTTGTTATGTTAAGTATTTAATAAGAGCTGAAATCACTTGTGGTGGGGCAGTGTTTCTACCCAGCCTGCTGAGGACTAAAAATCACGAAGAGGCAGCAGCAGAAAGTGACTGACGGGGGGCTGGCAGGAGCAACTGGCAAAAGTGGTGAGCAGCGGCTGGCAGGGCAGCCAGGAACAGTGGCCGGCAGGGTGGCCAGGCGGTGAGGAACAGAGCAAGTGCTCAGATGGTGGAGCAAGCCAGGTGCCTTCTTCCGGGTGGGAGGGGAACTCACACAGATGCACCTCTTAACTCAGGGTCCTCACTGACTAAGGACAACCACTGTGAGTGGGGTGTGGTGAGGGAGCAGAGGGGGGCACAGTAAAGGAACTTTTGGTTGTAGAACTCAAGAACGTGAGGCAGAAGAAGACACTGCTTCATGCACTCTGCGGTGGCTGTCCTGCTCACAGTTTATGTTTATGAGTCCTGCTTGTGGCGTTTTCCCTAATTAACGTCGGGTGACTTCTCTCCTTTCATTAATGTTTCTTTTGTACACTCAGACTCTGTTCTTGCAAGTGGGGAAGTATGGCCTCTCCAAGGCACCCAGGGGTGCTGTGTAATTTCCCCAGGTTCCTGGGTGGGGGGCTCGAGCTGGTTTTGTGTTGTATTGTTGAAAAGTAACCCCTAGATATTAAACCCAGTCCTGGTTGCTGCCTGCTCCATCTGACAGAAGGGTTACACCAACCTTCTGCCCTCTCTCAGCGACGGGGCCTGTCATACCAGGGCTGGCTCTGCCCTTGTCCCAGCCAGCCACCATCCCTCAGCAATGGGGCCTGTCACTAGGGTTGCCAGGGGTCCGGTTTTCGACCGCAACAGCCGGTCGAAACAGGGACCCTGGCGGCTCCGACTGGGCCGTTAAAAGTCCGGGCGGCGGCGCAGCGGGGGCCTGGGCTAAGGGAGGCTCCCTGCCTGCCCTAGCTATGCACGGCTCCTGGAAGCAGCTGACAGCTCCTTGCAGCCCCTAGGCGCATGGACGGCCAGGGAGGCTCCGCGCGCTGCCCCCGTCCCCAGTGCCAGCTCCGTAGCTCCCACTGGCCGGGAACCATAACCAATGGGAGCTGCAGTGGGCGCGAAAGCAGCATGCGGAGCCTCCCTGGCCGCCCATGCACCCCGGGGCTGCAGGGACCTGGTGGCTGCTTCCCGGGAGCCGCGGTAAGCGCTGCCAGGACCCCGCACCCTGAACTCCCTCCCACACCNCTGTCACTCTGGGGCTGGCTCTGCCCTCATTCCAGCCAGTCGCCCTCCCTCGGTGACGCGGCCTGTCACACCAGGGCTGGCTCTGCCCTTGTTCCAGCCAGTCGCCCTCCCTCGGTGACGGGGCCTGTCACTCTGGAGTCTGTCACTCTGGGGCCTGTCACTCTGGGGCTCGCTCTGCCCTCGTCCCAGCCAGTCACCTTCCGTCAGCGACGGGGTCTGTCACTCTGGGGCTCGCTCTGCCCTTGTCCCAGCCAGTCGCCCTCCCTCGGTGACGCGGCCTGTCACACCAGGGCTGGCTCTGCCCTCGTCCCAGCCAGTCGCCCTCCCTCGGTGACGGGGCCTGTCACTCTGGGGCTCACCTCAATGATCCACGGGAACATTGGCAGAGCCAGGGATTTGTTATTGTCAGCAGCATGGAGCATTTCCAGCTCCCNCTGTCACTCTGGGGCTGGCTCTGCCCTCGTCCCAGCCAGTCACCTTCCCTCAGCGACGGGGCCTGTCACTCTGGGGCTCGCTCTGCCCTCGTCCCAGCCAGTCGCCCTCCCTCGGTGACGGGGCCTGTCACACCGGGGCTCACCTCAATGATCCAAGGGAACATTGGCAGAGCCAGGGATTTGTTATTGTCAGCAGCATGGAGCATTTCCAGCTCCCACAGGCTTCAGCTTTAGCTCTGGGGATATGGTGACAGAGCTTGGCTGAGGGAGCTGGACCTGGGGCTCAGTAAAGCAACTCACACAATCTTAACTGGAAAATTAATTCTAAATGGCCTGGAGAAAAGCAATGCCATGGGACGGAGACCTGGATACAAGGCCGTAGACAAGGGGCCTGGGTACATAGCAATGCATTGGCTCTGTGGGAGGTGTCAAGGGGTGCCCACAGGGATGGGGGCTAGAGCTGCTCTTATATAGCAGCCTCATTACTGGCATCATAGGTCATGTTTTCTAGACCTTTGGTCATTTTTGTTGCTCTCCTTTGGACTTCTCCAATTTGTCCACATCTTTCCCAAAGTGTGGTGCCCAGAACGGACACAGAACTGCAGCTGAGGCCTCACCAGTGCTGAGTAAAGCGGAAGCAGCCAGGGGAGCCACACACAGAATAAAGATAAAACAAAATATTGAACAGCTCTCTCAATCCAGGAGCACTGCCCGTCCTGTGCCCTGCTTCCAGAAAAACTCAGTCTGTGATCACAAGGGGGGGGAAAAATCAGTCTATAATTTAAATACTGCATCTTAGTGCAGAGAGAAGGTGACAATGGTCACGTTTTTAATCTCACTTCCCAACATTTCAGTGCCTCACTTTGCAACTTCGTTGTTCTGCTAATACACATTTTTATCTGGAATTAGCGATGCAGCCAGATTAATAGGCTTCACATTCCAGAGTGGGAGGTGGGGGGGGGGGGGGGAGAGAGTCCCTGTGTTTACAGCTCTGGAAAGATCCTGGCTGGGAACTCGCATTCAGTTGTGAGCCTCTAGAGCTGAGCAGCTCCCTCCCCTAGTCAAGAAAGGGTTTAAGAGCTCCTGTGGGCTCAGCCAGCCCTGACCCTCTGCAACTGCAAGGCTTGTCAATGCTGGAGAAGGGCAGGTCCTCGGAAGGGGGATCTCAGCTCAGGCTGGGAGGCATTCAGGAGCAAACCGCTAGTGTGGAGCTCCCTGGCCCCAGGGACCAGGGGCTGCCTGCTGGGAAAGCGGCTTGAGAACACCAGCCAGCCGAGCTCTCTGAGGAAAATGGAGGGACCAGCTTTTCTGTATTTTTCTTTTTGGAAACCTGGGACTCAGGCTACGTCTACACTCCCGCGGTAAGTCGACCTACGCTACGTAGCTGGAGTCAACGTACCTTAGGTACAGTACACCAGGAAAGGAGCCCGGCATAACATCAGCCTAGAAGCATTACAACCTGTGAAAGGCAAGACCCGAAGGCACATGACCGTGGGGGAAAGGGTCAGTCAGTAACCTGGCTCAGCTCCTGCAGGGTCAGCCTCTGGAAGATGTTGGGGGAGACGACAGGAGTACAGGGTATTAAGGGGCCCTGGAGATACCTTGAACAGCTTGAGGGAAAGCGAGGAAGTGTGAACGAGGAGTGAGAAGGCAGGTCAGGAGTTTGGAAGAGTTTGACCCTGGACCTGTGTGTCCCCAGGCAGTGCAGGGAGGAGCAGGGCTGGGGAAGGGGGCCAAAGACCCACTGTGTCCCCAGAGCAGGTGCTGAGCTAGGAGAGGGGCAGTGCTGGAAAGCCTCCAGGCAAGCCTGAGAGGATGGTGGCTCCGATAAGCCAGCAACTCCACCCCAGTCTTGGGCGAGATAAGAGGCAGTTCTCTGAACAGTCACATGAGCCCAGAAGCAGCCTGGTCCCTGCGATAACCCCCAGCTCCTGCCTCAGCCCATGGACGTGGTGCTCCTCCACGGCTGTCTCCTGCCTCCGCCTCTGGCAGTGCTGCCAGGACTTGCTCTAACCCCTCTGCAGTGGGCTCAGCTTCTATCAATGGCTCTGCAATAACCCCAGGACCTAGCTGCCTCTCTGTGAGGCTGCAGGGCCCAGGGATAGGGCAGCCACTGCCAAATCCTAGAAACAGCCTCCAGCAGAGGGACTCTGGAGAGCCCAGCATGCCCTCCAGAGTGGCATGGAGGAAAAGGGGGTTTCACAGACATACCACACTGGAGCCCAAGGGAGAAAGCTAATCCATAAACCAGGAGGGGATGGAATTAATCCCTCCAGGTGCCTCCCTGAGCAGCCTGTTGGCTGTTGCTACGACATATTGGACCTTGACCTCAGACTGTTTAGGGTATGGAACAAAGTAATTAAGGACCTGTTTACATGGAGCCAGGAGACACTTCTGAGGCCTCATCAGCCTAGGCATGGAACATGGTAAAGTCCCGTCAACACTAAAATGAGCAAATGAGGCACCCATTTTCCAAAAAGGAAATCATACAGGAACTGCCACACTAGGTCATATGCTGAGGTAATTCCCAGTCTGTGCCCACCCCAGCAACCAACAGTTCCAGCTGCTTCAAAGGAAGATGAAAGAAACTCTGAAGTGGGCAATTATGGAATAATCCTTTTCTGAATCCTGCCAAACTCTTGGTCACAATTATACCTTGAGGCATAGAGTTCCACAGGCTAGCTAAGGACCATTTAAGAAGAGCTTGGTAATTACCACACAGTAAGGCTATCTCCACACCCTAGCAAAACAATAGAGCAAATCTGTAATGGCCTTTGAGAAAGCAGAAACAATAAGCAATATTAGCCAGACTAACCTGTTCTGTGTGATCACATTACACAGTTAGCAGGCAAAGAGAACACATAAGAAGGAAAATATTTTGATTTCAGTGAAGTATTTGATCCTGCAGCTCATGAAAACATTCTCAACAATAATTCAGATTGGCTTGGATACAGCATGGTCATGCAAGTGCAAGGTCCCAAATAAAGGGTAATAAAAAACAGCGTGGTATCGAGCTGAGGGAAGGTGTAATGGGGGAGCAGCAGGGATTGGAGTTAGCTCTGTTGTGATTTAACATCTCCACTAATGATCAGGGAGAAGAGGGATAAACAGCCTGTTGATGACATTCACGCACAGGCAATACAGAACTGGGAGGAGCAGTGAATCCCAGTGAGGCCACAGAAATAGCAGTGTTAGAGCCAAGGCCAGGAAATAACAGGATGGGATTCGGCAACGTATCCACATCGCCCGAACCCCAGTGGGACGGAGACACTGGAGAGCAGGAGAGTCCAAGAGAGGGAGCAGGGTATGTCTACACTGCAGTTAGACACCCACTGCCTCGGGCTCCCGGGGCTCAGGCTCAGGGGCTGTTTAATTGCGCTGTAGAGGGCTTGGGCCGCGGCCTGAGCCCTGGAACCCTCCCACCTCACAGGGTCTCAGAGCCTGGCCTCCAGCCCAAATCCGAACATCTACACTGCAATGAAACAGCCCCCTAGCCGGAGTCAGCGGGTACCGGCCAGCCACCGGTGTCTAACTGCGGTGCAGACATACCCCCAGAGGCCTTCCCTCCTAGGGCAGGGAGGGGTGCGTGTCTGTCCAGCTCCGAGGAAACACAACCACCCTAAAGCTCAGCTCCAGGCTTTCAATCCGGAGCAGGGAGGGCAGAGTCCCTCACTATCCAGTTCTGGGGAGCCCCCAGACCCCACAATTTCCGATTGGGAAAGTAACATCCAGAGGCTGATGGGAAAGAGGAGCCATCTTCCAGTGGGGCTGGGGCAGCTCCCTGTGAGAACCCCACTGTTCACCTCCACCCTTCCCCTTGGTGCGGAATGGGAGGGCTGGGACCGTCCCTCTTTATTTCCTTTCTCCCTGTGCCCCCAGCTGCCGCAGGAGACCTCTCTACAGGTCTGTCACATCTTAGGCGCATTTAACATGCGCAATTTCAGCTTTACGCGGTCAGCAAAAACAAACAAAACAAAACAAAAAAAAGAGAAAAATAACAATTTAAATACTGTTTCTGTAGGGCGGGCGATTCCGCCCGCCATTACACTCAATGTAATTTTGACTATACGCGATTTTTGCTTTAGGCGCTGACTGCGGAACGTAACCCCAGCGTAAGATGAGACAGACCTGTATTGCCCGGTGGCTGCTGGGAGAAGGGGATTGCGCCTCACTCTCTCCCCTACTGCTGAAACACAGGGGCATGGATTTGCCCGCTCTCCTCCCTGTCTCCTGCTGCCAGGGATCCATGAAGTGGAGGCGCTGTGAGGGGAAACGTTCCCTGTGCAGACAGCAGCATAGTACAGCACAGTGGCCCTGGCTTTGGGACAAGGCCTGGACAGGGAGCCCCCGCTGAGGCGATTGGGGTGGTTCCAGGAGGCACTGCAAGGGATCTGGCATTGCTGAGACAGCTCTGGGATGGGTGTTGGGAGATGTGGTTAAACAGGGTCTGGGCCCAGCTAAGCAGGGTCAGAATCCCCACACGGAGCGAGGCCCAAGCAAGGAGCCTGCCAAGGGCCAAATCCCCTGGTGGGGAAGGATGATCCCACCTTGGGATGTCCCTGGACTTTGGCTGCCTAGAGCCGACCATTTCTTGGGTGGCATGAAGCCCCTTTGAACCCCTCCCTCACACTCTAACCTTCCCTGGGTGTCAGCCAGGCTCCAAACATCCCAACCACGCCCAAGTGTCACAGGCCTCTTCTTCCACAGGGTCCCATCTCCCCTCTTCCTGTTGCTGCCCTGCAGGACTCTTCTGAGCTGGGGGAAGCCAACTCTACTGACAGGAGTTAGAGTGGCTGAGAGCTTCCCCTGATGCTACAGCTGGGGAGCCTGTGCTGAAACTCATGCTGGTGACAGCACCTCGAATACAGGACGCAGGCCTGGGCACCAGGCACCAGCGATGGGGACCTCCTGAAGCGGCTCTGGGAAGGACAGCAACAAAGATTGGCCCAAGAGGTTAAGCGCTAATGGTATTTGGTAAACCAGAGGGGACCTGGGGGATTAATGAGGCTGACACACAGCGGTAGGAGGACTGTGGGGAACCCTGCCAGAGCCTGAAGGATACACTGCAGGGAATGCTTCTGCCCATAGGCACCGATTCTGTGGGTGCTCCGGGGCTGGAGCACCCATGGGGGGGGGGGGGAATGGTGGGTCCAGAGCACCCACTGGCAGCCCCCCCCCCCCCAGCACCTCCCCCCCAGCACCTCCCACCTGCCGGTGGGCCCTGCAGAAGGGGTAGAGTGGGGGCAGGGTCTGGGACAGAGCCGGGGGTCGAGCACCCCCCAGCAGTTTGAAAAGTCGGCGCCTGTGCTTCTGCCCTGACCCCAGGGCTGAGGAGCTGGACCAGGTGGGTCCTTATCCTCTCCTTTGAGAGGGGTGGTGCAGGGAGCCTTGGGCCTGGCCAGACCCAGGTGGGTGGGCGCTTTCCTGCTTTGCCTTTTTGCTGGAATGCGAGGTATTTTTGTCTGAGGGAAAATCATAGTTTTAATCCCACGTGTGGTTTATGTGGGCACCTGTGGCTCCCGCGGGAGCTGCCAGCCAGCCCTGTGTGCAATCACGGGCAGTCTGAACAGCGTACAGCAGGGAGGCAAAGCCAGCAGAGAAACTGGGGAGGAACCAGGGCAGGGCTCCAGGACGGTGCTTAGGGGAGGATCAGAGTCCTTGGAACAGTGCCCAGCTGGGGAGGGCAGGCTCATATGGCGCCCAGAGTGAGGTAGGCCCAGTGCCCAGGGAACAGCACCCCTAGGACCGTTCCCTGGGAAGCTGGGAATGGACCTGGATTCATTCTATCCTCCCTTTGGTTCCAAACCCCATGTTTCACATTCTGGCAGAGTCTGCTGCATTAACAGGCAGCTGGGCAGCAGCAGGCTCGGCCTGCCTGCCCTGGTACACAGACCTGCCCGAAGCAGGCTTTGACGACACACTGATAAAAAGGCCACGCTGGCCAGCGTGTACTACTGCTCCCCCCGCTCACCTCGGAGAGCAGCACCCACGCTGGTAAAAGCAGCAAAGTCTGAGATAAACTGCCCATGTCTGCGCAGCCTCGGGATGAACACCCCTCTCGGGGACTGATAACCCCAGCCAAGGTCCTGCGGCGTGACTGCCGCAGAGCACAAGGCAAACACACCCTGCAGCCCCCTTATCGGAGCTGGAGCCAGCTGGGCTGGACTCTGAAGTCAGGGCACAAGGACAGGAGAGATCACAGGGCCAGCCGCAGGTACTGGGGGAGGGGACTCTGGAAGCCAGGCAAGGAGATCAGAGGGTGGCCAGGGTCAAGGAAACAACAGGTGCTATTAGGGCATCTCACGGAACCCGCTGAACAGCTAACTCGCTTTGGGGTGAGCACTGGACTGCGTAAGGAAGGGGGCACCACTTTCAGGGGGCAGCTGCCATTTTGCGTCCCGTTTTGCATGCACAAGGTTGGAGTCAGTCGCTGTGCGCGCCTGCTCACACGCACTCCTTTGGTTCTGGTGCTGAGAGTGTTCAGGCCCCTCTATTAACCCCTTATGCTCCATTTCATCCAGCTCCTGTGGCAAACAACCGGCTTTATACATGCCCCCTCCCCCCACCACTGTTAGGGAAAGCTTCCCTTGTCCCTGGCTCCAGTGCCATTTGCCTCTGCACAAACACACCTCCTTCATGACACTGAACCCGTATTACATAAGGGGCCATGAAAGCAGAAGCTCCTTTGTGGGTAGTTCTCTGAAAACACCTACTCAGTGTGCCGTGCCAGTCAAAAAAAAAAAATCTAAGAGAATGTTAGGAACCATTAGGAAAGGGATGGATAATAAGACAGAAAATATCATAATGCCACTATATCAATCAATGGTACACCCAAACCTTGAATACTGTATGCTGTTCTGGTCTAAAAATAAATAAATATTAGAATTGGAAAAGGTACAAATAATGGCAACAACAATGATTAGAGAATGGAACAGCTTCATAGAATGTCAGGGTTGGAAGAGACCTCAGGAGGTCATCTAGTCCAATCCCCTGCTCAAAGCAGGGCTAACCCCAACTAAATCATCCCAGCCAGGGCTTTCTCAAGCCGGGCTTTAAAAACCTCTAAGGAAGGAGATTCCACCACCTCCCTAGGTAACCCATTCCAGTGCTTCCATATGAGGAGAAATTAAGGCCTGGTCTACACTACGATGTTAGTTCGAATTTAGCAGCGTTATACCGAATTAACCTTGTACCCGTCCACACAACGAGGCCATTTAATTCGACTTAAAGGGCTCTTAAAATCGGTTTCTGTACTCCTCTCCGACGAGGGGAGTAGCGCTAAATTCGAACTTGCTGGTTCGAAGTAGGGTTAGTGTGGACGGAATTCGAAGGTATTGGCCTCCGGGAGGTATCCCACAGTGCACCATTGTGACCGCTCTGGACA
The DNA here is from genome assembly GCA_003942145.1 of Platysternon megacephalum. Classification (NCBI taxonomy): domain Eukaryota; kingdom Metazoa; phylum Chordata; order Testudines; family Platysternidae; genus Platysternon; species Platysternon megacephalum. The sequence goes on from QXTE01000373.1 coordinate 622,611, forward strand.
GCAATCGAAACTCGGATGCTCTGGGCAGTTGGACAGGAAAAGCCCCGCGAACTTTTGAATTTCATTTCCTGTCTGCCCAGCCTGGTGAGCACAGGTGACCACACAGAGCTGAGCAGCACAGGTAGCGATGCAGGCCGACAACCGCAAACGAGCACCAGCATGGACCACACGCGAGATACTGGATCTGATCGCCATATGGGGAGAGGATTCAGTGCTCGCAGAACTGCGTTCCAAGAGACGGAATGCAAAGATCTTTGACAAGATCTCCAAGGGGATGATGGAGAGAGGCCACAATCGGGACTCCATTCAGTGCCGTATAAAGGTGAAGGAGCTCCGACAGGCCTATCAGAAGACGAAGGAGGCCAACGGACGGTCCGGGGCAGAGCCGCAGACATGCCGCTTTTACGATGAGCTGCATGCAATTCTCGGAGGGGCCGCCACCACTACCCCACCCCTGAGCGTGGACTCCGAGGAGGGGTTAATGTCTTCGTTGCATGACGAATCTGCGGACGGGGAAGAGGAGGAGGAGGAGGACGACGAACTTGTGGAGAGCACACAGCGCTCCATTCTCCCCGACAGCCAGGAGCTCTTTCTGACCCTGACAGAGGTGCCCTCCGAACCCTCCCAAGGCGGCATCGCAGACCCCCTGGAAGGGACCTCTGGTGAGTGAACCTTTTCAAATATCTCAAACATGGTTTAAAACAAGTATTTGTTTAATGATTAATTTGCCCTGGGGACTTGGGATGCATTCGCGGCCAGTACAGCTACTGGAAAAGTCTGTTAACGTGTCTGGGGATGGAGTTGAAATCCTCCAGGGACATCTCCATGAAACTCTCCTGGAGGTACTCCAAAAGCTTTTCCAGAAGGTTTCTGGGCAGGGCAGCCTTATTCCGTCCTCCATGGTAGGACACTTGACCGCGCCATGCTAGCAGCAAGTAATCCGGTATCATTGCTTGACAAAGCTTGGCAGCGTATGGTCCCGGTGTTTGCTGGCATTCAAGCAACATCCGCTCTTTATCTTGCTGTGTTATCCTCAGGAGAGTGATATCGTTCAGGGTAACCTGTTTGAGATATGGGAATGTAATTAGGGGGACAGAGGTGGCCCCGTTCCTACTGGGCTGTTTGCCTGTAGCTGAAAAGAAAT
>QXTE01000373.1:624126-657634 GCA_003942145.1 Platysternon megacephalum
TCCCCAAGTCCCGTAGCCTCCTCACCCCGACGTGTAAGAACGCGGGGGGGGAAGCTCCGTGCAACCTGCCAGTCCACCCCATTAGAGAGCCCGAGCAAAAGGCTCTCATTATTTTGAATGTTGTTCCTGCCCTGTTCCTTCACTCCTACCCTCCTCCCAAACCCCACCCGGACTACCTGGTTATTTCTCTCCCTATGTTCATTACCCCCCGTTAATAAAAAGTTCTTGATTTGTAATTTGAAAACGACACTGACTTTATTTTTTTTTAAATAAAACTGGGATCGAAGGGGGAAGGGGGAAGGGTGGGTTGCTTACAGGGAATGAGTGAATCAAGTGGGCGGGTTTTCAACAGGGACAAACAAACATAACTTTCACACAGGAGCCTGGGCAGCACTGAAACTTGTTTTCAGAGCTTCTCTGATGCGCACCGCTTCCTGGTGTGCTCTTCTAATCGCCCTGGTGTCTGGCTGCGCGTAATCAGCGGCCAGGCGGTTTGCCTCAGCCTCCCACCCCGCCATAAAGGTCTCCCCCTTGCTCTCACAGAGATTGTGGAGCACACAGCAAGCTGCAATAGCAATGGGGATGTTGGTTTGGCTGAGGTCCGAGCGAGTCAGTAACGAGCGCCAGCGACCTTTTAAACGTCCAAAGGCACACTCTACCACCATCCTGCACTTGCTCAGCCTGTAGTTGAACCGCTCCTGAGTACTGTCCAGGCTGCCTGTGTATGGCTTCATGAGCCACGGCATTAAGGGGTAGGCTGGGTCCCCAAGGATAACGATGGGCATCTCAACATCCCCAATGGTAATTTTCCGGTCTGGAAAGTAAATCCCTTGTTGCAGCCGTTTAAACAGACTAGTGTTCCTGAAGACGCGGGCGTCATGAACCCTTCCCGGCCATCCCACGTTGATGTTGGTGAAACGTCCCTTGTGATCCACCATTGCTTGCAGCACCATAGAAAAGTACCCCTTGCGGTTTATGTACTGGCTGCCCTGGTGCTCCGGTGCCAAGATCGGGATATGGGTTCCATCTATCGCCCCACCACAGTTAGGGAATCCCATTGCAGCAAAGCCATCCACAATGAGCTGCACATCTCCCAGCGTCACTACCTTTTTTAGCAGCAGCTCAACGATTGCTTTGGCTACTTGCATGACAGCAGCCCCCACGGTAGATTTTCCCACTCCGAACTGATTACCGACTGACCGGTAGCTGTCCGGTGTTGCAAGCTTCCACAGGGCTATCGCCACTCGCTTCTCAACTGTGAGGGCTGCTCTCATCTTGGTGTTCTGGCGCGTCAGGGCAGGGGAAAGCAAGTCACAAAGTTCCAGGAAAGTGCCCTTACGCATGCGAAAGTTTCGCAGCCACTGGGAATCGTCCCACACCTGCAGCACTATGCGGTCCCACCAGTCAGTGCTTGTTTCCCGGGCCCAGAATCGGCGTTCCACAGCAAGAAGCTGCCCCATTGCCAACATGATCTCCAAAGCGCCGGGGCCCGTGGCGCGAGACAATTCTGTGTCCATGTCCATGTCCGCATCACTCTCGTCGCCGCGCTGCCGTAGCCGCCTCCTCCTCGCCTGGCTTTTCTGGTCCTGGTTGAGCATAAACTGCACTATAATGCGCGTGGTGTTTACAATGTTCATGACTGCAAACTTGAGCTGAGCGGGATCCATCCTTGCCGAGGTACGGCGTCCGCTCAGTTCAACAAGGAAAAAAGGCGCGAAATGGTTGTCTTCCGTTGTTTTCACGTAGGGAGGGGGAGGATGTTCCCAGAACCGCCCGCGACAATGTTTTTTGTCCCATCAGGCATTGGGATATCGACCCAGAATTCCAATGGGCGGGGGGGACTGCGGGAACTCTGGGATAGCTACCCACAGTGCAACGCTCTGGAATTCGACGCTAGTCTTTTCTGCATGGACGCGCACCGCCGAATTAATCCGCTTACTGTGGCCGCGTACCATCGAATTTAAAAAATCGGTTTCATAAAATCGAATTCCGTAAATTCGGACTAATCCTGTAGTGTAGACGTACCCTAAGAGAGACAACTAATAGGGGGATATGATAGAGGGGATGGCTCGCTCGATAACTGCCCTGTTCTGTTCATTCCCTCTGAAGCGTCTAGCACTGACTACTTTTGGAAGACAGGATACTGAGCTAGATGGACCATTGGTCTGACCCACTTTGGTCATTCTTGTATTCCCATCCTGTACCACAGAATCTCTATGGACAGAAAGTCCATGCTTGAATAATAAGAGTATAGCAGTGGGAATATACTACTGACCACCTGACCAGGATCGTGACAGCGATTGTGAAATATAAGGGAGATTCCAGAGACTAATCCTGCACCTTGGCAGGGGGTTAGATTAGATGACCCTGATGGTCCCTTCCGACCCTATGGTTCCATGATTCTATGACTACTAAACCAGCCAACGCAATAATAATTGGGGATTTCAACTACCCTCCTATTGACTGGGTACATGTCACCTCAGAGCATGAGGCAGAAATACTATTTCTCGACACCATTCATGGCTGCTTCTTGGAGCAGCTAGTCCTGGAACCCACAAGGGAAGAGGCAATTCTTGGTTTAATCCTAAGTGGAGCACAGGATCTGAGCCAAGAGGGAACTACAGATGAACTGCTCAGTAATAGTGACCATAATTTATTACATTTGGCATCTTTGGGGAGGTGGGGGAATACCAAAAAAAAACCTCGCCACAGTAACATTTAACTTTAAAAAGAGGAACTAACTCAAGAACGAGGATGCTAATTAGACAGTAATTAAAAAGAGCAGTCGAGGGTACACTGCCTGCAAACTGCCTGGAGACTACTTAAAAACACCTCATAGAGGCTCAGACTAAATGTATATCCCAAACCAAAAAAAGGAGGACCAAAAAATGCCACTACAGCTAAACAGCAGAGTAGTGGAGGCTCTTAGAGGCAAATAGGCATCCTTTAAAATTTGGAAGTCAAATCCTAATGAGGAAAATAGAAAGGAGCAGAAACTCTGGCAAGTAAAATGTAAACATATAAGGCAGGCCAAAAAAGAACTTGAAAAGCAACTTGCTAAAGATACAGTTTTTTGTACTATTGTTATTTAAGTACATCAGAAGCAGGAAGCCTGCCAAACAGGCAATGGGGCCACTATGACAAAGGTGTTAAAGGAGCACTCAAGGAAGATAAAGCTATTGCAGAGAAGCTACACGAATTCTTTGCATTGATACGTGCACATCTGAGCCATTCTTTTTCAGTGACAAATCTGAAGTAGTGTCCCAAATTGCTGTCTCACTAGATGAGGTTTTGGAACAACTTGATAAACTAAACAGTAATAAGTGACCAGGCCCAGATGGGATTCACCCAAGAGTTCCGAAGGAACTCAAATATGAAATTGCAGAACTACTAACTGTGGTATGTAACCTATCACTGAAACCAGCCTCTGTACCAGATGACTGGAAGGTAGCTACTGTGACACCAATTTTTAAAAAGGGCTCCAGACGTGATCCTGGCAATTACAGGCTAGTAAGCCTAATGTCAATTCTGGGCAAATTGGTAGAAACTATAATAAAAGAACAGAATTATCAGACACATAGATAAACATGATTTGTAGGAGGAAAGTCAGCATGGCTTTTGTAAAGGGAAATCATGCCTCACCAATCTCCTAGAGTTCTTTGAAGGAGTCAACAAGCATGTGAATAAGGGTGATTCAGCTGATACAGTCTACTTGGATTTTCAGAAAGTCTTTGACAAGGTCCCTCACCAAAGGCTCTTAAGCAAAGTAAGCTGTCGTGGGATAAGAGGGAAGGTTCTCTCATGGATCAGGAATTGGTTGAAAGATAGGAAACAATGGGTAGGATTAAATGATCAGTTTTCACAATGGAGAGAGGGGAACAGCTGGGTCCCCCAAGAATCTGTACTGGGACCAGTGCTTTTCAACATATTCATTAATAATCTGGAAAAGTGAGTGAAGTGGCAAACTTTGCAGATGATACTAAATTATTCAAGATAATTAAGTCCAAAGCAGACTGTGAGGAGTTACAAAGGGATCTCACAAAACTGGGTGACAAAATGGCAGATGAAATTCAATGTTGATAAATGCAAAGTAATGTACATTGGAAAACATAACCCCAACTATACATACATACAAAATGATGGGGTCTAAATTAGCTGTTACCACTCAAGAAAGATCTTGGAGTCACAGTTTAGAGTTGTCTGAAAACTTCCGCTGAGTGGGCAGCAGTAGTCAGAAAGGCTAACCGTATATTAGGAACTATTAAAAAGGGATAAAAATGAGAAAAAAATATAATGCCACTGTATAAATCCATGGTGTGTCCACACCTTGAATACTGTGTCCAGTTCTGGTTGCTCCATCTCAAAAAGGATATAGTGGAGCTGGAAAAGGTTCAGCGAAGGGCAACAAAGATGATCACGGTTATGGAACAGCTTCCATATGAGGAGAGACTAAAAAGATTAGGGCTGTTCATCTTAGGAGAGAAACAACTAAGGGGGGATATGGCAGATGTCTACAAATTGGTGAATGCTGTGGGAGAAGTGTTATTTATAGAGGCCTGCAAATCCACGAATATTCTGCTTTATAGCCACGGATAGCCACAGACCATTTTTGCAGATCATGGATCAGTTGCGGATACACATTTTGTATCCATGAAGGGCTCTAGCTATTTACCTTTTCAGAAATACAAACGCCAAGTGTCACTCAATGAAATTAACAGGCGGCAGGTTTAAGATAAACAAAAGGAAATATTTGTTCACAGAATGCACAACTAACCAGAAGATCTCATTGCCATGGGATGTTGTGATGGCCAAAAGTATAACTGGTTCAAAAAAGAACTGGATAAGTTAATGGAGGATCAATGGTCCATCAATGGTCACTAGCCAGGATGGTCAGGGATGCAGCCCCATGCTCTGGGTGTCCCTAAATCTCTGACAGCCAGAAGCTGGGACTGGAAAACAGGGGTGGGTCACTCCATAATTGCTCTGTTCACTCACCCTGAAGCTCTGGGGACCAGCCACTGTCAGAGACAGGACACGGGGCCAGATGGACCATGGGCTGACCCAGGACAGCAGCTCTTATGAGCTTATCCTCCTGGCTCTCTCCAACCTTCTCCTGTTTTTACAATCCCTCCCTCCTCACCAGATGGCTTATTCACCCCTCGCCACTCCCCGACCCCCAAACCATGCCCCTGTGGCCCGGATGAATTAATGTGACTGAGGGAGAGCAAGAAGGACCCAGATCAAGTCTCCCTGGGCAGGACCCGGGGAGCGGCAGAGCGGGAGGCCCTGCCAAGCGGGAAGGAGCAGCGCCCCGGGCCATCTCCCGAGCGCAGCGCAGCGCAGCCCGGGACACCGCGCGCCGACAGCGGCCGGGCGAGAAGCGCAGCCGGGGCCGAGGGACCGCAGCGCCCCGGGCCATCTCCCCAGCGCAGCGCAGCCCGGGACACCGCGCGCCGACAGCGGCCGGGCGAGAAGCGCAGCCGGGACCGCGGGACCGCAGCGCACTGACAGCTCCCGGCGCAGCGGGGCGCTGCGCGCAGGAACCGGACCCGGTTCGCAGCGGAGCCTGTGGCGCAGGAAGCCCCGCGCTCCCCAGCGGCTGCCGGCAGGAGGGAGCGAGCGAGCCCGGCTCCCCGCTCAGCCCCGCGCCCCGGCCGGCCCCGCAGCCCCCGCGCCCGGGCCCCACCTGCTCCCGGCGCTTCTGCCAGCGCCCGCAGGGGCTTTCCTCCAGCACCTCGCTCTCCTCCTCGCTCTCCTCCTCCTTCTCCGCCGGCAGCGCGGCCTCGGCCCCCGACATGCCCGGCTGCGCCGCCAGCCCGCGGCACCGGCTCCGGCTCCCTCCCCGCAGCGCCTGGGGCTCCCAGCCCCGCTTCCCCGCCTCCAGGCCGTGCGGGGCCCGTCCCCCGCAACGCTCTGCAGGGCTGGACTCGGAGCCCCCGCCCGCCGTGGCGTGATGGGCAGCTCCGTGTAACGCCCCCAGCCCGGCTCGGACCGGCCCCGTGGGAGCGGGTTCAAGGGTTCAGCGCCGGGGCCTGGTTCTCATTGGAGCGGGTCTGGCTCCGGCTTCCAGCGCCCGCTCCCCGCCGCAGCCCGAGCTCCGGAGCGCACTGAGCCAATCGGCTTCCCGGGAGCTGAACACGAGCTCTCGCTGTGCGGCATTTTCTCCAGCCCTGAGTCATGTTCCTGGCTCTCCGGCCTGCCCTGCAGCACGGGTGTCTGTGAAAACACGCGCTGTCCCTTTAAGGGTGCGGAATCCCCTGCCCCTGCCCCCAGGCGAGGGGGCTGCGGGGAAGTGGCCTCCCGCTCCCGTCCTGGGCAGCCACAGTCTGAGAGGAGCCAGGCGAGGCTGGAGCACGTGGTACCGGAGACTCGTGGCCAAGAGAGAGGGAGCGAGCCTGCTGGGGGGGATCCAAACAGTGCCAATCCGGAACAGGACAAATCAGGTGTCACTTTAGCTCCCTGGCCGGCACCGCCGGCTGCAGTGAAATCACAGGACACCCCCCCCCCCTCTCCCCCAGGTTAAAATTAGGGTTTTATTGTTTGTGAATTAAGGGATTTGCAGGGAAGACATGTGGTGTATTGAAAACTGTGTTAAAGTTGCAGAGCTATCCATTTACATTTCAGGGGGTTTCCTGGTCTGGCTTGCAGCCTGCAGTCTGGCCCGGAAACAGGCCGCCTGGAAAGAGCCGGCCTGGAACAAGGTGAGGTGAGCTGTGCATCGCTGCCTTTAGGAAGCAGCCTTCTCTCTCTGTTCACCTTTATTGAAATAAAAACTTAAGAACAAAACCCCAAAGTTACAGTCACAGTTGGATTATTCACAGATACAAACCAAAGCCATCCGAACCCTCCCTGCCCTAGACTCTTTGTCCTGAAAACTGGGAGGTCAGTCCGGTATCGAAAGCCCCCCCTACGGCCCACCATTCCACCAAACTCATTCATGTTCCTCTGCCATTGCCAGCAACTGAATAACTGCACAAATGGTGACAGGTTTCAGGGCGGTAGCCGTGTGAGTCAGTATCAGCAAAAAGAACGAGGAGTCCTTGTGGCACCTTAGAGACCAAATAAATTTGTTGGTCTCTAAGGTGCCACAAGGACTCCTCGTTCTTTTTGCACAAATTGTGTGACCCTCATTGTCTCTCTCTCTGTGTTTTGGGTTCCTGTGTGATAAGGTTCTAGATTTTAAGAAATAAAGTAGTGTTACATTGTAACCATCCAGAAAGAGTCTTTCAGGGCATATCTACTCTATACAATTAAATCCACCTAATTTACGTCAGCATACAGCCGCCGTCGTAATTACATCGCTGCTGCATGTCCACACTTTGCTCCTTGTGTTGGCGGTGTGCGCCCTCACCAGAAGCACTTGTACGGAACATACCATCAGGGTGGAGCATTGTGGGACGACTTCAGAAAGCCAGTAACAGTCAATGTAAGCAACACAGCATCCACACTGACCGTGTGTTGTCCTAACTACATCAACATTGACTCTACGACTCTCGTGGAGGTGGAGTTATTATGTTGCCTTTAGCGGGGCAGTTACGTCGGTGGAAGTGAAATTTTAGTGTAGACACTTCCATAGTTAGGTCAACGTAAACTGCCTTGCGTGGACCTAACTCTGTAGTGTAGACCAGGCCTTATGTTTTTATCTAACTTCTCTGAATGCCGTGAATATAAGAGTCCCCTCTTTTTAAGAGTGTCCGCATATGACCTTACATCATAGTGTTTTCATTTTATCAGATGCTATCTTCACATTTTCTCCAGCAAATGTAGGAGCTTCTTCCATTTTGGATTATAGGGTTTCCACATCGTCCAAATTCCTTTGTACCTCCGCAGGCACTCCTCCATACAAGAGGCATGCTACCAAGGCAGACAGCTGAGCCCCCAGAATCTGATTGAACTGGTCCACCATCCCATCAAATTATGAGTGGGCTGAGGTTTTTGGATCCCTAGAATCTCACAAACCTGCTGAAACACTTTCGATTCAAAGTTCTCCCTTAATCTGTGTGAAACTCATCCAGGACACCAAAGCTGGAGGCAGAATGAATTCGCTAGAATCCCTGCTACTGTCACAGCCTCTTGGTTTCTTACTGGGTAAACTTCAGGCCATTTTGTAAAATAGTCTATGGCTACCAACAAATACTGATTGCCAGCCTCTGTCTCTGGCAAAATCCCAAGCACATGAACAGCAATGCACTCCATTGGTGTCCCTATAAGATATTGCTGTGCTGGGGCTCTTCCTATCTTGGGGGAAATCCTTCTTCACCACACAAACATCACATTTCCTGCGCCAATTGTCTACATCTCTTCTGCATTTTACCCAATAGAAATTCTCTTTGGTTGGCCAACTATACATATAAAATGATGGGGTCTGAATTAGCTGTTATCACTCAAGAAAGAGATCTTGGAGTCATTGTGGATAGTTCTCTGAAAACATCCACTCAATGTGCAGCGGCAGTCAAAAAAGCAAACAGAATGTTGGGAATTGTTAAGAAAGGGATAGATAATAGGACAGAAAATATCATATTGCCTCTATGTAAATCCATGGTACGCCCACATCTTGAATGCTGCGTGCAGATGTGTCACCCAATCTCAAAAAAGATATATTGGAATTGGAAAAGGTTCAGAAATGGGCAACAAAAATGATGAGGGGTATGGAACGGCTTCCCTATGAGGAGAGATTAATAAGACTGGGTCTTTTCAGCTTGGAAAAGAGACGAGTAAGGGGGGATATGATTGAGGTCTATAAAATCATGACTGATGTGGAGAACTTAAATAAAGAATTGTTATTTACTCCTCATAACACAAGAACTAAGGGTCACCAAATGAAATTAATGAGCAGCAGGTTTAAAACAAACAAAAGGAAGTTTTTTTTTCCACACAACACAGAGTCAACCCGTGGAACTCTTTGCCAGAGGATGTTGTGAAGGCCAAGACTATAACAGGGTTCAAAAAAGAACTAGATAAGTTCATGGAGGATAGGTCCATCAATGGCTATTAGCCAGGATGGGCAGGGATGGTGTCCCTAGCCTGTGTTTGCCAGAAACTGGGAATGGGCGAAAGGGGTTGGATCACTTGATGATTCCCTGTTCTGTTCATTCCCTCTGGGGCACCTGGCATTGGCCACTATCGGGAGACAGGACACTGGGCTAGATGGACTTTTGGTCTGACCTAGTAGGGCCATTCTTATTTTCTTATGTAAATCAGTTCTACACAACTGGTCCCATCCGGCAAGTTGGGCTCCCCCTGTCATGCTTTCTCCCTACAGATAGTGGTGAAAAGATCCAGTACAGACATAATCCCTGCCAAGAGCTCCTCTAAGGTGCTGCAATAGTTTCTCTCCAGAAAACGTAGGCTTTTGCTGTAATAAGCGACCAGGGTCTCAAGTCCTTGTTGCTTTTGTGCCAATACAGCCCCCAGTCCATAAGCAGCACTAGCATCTGTGTCCCATATTGAAACACAGAGAGGCTAAGACTAGAGCAGTCACCAGGGCCCTTTTCAACTCTAAACGTGCTAAATCACACTCTGCTGACCAATGGAAGGGCTTCCCTTTCTCCCCAACCTATGCAATGTCATTGCAATATTGGCAAACCCCCAAATAAATCTTCCATAGTGGGAACAGGGCCCTACAGAACATTGCACATCGCAGTGTCTGGGGAATTGGCCTATTCTGCACACCCTCCATTTTCTTCATGTTAGTGGAAATTCACCCACCCTCACTGGTTGTGTGCCCTGCGTAGATCACCACAACTCACATCTCTTGGTGCTCAGTTTCAGCCTGGTAGCCTTAAGCTTATCACAGCCCATTTGTAAATGTATCAGTTCCTGTTCAAAGGTTATAGCTTGCACCAGGATATCATCTAGACATAACAAACAGCCTGAGAGAGACCCTGAGATGTGGCCAGTGCATTACACAAGCTGAAAGCCATTATTTTATATTGTCACAAGCCTTGTCTTGCTATGAAACAGATTTTTCTCTGTCCTTTGGACCCATTTTCACCTGCCAATACCCACTTTAAGATCCAGTCCAGACTGGACCTGCTACAGCATCCAGGACATTATTTATTCATGGTAATGGATAAGAATCCTTTAAAGTTACTCCATTTAGCTTTGCATAGTCCACACAGAATCTGGTGCTTTTTCCTTAGGTAGAACTCTGGGTGAGGCCCAAGGACTGGTCGAAGGCTCCGTTAAGCCTTCCTGATACTTTTCCTCAATAGCCGGTGAAGCCTCTTTCCTCTTTGCAGCTGGTAAATGGCGAGCTGTCTGCGTAATGGGTCACATTCCCCCCGTATCAGTCTTGTGCTGGACCAGTGCAGGACAGCCAATGTCTTTACTGGATCAAGTGCCACTCCCGATTCCTAACCAGAAAGTCTCAGCCCGTCCAGCTGTTCCTCACTTCCATATTCAGCACTGTGCTGGGGCAGCTCCCGCTGGAACTCCGGAAGTTCAGCTTCACCCTTCGCTTAGGCCTTGTCTAGATGAGCACTTGCTGCACAGCAGGCTGGGGTGTAAGTCTGCCTTGGACTAGCCTGCCACCCACGGACTGCCAGTGTCCCTGCATTAGAAGGTCCCTGGGCCCTTTGATCTGCTCCCATTTCGAAGTGCAGTAGATCAAAGCACACAAGGAAGGGAGCACACAGATAGTAAGTGCGCATCAGGCTAGCGGGAGGTGGGCTGTTCAGCTAGATAACCCCCTGGAGTTTTCTCCTTTATCAGCATTTGCAAAATGGGAACCAGTTGCTCTAGTAACTGTGGTTGTTCTTTCTCCTATTTGCAGTTTGTAAGAAACAGTCAGCAAACGAACAGAGTCTATCCCTGCTTCAGATCCACAAAAGCCTTAACAGCTACAATTCCCCCGAGACTCTGGGCCTCAAAGTAGGTCTCAGCCTCTCCCCATCTTTCCCTTGTTGGAAAGCAGGGCTGCCCGGGGGGGGGGGGGGGGGAANAGGCCCCAGGCCCCAGGCCCCAGGCCCCGCAGGGGCCCCCAAGAGAATTTTGGAGGCTTCCCCCGCCGCCTCCCCCCTCTCCCGGAGCCTCAGCGCGCCGCATCCAGGAGCGGCCCTGGACAGCGATGCAGCGGCGTGGCTCAGGCGGGGCCTGAGCTCCCGCCACTCGGAGCCGCGTGGTAAGGGGGCGGGGCCTGAGCTCCTCCCGCTCAGAGCCGCGTGGTAAGGGGGTGGGGCTGCGAGCTGCGGCCAAGCGGCGGGAGCTCAGGCCCCGCTGGAGCCACGCCACTGCAGCGCTGTCCAGGGCCGCTCCTGGACGCGGCGCGCTGAGGCTCCGGGAGAGGGGAGGCGGGGGTAAGCAGCATGGTAAGCCCCTCTGAGCTAGACACTCCATCCCCCCACAGCCCTGACCCCTAGCCCCTAGCCCTGACCCCTAGCTCTGGCACCCCACACCCCATCCCCTGCAGCCCTGACCCCCAGCTCTGAGCCCAGCCCCTCTGAGCCGGACACCCCATCCCCCCCACAGCCCTGACCCCCAGCTCCAAGCCCAGCCCCTCTGAGCTGGGCACCCCCCGACCCAGCTCCCAGCTCCCCACCCAGCCCTGGGCAACAGCTCCAAGCCCAGCCCCTCTGAGCCGGGCACCCCCCTAACCCCATCCCCCCCACAGCCCTGACCCCCAGCTCCGAGCCCAGCCCCTCTGAGCGGGGCCCCCCCCGACCCCATTCCCCCTCCAGCCCTGACCCCCAGCTCCGAGCCCAGCCCCTCTGAGCCGGGCACCCCCCGACCCAGCTCCCAGCTCCCCACCCAGCCCTGGGCAGCAGCAGCGCCACCCCCAGGCAGCGCCAGCCCATTGGCACCAACCGTCACCCAGCGACAGCCTATTATGTAATTGCAAATGTACACATCCCATTAAAGCATTTAATGTTTTTAAATCATGTATTTCGTGTATTTTCAAATTATTAAAAATTAATTTTTGAATGTATTTCACTGGTTATTTTTTACATTTCCAAATACATGTGACTATAGTATTGCAACTTTTTTTTATGGAAGGGGCCCCAGGCCCCCTGAATCCTCTGGGCGGCCCTGCTGGAAAGCAATCGCAGCCTGTTGCTGTTATGGTAACAATCCCTCTTTTTGTGGCCAATTTTCCCCACAGGACCAGCATTTCATTGACCTGCTCCCCTTAGTCTTTGCATTATTACCCGTTTGCCTTGTTTTACAAACCAAATTTAACAATTTTTTCCAGTCATTCAAAACTGTGATGAACCAGATTAGATTCCCCTTTTGCATCATGCATATTAGCACAGAGCTGTATTTACAAGGTATTTCAGGGGCCTCTGCTCACGGCTAGGGGCGCCTCCTCCTGGCCGCTTGGGGGGGGGATTAGCTCTTTCCACCTGACACCCTTTTCTTGTTGTTCGTTGGCCCGTTGTCTTGCTTTGCCACCCCTCTCTCACTCCTCAGGAGCTGCAGCACCTTGTCTTCATGGCTTAGCCCTCTGGCCAAGTCATGATAGCCCTCCCCTTCCGGGGTACTATCAAAGTCCTCCACACCGTCCTTAAGTCCACTGCCCTGGCTAAGCCAGTCCCCCAGTGACTGGAGCAAACTGTCCCAGACAGTCTTCAAGTTCACTGCCCAGATTGTGCCACTCACTCAGTGGCTGGAAGGGGAACATACTTCTCAGTCCCAATTCATATGGGAGGATCCCCTAAAACACATGCACAAGCCAGCCCTATGTAACACCTCTACCTCAACAATAACTACCCCCACATTAAACCAAGGAGACACTATCTATCTATCTAATCTATCTATCCCAGGCCAGACATCCTATCTATCTATCCCCATATAACCCCATCTATCTATCTATCTATCTATCTATCTATCTATCTATCTATCTATCTATCCCCAGACACCCCCGCCCCACTATCTCTCTACCTTCCTTTGGCACATATATGTCCCCCTTAATGTAGTATCCACACACCTGACAATCTTTAATGTATTTATCTTCACACATGCCTGAGAGGCGGGGCTGTTACCCCTATTTCATAGGCGGGGATGGAGGAGCAGAGCGGTAGGTTTTTCCATGGGGATAGCTGTCTCCAGGTAAAATCCTCCTAGAGACAAGACACAGATAGCTTTTGCCTTGATGTAGTTAGTCAATGGCGACTCTGGACTCTGTACCCCGCACCTGGTGTTTACCCAGGAGACAGCTGCATTCAGTTCAAAACATGCCTTTTTTGCAGCAGTGTCCTGCCCAGGTCGCACAGAGAGTGCTGCAGCAGGGGAGTGAATGAATCTGCATCACCTAAGTCCTAGACTCACATCCAAATCACGGGGCCAGCCTTCCTCCCGGATCACCAACCACTGCTAAAGTGGAGCAGAGAGACACAGCTCTCAGGTCCCTGTCAAATGGACAGGGCTGCACCCCATGTGCAGGGTTTGATCGCTGGGTGCATTCCTGCCCCCTGTGGCAGGCTGCTCATCCTGTGAGGCCGTCTCTCCCCGCCCTCAGGCTGGGCAAAGCTTCCCTCATCACTTTTCAATGGAAAGTCTCTTATTCTGATTCCCTCCTCCTTGGCACTCTGCAATCACAAATGTCCCTCTGTCACCGTCTCTGCTCCTTCCCGTTGGTCACACAGTGGCTCCTTTCTGGGTCTGTGCTTGGCTTTGTGTCTTGCACTTTCCACTGCTAATTGATGGTCACAGATTCTGTGTTTGGGGACCGTGTGCCCTGGCTTTGCCCAGGGTGCTGTGGTGAGTGGGGCAGGTCTGGAGCCATCCAGCTGGTTGCTCGTTTTGATCTCTTCTCCCCAGGGACTTGTGGAGCGGCGCTTTAAGCGCTGGAGCATCTAGGGTTGTTTGCTGCCCTGTCTGGGAGGTAGCAGGGACTGAGCCAGGCAGTGCTGCTCTGGGTGTGGCTCGTGCTTTCATTGGATTCGATTTCTGATCCCCTAGTCACGTGTTTGCGGTGCAGGGAGCTTTGCTGCTTTGCTTGAGGTGGCACTAGGCACTGAATGTTCTTTTCTGCCTGTTGATGAATAGGGGACATCCCAGGTCTGCTCGCTCCCTGTCAGCGCCTGGTTCATGGGCACACGGGGACCTGTCTGTGAGGGGCTGGGTTTCCTACCTCGGTCAGTGTAATCAGTTAAAGATGGGCCCGGACTTCACCCCCACCTAGCAGACTGGGCTGGATTATACCATCAGAGGGTTGTGGAGTGGGGGCAGGGCTGGATCTCTCTCGAGATTTCTTTCTGGTGTAGAGATTCTTTCGGCAACGCTTGTATAGCCAGCCTGCAGTGGCCCATGGGCAGCCCCTGGCACTTGCCTCGGGACGCCCGGTTGCGGGTTTGGCGGGGGAAGTTTTTGATGTATTATGCCCCATGCAGGTTCCGGGGTGGCTGAGGAGGGGTATGTGCTATTCAGCTTCCTGACTCTCTGGACTCCAGACAGTTACTGATGAACCCAGGAAGCTGAGTAGCAGAATCCACCTCCTCAGCTGCCCGCAACCTGCCTGGGGCATAGCAAAAGCTCAGGTTCCTCTTCAGGAAGAGTCGCTCTCATGCTGCGGCTTTTCTCGGGTGGCTTGGGGCCTGGGGAGGCGTGGGGGGGCTGGCCTGGGGCCCCTCCGAGCAGGTCGGTGGGGGGCTTGGTGTCCAGGGCTTTGGCCAGCCTGTGGCTTCTCCAGGTGGGGATCTCAGGGCTCCGGGAGATCTCGTTGCTCTGGCCGCGGGGGAGAGGCAGGGGGACTCGGGGCTCCAGGGGTGGGGGGGACTTATTGCTCCGGCCATGGGGGGGCTCTGGGCTCCAGCTGCAGGGGGGCTCGGGGCTCCGGCTGAGGGGGGGTGTGGGAGGCTCAGGACTCCAGCTGTGGGGGGCTCAGGGCTCCGGCTGAGGGGCAAGGTGGGGGGGGGGGGGCTCGGGTCTCTGGCTGTGGGGGGGGGGGGGCTCGGGTCTCTGGCTGTGGGGGGAGGGGCAAGGGGGCTCGGGGCTACAGCTGGGGTGGGTGTAGGCAGAAGGGGCAGAGCCGGGGGCCAGCCTCCCCAAAGGGGGGCTGCACCCTCCGCCCATGCACAGGGCCTTGCTGTGTTTGGTACGAAGCCTGTAGGGGTCGATCTCCATGCCTCTATAACGAAAGCGAGTGTCTTGTGGTTAGTCTGCAGCTCTTTCTGAACTCTCTTGTTCTGGCCCTTTCCAGGGCACCTATTGCAGCAGGGCTCTCGGCCGTGAGCAGGACAGCAGCAGAATCAGGGCATTGTTTGCAGTTTGGGGATTGCTGTAGGGGCTGGAAGGTGACTTATGTTTACAGCGCAGAGGCTTGGGCTGAGTCTCCATCCCTGGCTTTCGCCCTTTCCTGCTTGGCGGCGCCTTTTTGCCTGTAGTTTATTTGTATTCTGCATCTGAGGGAAAGGAGCAGGGATTTAGTGACGTCATCTGTTTTGACACCAAGCTACGTGCACTTTGTCACAGTTTCAGGGTCAGTGCTGCTGGGTGCCAGACCATGTCAAATGCTCTTAAAGTCTACAAACCAGGCAAACACCCTCCCCTATGGGTCTGTTAGTGAGTGTCTGCAGCGTAAACATGATGGGGCAGCTTCTCGGGAGTGTGTTTCAGTCTCATGGGTCTGGTCTGAGTCTCCATCCTGCAAACACGTAGGCATGGCCCCACCTTACACCCGTGCATACGCCCCTGGAGTCAGTAAGGTGACGTGTATAGGGGGGCAGGATGGGGCCTTACTGAGGATGGTACAGTACACTCTGCTGAAGCTGCTAACACAGATACCCCTGGAGTTATAGGACTGAGGGGATGTCTTAGGGTGACCCCCCTTGTTGGATGGAAATAAGGGGAAACCACATGAAAAATAAGAGACAGCACTTTATTTTAAGGGACTTTTTAGGCAAACACCATTGCCCTGGGCATATCACGTATCTGTCTCTCAAGTGTATATAACACCAACACACCTTGCTCGTCAGGGGGTAGAATTGAACCTGGGACCTTTACCACTTAGTGCATAAGCCTCTATTGCATGAGCTCAAAGCCACCGGGTGCGTAGTGACGGCTGTAGCAGACTCATCAATCACTAGCTCGTCTCAGTGCCACAGCACCACAGCCCGCAGGCCTGGGTTACATGTACATTTCTGCTGGCCTCGAGTATGTGATGCAATTATCATAAGCTTCAATGTCATGTTTGCAATGGGCCTTATTAACAATTTTAATACATCTCAGTACATCTTAAAATAAGGGATGGGGGGTCACCCGAAGGGACAAGTCAATGAAACAAGGGACGGATGGTCACCCTGGCACCTCCCCTGGCCGGGGTTGGATGGCTAGTCCATCTGCTCGTGTCCCAGGGCAGAGTTTGAGCTCTAGGGCTAAGCGAGCTGTTACCAAGAATATAATAATGCCCGAGTCCTGCTCACTGCCAGCCGCATCCATGGTCATGCCCAGCAAACACCACCTGAGGTAGAGGGGACAGGTACCCTGTCACAGCCACATGTGCTCTGCGGAGTCAATACGAGTAATGGGGCCAGCCCTCAAATACTGATCAAACACGGGCCAGGAATAGGGCGCTGTGACGCAGTGCGACTCACCACTGTGCACCTCCTGCTGGCTGTCTTGGGAATTAGCTCTGCGCCCTCTTCCGGTGGTGTCTCGCCCATTGTCACCTCATTCCTGGACCCGTGTTGCCCAAGAACCGCAGGGTCCTCTTCCGTGACAGTGCCCCCTGGCTGTGCCACACACTGTGTTCTCCCCTTCCGGGGCACCTGCAAACTCCGTCCAGCCACTACCTCAGTGGCAATTACAGTCCTTTGTCCCGGGGCCACTTCCCAGGTGGCTCCAGACCCTTTTCTGCCCTTACCTCAGGGTCTCAGCCTTCAGGCCCCAGCAGTCTGCCAGGAGCTCTCTCCAGCTCCCCCGGTCCCTGCTTGCAGCACTGCTTTGTCCCAGGTGCTGGGGTTCCTTCCTCCTGCTAGGAGTCTGGTCTTCTCCCCTCCATCTCCAGTCAGCTACTGACCTCTGCTCTGCCCTGCATCCCTTCTTATATGGGCCTGCCAGGCCATGATTGTCCGCTCACTCGGGCCCTGCCTGCCCCCCGACCTGAGCCCTGCCTTTCCCCCTGTGTGGGGCTGGCATCACTGGTCGCCACCCCACACACACACATTCCTCCACACCGCACCCCACTTTTTTGACAAAAGTGGGTTTTATCCTGTTTGCTTTTGCCCACCAATCAAATGGGCGAGAGCAAACGGGACAAATGCCCACGTTTGCCAAAAAAGTTGGGACGTCCGGGACAGGGTTTAAAAAAGGGACTGTCCCGGCCAAAACGGGACGTATGGTCACCCTATGGAGGAGGAGAAAGCATCTTTGTGTGTTGCCTGGGGGCGGGGGGATGTCCCTGCTCACGGGGCTGTATCCAGATGGGCTCAGCAGCACGAGTGGAGGACATGGAGAGGGAGTGGGCCAGCACGAGGGGTGGGCTGGGCAGACCAGAGGGGCAAAGGAGCCCAGCCTGGTGGAAAGCGCTGCGTGGAGAGAGTGGCTGACTGAGCAGCTGGAAGAGAGAGCAGGAGGACTGAGCAGACGACAGACGGCCTGGTAGAGGTGGGGGGACGGGAACAGGTGCTTGATATGGCGGGGGCGAGCTGGTGCGGGGAGCAGAGTTTGGTGAAGACATGTTGAGGCAGTGGCTATTTCGGGGAGGGGAGTGCTGTCAGCTGTACTGGAGGGAGAGGGTGATGCTGTGGCATCTCTGATCAGAGGAACTGCGGGGCAGAGTTCTTGTCTCTTGTCGACTGTGGCTGGATTGGCATGAAGGGGACATGGCTTGTCTCAGCCCCAGCCTGCGTTCCCCCCTTCCACACTGCACGTGCTAGCCAGCTGGGAGCAGGCAGCCCTGCTCCTGGAAAGCTGGAGGGAGGAGAATAACAGCTGTTAAGAGTTCCCAGGCTCCCTGCCAGTGTTGCTGGGCGCTGAGTGGGGCTGTAGCAGCTAATTCGCATTCAGCAGGAGAACAGTGCGTTTAATTGAGCAACGGTTCCTAGGCTGAGCCACTGTCATTCTCCAGGCCCCTCAGCCTCACGCATCTCGCTGCCAGGTCCGTTTCCTGCTATTCAGCCTAACATTTCTGTTTTAAAGTCTCAGCCTGTTCCTCCTGGCCACACCTCTTGCATCTCCCTAAAGACCCCCGTTCCCCCCAGAGATGTGCGGGCTGCACCAGAGCTGCCCAGAGGGACTGTTCTCCCCCCCTTCCTCCCTCGCTGGCCTTTGTGCCACCCTGTCCCATGGCAGACTCTGCTCTGAGTCACTGGCCCCTGGTCTCTCTTGGTTGCTCTGACTCCCCAGCATCTCCCTCCCCTTGGGGGGTGGGCTCTCCCCTCACCGTTGAGTCTCAGGCCATTGGATCGACTCTCAGCCCCTGCAGCCTGGTCCCAGTGTTCCCCTTTCCTGGGCTCCCATAACCAGGCCAGCCCCAGTCCCTCCTGCTTTCTCCTACTGACCCATCTGCAGACAGGGCCATGGGAGGTGGGAGCAGCTGGTTACGGGGGTGCTTTGTTCCCCCGGGAGATGAACACATTGCTAGAGGGAGCTGCAGCTGGAACTACTGCCCAGGGCGCAGCCCAGGGCGGAACCAGGCCGCACGCCTGGCGGGAGGGAGCAGAGCAATGGCGGTGTCTCAGGCCCAACGAGGGGTGAGATGTTCAGAACACTCTGCTCACCGTCACAGCGTTCAGCAGGGCGGGGTGGGCTGGGGGGTCGTGTCACGGTACCGCTGGCAACCTCTGTGGTAACAACACCACTAAGCAGCTCTTTAACCGCGAATCAAAGATACAGAAAAAGGAAGAAAACCAGGGAAAGCATTTGAAGTGTAAAGTATTACACAAGGCTTTGGTTAACACCACCCCTGGTTCCCTTTCCCAGTAGCTGTGGAGAGTTTATGGAAGGAACCCCCCCACCTGACAGCCTTAGAGGGTATGGAGATGAGAATGACTTCTCTGGGGGGAAAGAGGAGAGAGGAGCTGCGCTGGGCTGGGGCTGTCGCTGATGCTGTTGTTAAAAGTCCGATCCTGTTTCCTTGAAGGCAAAACAAGACAGAGACACCCCACAGGGGAGAGAAAATTGCAGCAAAGCTGGAAAAGGCAGCGTCTGTCTCTGTTGCTGACTCTGACTTGCAGCCTTGCTGCTGGAGAGAGATAGGCCCAGTGCACAGTTTGATCAGCCACGCCGGGACCTGGCAAACTTGTACTGGCACCGGGCTGTTTGGGGCAAAGAACACACGGGGCAGGGGGGGCGAGAGCAGGAACCTCTGTCTCGTGTCCCATGTGTCCAGGATCAGCCGGAGCTAGTGGTGGTGGCAGTGTCATTAGTTCCTGTGACATTCCCCAGGGTGCAACCTGGACGGCTGAACTTCGGTGTCCCTTAGCTCTCCAGCCTGGGATGCCTTTTACACTGCTTTGCTGCAGAACAGCGACCCTCCAGGCTCTGCTCACACAGTCACCAGCATGTCAAATCACTCCCAGCTGAATCCCCGAATGCTGTGCCCAGCCATCCATGAATTGCATACAGAGCGACACTTGTATATCCCTCAGCCCCAGCCTTGCGCCCCAGAAATGTGCGTCTTGTACTGTCCAGCACACCCCTGAACAATGCAAGCTCATAATAAAAGTCTGTCATTTCACCAAAGGAAAAGTATTATATGCACCAGTATCATTGACCTGAGCAGAGATTCCCAAGCACCTCAGCCAAAACACCCTGGTTTAGATGAAACAATAAAATAAGTTTATTAGCTAGAGAAAGATAGATTTTAAGTGATTACAAGTGGGAAGGCATAGATGTCAGAATTGGTTACAAAAGAAACAACAGGGTAAGCACTCAAGCTAGTTCCTAAACTTTACCAAGGCTAATGGGTCTAAAAGTGAAAAAGGAGTTTTTCTCACCCAAAAGCTTACAGTAGTCTGTACTGGCTGGAAAACCTCCAGGCCAGGACCACTCCCCCAGTTTAACGATGCTTCTTTTGTCTTTCAACCGATCTAGCTGCAGTGAGTAGGGATGGAGGGGAAGAGGTGAGGTGGAGGTCACTGTCTCCCATTCTTATATCTCACTCCCTTCTTTGAGGATGACCCCCACTGGGGTGCAGACAAACAGTCTCTTGTATGTGAGGCTTGAAGCGTTTCTGGGATGAAATGTAAATTCTTTGTTTATAGCATTCCCCGTGCTGGCAGATGGCCAGTTAAGCAGGTGATGGCACTTTATCACTTTGCTGGCATGCTAAGGTGTCTTTGTCTCTGAGAAATGGGTTTGTGGGCATTGCCCAGAACTACCACAGACTTCAGTAACAATCGTGTAGCAAAATCGCATAATTTTACATGCCATGTTGTTACACACATTTTAACAAGACAATAATATTCAGCAGGTTATGAGTTTTCATATGATAGCTCACAAGGCATACTTTGTACAAAACATATCATAACCATATCAAAGTAGTGCACATGGGGAATAGGGTGACACAGTTCCTCTCTCTAGCCTGGTCTGGGCAGGTGCAGACATGCCAACTCTCGTGATTTGATTGCCAGAGATGCGATTTCTAAGTAAAATTACGCCTCACTCATGATCTCCCAATAGAACCCTCAAATGTCAGGATTTTTTTTTCTGCCATGGTTGAACATTTGCAAGTTCTATCACCAGATCATGAGTGAGGCTTAATTTTACTTAGAAATCACTGTCAGCCCCGGGGATGGATGGGACTCCCGCTGTCAGCCCCACGAGAGGCTGTCAGCCTGGGAGGTGGGAGAGGGGACACCACTGCAGCCCCCGCAAGCCTGGGGAGGGTGAGGAACCCTAAGAGCAGAGGTGAGGCTGGGAGAGCTGCTATGGCCTGGGGGCTGCAGGGGGCTGAAGTGAGGAGGGTGGGGGCTGATGAAGTGGGGGGGCTGTATTGATTGTGGGTTCTGAGCAGAAGGGATGAGTGCTGGGAGGGTGAACTGAGGGCAGCGGGGGTCGATGGGGTAGGGGGGCTGAAATGATGGGGGCTGTGGGCTGAGCTGCTGGGGGGCAGAATTAAGGGGGATTGGGTGGGAACAGAACTGATGAGGGACTGGAGAACAGGATTAATTGCTGGCAGATGTGGGGGTGAGAGCTCCTGCCGCGGGGGCCAAAAATCCCCATATCCAGTACCTGTGTGAGAGTGGGCACCACGAATTGTCACATGCACACATCCAATTAAAACACACTGAGCGGATTTCAGCTATGAACCTGCCCTGCCATCACGTTGTCATGCCAACAGCCCTAAGCCGTTCAGTCCGGACCAGGCTACTGGTGCCACCTTGCCTGATTTTATGAACAATTTTATGTAACAGGCTGAGCTGCAGGGCGGATCTGATTGAAATCAAATTGATTTAAATCATGATTTAAATCACTAGTCAGAAAGACTCAATTTAATCATGGATTTCTACATAAAAGTGCATTCTTGTTGGTTGTTATAACCTTAATACATATTCTTCACAACTCAGAGACAGATGTAGGTTTCATTTTTAGAAGGTACACACTATACATTTTTAAAGTGATTTATTTTGAAAACTTTTCAGATTAGTTTTACAGCTATATTAGAAAATGAATGATTTTTTGGTTATTTCATTTACCAAAGGTAATTGAAGCAGATATTTATGAAGTCATTGAGAGGTGAACTATCTCCAATTCAACAGGTTAATCATTAATATTTGGAGGATTTTCTTGCCATGCTGGATTAGGAGGAGAACATCACCAGACAGACATTTAAATTGTTTTATTTAACTAAAACAACAATGTTATGTATTCTGGATTGTTTTTCTTCAACAGCAAACAAATGATATTTTAACAAAACAAGCATATGAATTTTTGAATTTAAACATTCAAGTTTTTAAAATCAGGTTTGTTTTTGTTAAAATTGTTTTTAACTAAAATAGTTAAATGAAATATTTAAAAAAAACCAAAAAAATTAAATCGACTATGTCAGCCAGGTCAACATGAGAAACTTAAAATATTGGCTTCTGCAGCTAACTCAGTCGTCTTCACCTTCATTTTCCTGTCTGTTCATAATCTGGAAAAGAAAAACAAGTTTTCCTGCTTTTTCAGGCCCCAAACAATTTCTCAATTTGGAATTGAAGCAGGGTGGTTACCCCGCTCCTGCCCTGAAGGGCTTAAAACAGCCAGGGAGAGGAATGTGGCAGGGAAAAGCCAGGCTGATTGGGGAAGTAGCCACAGCTGGGCCACGCCCCAATCAGGCCACAGCTGGCCTGTATAAAAAGGCTGTGAGCCAAGAACCCAAACAGTCTCTCTCTGCGTTCAGAGAGAGAAGGGTCTGGCTACAGGGAGCTGGAGACAGGGTACCTGCGTGGAGCAGGGCTGGGGAGCAGCAGAGGAGCTGGGGAGCTCCTGCCTAGAAAGACCCAGGCTGCAGCCTAGCAGAAGGCCCAGGGGTACTGGGGGTTGCAGAGGGCAGCCCAGGGGTAGGCAAAGGCAGCAGGTCCAAACCCAACCTTGCCAGTGATGAGTAGGCTGATACTGCATCTGCCCCAGGGCGCGGGGGCTAGACAGTGACTGGCAGTAGCTGTATACTAAGGTGAGGTGGGGATAGTGGGTGGGGGTTCCCCTGGGAGGGGGAGACCAAGACTGAGGGGTACTGCCAGGGGGCAGCACCCAGAGAAAGGGACATGGGGGCCAGTGGCAAGGCAGATCACCAGCCTGCAGGGGGTGCTCTAGGATGCTGGAAGAGCTAATTCCCGAAGACAACCAGCAGGAGGCACCGCAGGGGTGAGTCCGCACTGTTACAGGAATAAATTAGTCCAAAGGAAGAAAATATTCTTTCTACACAAGCCGAAGAAGCTACTGCTGTTAAAAGTGAGATTATCACTTCAACAGTCTCTGAATCCAAGTGCTTAAGTGACTTCCACCAGTTCACTGGTGTGACTTTCTTTAAAACATCATCAGCAAACACATTTATTGAATGGTTCTTATTCCCAAACTCTTTTACAGCCTGTTGCCATTATGGGTTTTCCCTTCTACTGAGAGAATGGTACGGTAGATCTCAAGTCAATGGAGGCTACACTCAGAAAGACCTCAAGACTTCTGGAATATGCTGCTCAGACAGTTCCACTTTTGTTGCTACTGCCTGTCCCTCCCTTCTCACATTTCTCTCCAGACTTCTTCTCCTTGTCCAGATCTATTCCACCCCCAACAATCTTCTAGTCATTGAACTTCTTGAAACTTTGCACTTTTAGAGAGAGGTAAGGGATTGGCTCTGTGTACACAAATTTGCAGAGGGACCATAGGATTGAGGTCTGTTATTTCTCACCTCTATGTATTATTTATTTATTTATTTTGCTGTTAACCAGCATGTTATCTCTGGAGACACAAATCCACAGTTTGAGAACTGCAAAACTAAACATCTCTGATGGTATCTTCTGTTGTCAGATGCTCCCGGTGTGATGCTCTGCTCTGTTCAATGTTGATATCAATCGGCTGCGTGCGTGTGTTCCCCCTGTGTGCTGTCCCAGCTCTGCACAGATAGCTGATACAGCAGACCCCGAGAGAACCCCCAATGGCCACAGACTCTAGTAAGGTACGAAGGCACCCGACCAGGTTTATTGTCGAAGAGAAACAGTCTCCAGTTTTCCCTGGCATAGAAGTCCAAGGTGCTGCTAGCTAGTACATGCGTGTTCCCTGACAATGGACTCAGCTCAGTCAGTGGCGGGACTTTCCACTGCCCCCTAGGCTGGACAAAGACACCCACTCAGGGGTGCATTCTTATACACAGGTATAAACAAGTTACACATCACTGCTGACGTATTGAGGTGCAACCCCTCTACATAGCAAGGTGCCGCCTCTCACCTTGTATATGTTGGTTTGAACAAAACAACTCTATCCATCATATTATCCTTTTGGCCCTGTCATTGGGATGGGTCAGCTTGTTCCTTGTTATCTGTGTGGAGTGTACAAGTATGCAAATGTTCTTATATCTGGTGTCCAGTACCTTTTAGGTATGTATCTTTTTGCAGCATCAGACCTTTCCTTGCCAGCTTCTGTGAGCAGGGCCTGCCTCTGGCTCACAGCTTAACTTTGCTTTCTGTTAGCAAAGTCTTGACCATTACTTTAGTTCAGGCCTCAGTCCTCATACTGGGCCTCTGATAAGGGTTTATGTTTCAGGGCCTCATCTTCTAGACTGAGCACTGAGTCCCACTGGGTAGATAGAAAGATTAACCTAAATAATCTATACAGAAGCCCCTGGAACCCCACAAGATTGGGTCCCTAATCCATGAACTATTGGAACCCATTTACAAAACTTTTCTTAAACATTACATGAATATAGTCTCATACTCTAGAATTAGAATTTATAATCCCTATTCCACGATGAGACATTATAGTTTTAATTAAGATATATCTTTGAGCTATCTTTAGATAGGTTTTTCCTCAAAAAGCATTTTATCAAAAAAATCCATGTTTTTTTGTGTGTTGTTTTTTTAAACCATTGATTTTTATCCCCCTGGCTGAGCTGGACTCTTGCTACTTTGGACAACTTAGAGCCCAGACCTCTGCCAATGGGCCTTTGGGGCTGGTGTCGGGGGGGGGGGGCAGGCTGCGCCCACAGGCGCTTTGCGAGGAGCAGCGTGTAGCTGTGTCACAAGCCAACACACAGGTTGCCCCCAGACTTTGCGCCCACCCACTGCCGTGTGTGTCAATGCGGCCTCACGCCCGTCGCCTCGATCGCTGTAACGAAGGGGAGCCGCAGAGGTGAGGTTTGGCTCTGGGGAGTGTGTGGCTGTTGTGGGAAGGGCAGGCGGGCGCTGTGTGGGATTGAAGGGGTGGCTGTTTCTGGAGGGTGGGGGTGTCTGTGGAGAGCAGACATGGACTGGCTGGCCCTGGGGTGGCAGGGGGCTGTGCTAGCTGTGGCTAGGAGGAAGGAGTTGTTACTGGGGCAGGGGAGGGGACGTGATGTTACTGGGGCTGAGGAAGGGTGTAGTTGCTGCTGTTGGGTGGTGTTATGCAGGTGCTTTGGAAAACAGGCTGCAGGGGCTCATCCTGCACTGGGGCTGGACTCAATAGCATTTTCCCCTCAATGTCTATAAAACCTTCAGCCACACATTCTGCAATTCAGATTAAAACCAGAGTGATCTGGTTCGTTCATGGAGCATAGGTCCACCAAGGGCTATTAGCTGGGAATGGGTGACGGGATGGATCAATTGATTCCCTGTTCTGTTCATTCCTCTGGGGCACCTGGCACTGGCCACTGTTGGAAGACAGGATACTGGGCTAGATGGACCTTTGCTCTGACCCAGTGTGGCCATTCTTATGATCTCTTCTGGGAAGCCTGGTGTGTTGTTTTTCTTTGGGGGGGGGGAGAATCGCCTTTTCCCCTCCCCCCACTGCTTATTGCTCTGGCCCCACTGTCTTCTAGCTACTTTGCATTTAGGGACCTGAATGCGGAGCCATGGTGCGTGCACGTCCGTGCTCCTGGCCACCAGCAGGTCACACGGCAGAGCAGCCACTCGCCCGATGGTGCATATAGTGACCGTAGTGGCTCACTTTGAGGCCCTTGCACACGTCACATGCACAGAGGTTAAGGCAGGAAGTGACCGTTAGATTGTGACTTCCTGTGTCACAGAGGCTGGAGAACTGAAGCCAGTGACTCCTGTACTGAGTGTGTCTGGCTAAAGCCTCAGCCAGAAAGGCATTTTCAGCCCTAAATGTTTGCGACGTCTCTGCTCTGCCCAGGCTCTAAGTGGTGCCCATAACCCTAGTATCTGCCGGGTGCTGCAAGCCCTCGGCCAGCAGTAAAAGATGGGCTGCAGCAGCCCAAAGGGTCTGACCAGCCTGGGAGGCTCCACCCTGCAGAGGGGCCCTGGGTGTGAATCTCGGGGGCTCCTCGGTGGGAGCAGCAGCCTGTGGTCTAGGGGCAGCATCCTCAGCGGGTGGTGCGTCAGTGGAGTGTGCTGCCATCTAGTGGAGGAAACACCACTTGGGCTGCCTGAGCCAAGCTCATTTCCCTGGCAGCCAGGTGTCAGCCCAGCATCTGCATGTGCTTGGCTGGCCAGCCCCCTGTCTCCCCTGCCTGGCCTTTGCAAACTGGGTGTATTGCGGCCGGGCCCCAGCATGCTGGGTCATGCATGGATTCAGTGAGAGACAAGCCCTCTCCCAAAGAGCTCACAGGCCCAATGGACACACAGGGACTCAGCCAGGCTAGCCACTCCCGTGTTTCCTCTTCCATGCCCCCCCGGGTCCCACAGCTAGCTCAGGGCCTGCTGCAGAGATGGCCGGAAGCTGAGCTCCAGGGTTCAGGCCCCACGCTGCGCTGCGAAGGGCAGGAGTTCCTGAGATGCTGGAACAAGCCCCGGTAACCCCACGGGCAGGAGAGGGGACCAAGGGGAAGCAAGCACATGTCTGTACCTCTCCCCTCAGTGCAGGGCCTGTGGTCTCCCCGCACTGAAGGGTTGGAATCTGGTGGGGGGAACATGGGCAAGCACAGCAGGGCCAAAGGGGAGAGAAGAGGGAACAAAGAGTGGAAAGCTGATGCACCCCTTAGATGTTGCTAATGCAAGAAGAACAGGGAACAGACAGAACCGGAAATGCCAGCAAATAATCACAATTACAACATCCCTGGTCTCACAGAGACTTGGTGGGATAATTCCCAGGGCTGGGTAGAGCTTGTTCAGGAAGCACAGGCAGGGAAAAAGGGAGGAGGTGTTGCCTTGTATCTCAAAGTTGTACACACTGCACTGAGGTTGAGATAGAAGTGGGAGGCAGACCTGTTGACAGTCCCTGGGTAAGGATGAAGGGGATAAAAACCAAGGGTGAGGTCATAGTCGGCGTCTACTCTAGACCACCTAACCAGGGAGAAGAGGTGGATGGGGCTTTTTTAAAATCACTAACCAAATTATCCAAAGCACAGGACTTGGTGGTGATGGGGGACTTGAGCTACCCAGACAGCTGTTAGGAAAATAACACAGCAGGGCACAGCTTATCCACCAAGTTCTTGGAATGCAATGGAGACAACTTTTTATGGACTGCAAGAAGGCAGACTTTAGCAAACTCAGAGAATTGGTAGATAGGATCCCATGGGAATCAAGTCTAAGGGAAAAAAGAGTTCGGGAGAGTTGGGGAAAAAGAGTTCGGGAGAGTTGTCTCCTTTAAAAAATTGCTGTTTTTAAGGGCACAAGAGCAAACTATCCCAGTGCATAGGAAAGATTGGAAGTATGGTAAGAGACCACACTGGCTTAACCAGGAGATCAACAGCCTGAAACTCCCCCAAAAATCATACAAAAAGTGGAAACTAGGTCACATTATGGAAGGATACATCTAAAAACACACATGCATGTAGGGACAAAATTAGAAAGGCACAAAATTAGAAGATAAAGGGTAACAAGAAAAGTTTTTACAAATACTTTAGAACAAAGAAAAAGACCAAGGAGCGAGTAGGCCCATTACTCAAGGAGGAAGGAAAGACAATAGAAGAAAATGCAGCAATGACCAAAGCGTTAGATGCCTTTTTTGTTTCAGTTTTCACCAAAAAAGTTAGCAGTGATCAGGCTACTAACACTGTGAACATCAGCGTAAACTGGGTAGGGTCTGAGGCTAAAATAGGGGAAAAACAAGTGAAGAATTGCTTGGGCAAGTTAGCTGTCTTCAAGTGGGCAGGGCCTGATGAAATACATCCTAGTGTAAGCGGGGGAATGGTCCCACTATTGTGGGGAACTTTCCTGCTGTATACACTACCTCGGTGAAATGGGCTAGTGAAAGCCGAGTCCTCACTCCCTTTACCTAGAGGCCTGCCTGACCTCGAGGGCTCCCCTGCCACTCTCCTGTGTGGCAGAGTCCTCGTAACCCCAACAAGGCTGGGCCCAGGATTCCTGGGGGGCTTGACCCCCCCCCCACACACACACACCTTGTCGTGGTCACTTAGGGCAGGGGCTAGGGTGTACCCACTCCAGGATGCTCTCTCTGCACTGGGTGCTTCCCTGACCCACTGATCATTACATACAGCTCAAAGCAAATACAGTTTATTAAACTGCAATCAATTAAAAAAAAAAAAGGAAAAAATGGGAAAGGGGACAGGAAAACCCGTCACCCCGCTCTATGCCATGGGGACACCACCGCCAGCGTCTCTGGAACGTCAGGGCAGTTCAGTCTGTTCCTCACACGTCCCAGGCCCCTGCCCTGGCTGTGCTGCAGGGATGCTGCGGGTCGGACACTTGCTCTGGCAGTGGCCACGTGCTCTCAGGCTCTAGGTGGCAGGACCCTTCTTCCCAGGGTCGCCCCTACCCCGTTGGGGTTACCATCCCCCTCCCAGTCTGGCCTGCAGGGCCTCTTGGCTGATGGCCTCTCCCTGCGCTGGGCCCGCTGCCCGGGGTCCCCCTCGCTCCTCCCAGCTGCTCAGGACACTCCGCTCCGGACTGCTCCAGCTCCACCCTGACCCTGCCTCAGCTCGGCTGCTGCTCTGCCTCCAGCTTCCTGGGCTGCTTCTCTGGCCCCTCTAGCTGGCCCGGCTCTGCTTCCCGGATCAGCTCAGGCCCCTGCTCTCTTCTTAGCTCAGCCCCACTCTGTCCCACCCAGGCAATTCCAGCTCCCACAGAGGATGGGACCCCCCTGGCCACCTGACTCCCTGATTAGCCGCCCGCCCTGTCAATCAGGCTGACCTGCAGCATTGGCCTCTCCCCATTGTTCCTGGGGACTGTCAGTCTCAGGGTCCTGATTTCCCATCGACCCTTCCCCTTTCTTTTGGTACTGGGAGCTAGTCAACCAAAACACACACACCCCCACCACGTTTTAATAAGGGACAACAGTCCCCTTACACTAGAATACTTAAGGAACTGGCAGAAGAGATCTTGGAGCCATGGGTGACTATGGGTAGGGTTCTCTTTGAGAAACTCATGGAGGATAGGAGAGATCCCAGAGGATTGAAAAGAAGTACTATGTTTATCCATCTATTAAAAGGGGAATAAGGACACCACAGGGAATTACAGACCAGTCAGCTTAACTTTGGTACCTGGAAGATAATGCAGCAAATAATCAAACAATCAATTTGTAGCCAGTTAGAAGATAATGAGGTGATAAGTAACAGCATGAATTTGTCAAGAACAAATCATGTCAACCCAACATAATCCTCTCTGGCAAGGTAACAAGCCTTAGGGATGGGGGAGCAGTAGATGTGGTATATCTTGACTCTAGTAAGGCTTTTGGTACTATCTTGTAGTAAGATGAGGCTCTGAAACATAAACCCTTATATCAGAGGCCCAGTATGAGGCCTAAGGCCTGAGCTAAAGGAATGGTCAAGACTTTGCTAACATAAAGCAAAGTTAAGCTGTGAGCCAGAGGCAGGCCCTGCTCACAGAAGCTGGCAAGGAGAGGGCTGATGTTGCACAAATACACGTACCTAAAAGATACTGGACACTAGAGATATAAACGTGCCAGGATGGTACCAAGAACACTTCGATACTTGCACATTCCACACAGATAACAAGGTGAGAGGCGGCACCCTAACACGCAGAGGGGTTGTACCTCAGTACGTCAGGAGTGATGTGCAATTTGTTTGTACCTGTGTATAAGAATGCACCCTGAGGAGTTTCAGAGTGAGGGAAGCCGTGTTAGTCTGTATCAGCAAAAACAACGAGGAGTCCATGTGGCACCTGAGAGACTAACACATTTATTTGGGCATAAGCTTTGGTGGGCTAGAACCCACCTCATCAGATGCAGATGCTGATGCTGATGAAGTGGGTTTTAGCCCACGAAAGCTTATGCCCAAATAAATGTGTTAGTCTCTAAGGTGCCACCTGAGGAGTGGTCTTGGTCTGGCCTAGGGGGCAGTGGTAAGTCCTGCCACTGACTGAGCCGTAGGAATCGCGATCTAACATGACAGAAAACCACGAGCTAGGGAACCCCCTTAACCCCTCCCTGCAAATCCCCACAGCATTTAAAAAATATAATGGGGAAGAAACATGTAGTGTAATTTGTAAGGCTAGGGCAGAGACAGTAGCCTAGAAATGTAAACTATTGCAAACTATAACCATGGCTGTTGAATGGTTAAAACAGCACCCCACAAAACTGGTGGGGCAAGTAACAGTAACAAGGAAGGAGTTAAAAGAATCAAAAGAAGCTACACAGCCCTGGAATGCTCCCACCCCCCTTGCAGGGTGGCGAGCAGCCCAGAGACAACCAGCACAGGAACAGAATAAAACATTGAAAACAGTTGTAAGAAATCTACAAAAAAGCGATATGCCGTCCCCTGTTGTAAATAGTTGTGGTCAACAGCAGGCTTCAAGTAGCTCCCCTGTGCCTGAAGAATGGGGGCAGAAATGGAAAAAGGGGCCCTAGCAAAATTAAAAGATGAAACGGGGTCCACTGCAGTGCAACCCCCACCTTATAATAAAAGCCAGGTTCCGGTTAAACTTAAACTGAGACCTAGACTGGTGCCTGTCAGAACGGGAGAAGTAAGTGCACAGAAGGAAAGAGTAGCACACAATACTTACATTGAATTGGTAAATCAGATGAAGTAAAAAATGGAACAGTTCACAGAGCACATTAGGAGACAGGAGCTGCGACTCGATCGCAGGGGAGTGAATACAAAAGAATTTCAAAGTGAAAAACCGAGATTGAGCGGGTTAACACCTAAAATTGATGCATTAACACATGGAGTTGCCCAAAAACAGTTAACTGCAGCAAAAAAGGGCACTCCCACCATCCATCTGGCATGCACACAAAAGCAACAGAAACTGGGGGAACAAATTCAGGTTTTACAAGAGCAGAGAATTACCCCCACTCTCATCTCAGAGCCAGGATAAAAACCCAGGGTGCGGTTTCTCAACTGCTTTTACCCACAGAACCACACTCTGCACTCATATCTAAAAATAGAACCTTCTTTCTCAAATATTTGTATATACTGGTTAAGTTTTTTCCTTTATATGCTTTCTCAGTTTGCTAAACTTGCTGCTGTTGTCTGTACTTTCAAATACCTTGATAGAGGTAATCTCTCTTGGCTCAGGTCTCGCTACCTTCCTAGTTTGCTCTTCACCCTCCCTTTTCCCCGCCTCTCATAGAATCATAGAATATCAGGGTTGGAAGGGACCTCAGGAGGTCATCTAGTCCAACCCCCTGCTCAAAGCAGGACCTAATCCCAACTAAATCAGCCCAGCCAGAGCTTTGTCAAGCCTGACCTTAAAAACCTCTAAGGAAGGAGATTCCACCACCTCCCTAGGTAACCCATTCCAGTGCTTTACCACCCTCCTAGTGAAAAAGTTTTTCCTAATATCCAACCTAAACATCCCCCACTGCAACTTGAGACCATTACTCCTTGTTCTGTCATCTGGTACCACTGAGAACAGTCTAGATCCATCCTCTTTGGAACCCCCTTTCAGGTACTTGAAAGCAGCTATCAAATCCCCCCTCATTTTTCTCTTCTGCAGACTAAACAATCCCAGTTCCCTCAGCCTCTCCTCATAACTCATGTGCTCCAGCCCCCTAATCATTTTTGTTGCCCTCCGCTGGACTCTTTCCAATTTTTCCACATCCTTCTTGTACTGTGGGGCCCAAAACTGGACATAGTACTCCAGGTGAGGCCTCACCAATGTCGAATAGAGGGGAACGATCACGTCCCTCGATCTGCTGGCAATGCCCCTACTTATACAGCCCAAAATGCCGTTAGCCTTCTTGGCAACAAGGGCACACTGTTGACTCATATCCAGCTTCTCATCCACCGTAACCCCTAGGTCCTTTTCTGCAGAACTGCTGCCTAGCCACTCGGTCCCTAGTCTGTAACAGTGCATGGGATTCTTCCGTCCTAAGTGCAGGACTCTGCACTTGTCCTTGTTGAACCTCATCAGGTTTCTTTTGGCCCAATCCTCTAATTTGTCTAGGTCCCTCTGTATCCTATCCCTACCCTCCAGCGTATCTACCACTCCTCCCAGTTTAGTGTCATCTGCAAATTTGCTGAGAGTGCAGTCCACGCCATCCTCCAGATCATTAATGAAGATATTGAACAAAACCGGCCCCAGGACCGACCNCTGGACTCCTTTTCCCCTCATGTTATTCTTCCAGGGGATCCTGCCCATCAGTTCCCTGAGGGAGTCAAAGTCTGCTTTTCTGAAGTCCAGGGTCCGTATTCTGCTGCTCTCCTTTCTTCCTTGTGTCAGGATCCTGAACTCGACCATCTCATGGTCACTGCCTCCCACGTTCCCATCAACTTTGGCTTCCCCTACTAATTCTTCCCTGTTTGTAAGCAGCAGGTCAAGAAGAGCTCTGCCCCTAGTTGGTTCCTTCAGCACTTGCACCAGGAAATTGTCCCCTACACTTTCCAAAAACGTCATGGATTGTCTGTGCACCGCTGTATTGCTCTCCCAGCAGATATCAGGGTGATTGAAGTCCCCCATGAGAACCAGGGCCTGCGATCTAGTAACTTCTGCTAGTTGCTGGAAGAAAGCCTCGTCCACCTCATCCCCCTGGTCTGGTGGTCTATAGCAGACTCCCACCACGACATCACCCTTGTTGCTCACACTTGTAAACATGTGCCAGGATGGTACCAAGAACACTCCGATACTTGCACATTCCACACAGATAACAAGGTGAGAGGCGGCACCCTAACACGTAGAGGGGTTGTACCTCAATACGTCAGGAGTGATGTGTAACATGTTTGTACCTGTGTATAAGAATGCACCCCTGAGGAGTGGTCTTTGTCTGGCCTAGGGGCAGTGGTAAGTCCCGTCACTGACTGAGCTGGTCCATTGTTAGGGAGCTCATATGTACTAGCAGAACTGTAGACATCTGATCCGGGGAGCTAGAGACTGTGTTTTGTTTGGCAATAAACCTGGCCAGGTGCCTTCGTACCTTATCGGAGTCTATGGTCATTGTGTGTTTTCTCGGGGTCTGCTGTGCCAGCGATCTGCAGAGCCAGGGCAGCACACAGAGGGAACACGCTGTGATGGGTTGGATCACAGAAACCTCCTTGGGAGCTGCCAATTGATGTGCAAAGACTACTTCTATTCCTGTTTTCCCTGCCAGCTCAGTGGCTCCAGTACCCTGTCTTGCTGAAGCCAGACACTCCCGTCTGCTCCAACCCCGACCCAGGGTCTGAATTACTTGCCCCAAAGCTGCAGGTTTACCTGAAAACAGCTCACAGAAGTGTGCTTGTCCTTAGCACTCAGATGCCCAACCCCCAATGGGGTCTAAACCCAGATAAATCCGTTTTACCCTGTATAAAGCTTATACGGGGTAAACTCATAAATTGTTCGCCCTCTATAACACTGATAGAGAGATATGCACAGTTGTTTGCTCCCCCAGGTATTAATACATACTCTGAGTTAATTAATAAGTAGAAAGTGATTTTATTAAATACAGAAAGTAGGATTTAAGTGATTCCAAGTAGTAACAGACAGAACAAAGCAAGTTACCCAGCAAAATAAAATAAAATGCGCAAATCTATGTCTAATCAAACTGAATACAGATAATCTCACCCTCAGAGATGCTTCAGTAAGTTTTTTCTCAGACTGGACACCTTCCAGGCCTGGGCACAATTCTTTCCCCTGGTACAGCTCTTGTTCCAGCTCAGGTG
>QXTE01000373.1:658200-704125 GCA_003942145.1 Platysternon megacephalum
TTAAATACAGAAAGTAGGATTTAAGTGATTCCAAGTAGTAACAGACAGAACAAAGTAAGTTACCCAGCAAAATAAAATAAAATGCGCAAATCTATGTCTAATCAAACTGAATACAGATAATCTCACCCTCAGAGATGCTTCAGTAAGTTTTTTCTCAGACTGGACACCTTCCAGGCCTGGGCACAATTCTTTCCCCTGGTACAGCTCTTGTTCCAGCTCAGGTGGTAGCTAGGGGATTCTTCATGATGGCTCCTCTCTCCCTTTGTTCTCTTCCACCCCTTTATATATCTTTTGCATAAGGCGGGAATCCTTTGTCCCTCTGGGTTCCCCCACCCCTCACTGGAAAAGCACCAGGTTAAAGATGGATTCCAGTTCAGGTGACATGATCACATGTCACTGCAAGACCCCAAGCATTCATTCCTCCCAGCCTGACTCACAGGAAGGCTTGCTTGCAAACAGAGCCCCAGTCAATTGTTTTGGTTGATGGGAGCCATGAAGATTCCAAACCACCATTAATGGCCCACACTTTGCATAATTACAATAGGCCCTCAGAGTTATATTTCATATTTCTAGTTTTAGATACAAGAGTGGTACATTTATACAAATAGGATGATCCCACTCAGTAGATTATAAGCTTTATAATACCTTACAAGAGACCTTTATAAAACTATTCCAGTTACATTATATTTACTTATTATCATGTTTTTATAAAACCATATAGACTGCACACGCACACAGCCGACTGTTACAACATTGAACAGAGCCGAGCACCACACCAGTGACTTCTGACAACATAGCTCATAAGCAAACTAGGGAAATATCGCCTAGGCGAACCTATTGCGAGGTCAGTGCACAACTGGTTGGGAAACCTTACTCAGAATAGTCATCTTTGGTTCATACTCAAGCTGGAAGGGCATATCGAGTGGGGTCCCGCAGGGATCCATCCTTTGATCAGTTCTATTCAGCAGCTTCATAAACGGTTTGGATAATGGCATAGAGAGTACATTTGGAAAATTGGCTTCATCCCAAGCTGGGAGGGGTTGACAAACTGGAGAAATGGTCTGAAATAGGATGAAATTCAATAAGGGATAAGAGGGAAGGTGCTTTCATGGATCAATAACTGGTTAAAAGATAGGAAACAAACGGTAGGAATAAATGGTCAGTTTTCAGAATGGAGAGAGGTAAATAGTGGTGTCCCCCAGGGGTCTGTACTGGGTCCAGTCCTATTCAACATATTCATAAATGATCTGGGAAAAGGAGTAAACAGTGAGGTGGCAAAATTTTCAGATGATACAAAACTACTCACGATAGTTAAGTCCAAAGCAGACTGCAGAGTTACAAGGGAATCTCACAAAACTGGGTGACTGGGCAACAAAATGGCAGATGAAATTCAATGGTGATAAATGTAAAGTAATGCACATTGGAAAACATAATCCCAACTATACATATAAAATGGTGGGGGTCTAAATTAGCTGTTATCACTCAAGAAAGAGATCTTGGAGTCATTGTGGATAGTTCTCTGAAAACATCCACTCAGTGTGCAGCGACAGTCAAAAAACAAACAATGTTAGGAATCATTAAGAAAGGGATAGATAATAAGACAGAAAATATCATGTTGCCTCTATATAAATCCATGATACGCCCACAGCTTGAATACTGCCTGCAGATCTGGTTGCCCCATCTCAAAAAAGATATATTGGAATTGGAAAAGGTTCAGAAAAGGGCAACAAAAATGATTAGGGGTATAAAATGGTTGCCATATGAGGAGAGATTAATAAGACTGGGACTTTTCCCCTTGGAAAAGAGACGACTAAGGGGGGATATGATAAAGGTCTATAAAATCATGACTGGTGTGGAGAAAGTAAATAAGGAAGTGTTATTTACTCCTTCTCATAACACAAGAACTAGGGGTCACCAAATGAAATCAAAAGGCAGCAGGTTTAAAACAAACAAAAGGAAGTATTTCTTCACACAATGCACAGTCAACTTGTGGAACTCTTTGCCAGAGGATGTTGGGTCAGAGTGGATCACAAACTTATATGCTTCAGAGGGGTAGCCGTGTTAGTCTGTATCAGCAAAAACAACGAGGAGACTAACACATTTATCTGGGCATAAGCTTTCATGGGCTAAAACCCACTTCATCAGATGCATGGAGTGAAAAAAAATAGGCAGGTGTAAATATACAGTGTGGCACCGTGACACAAGGACTCCTCATTGTTTAAACTTCTATGCGTCAACAATGTAACACTGTTGCAAAAAAAAAGCGAACATCATTCTGGGATGTATTCGCAGGAGTGTTGTAAGCAAGACACGAGAAGTAATTTTGCTGCTCTGCTCTGCACTGATAAGGGCTCAACTGGAGTATTGTCTCCAGTTCTGGGCGCCACATTTCAGGAAAGATGTGGGCAAATTGGAGGAAGTCCAGAGAAGAGCAACGAAAAGATTAAAGGGCTAGAAAACATGACCTGTGAGGGAAGATTGAAAAAAACCTGAGTTTGTTTAGTCTGGTGAAGAGAAGACTGAGAGGGGACATGATAACAGTTTTCAAGTCCATAAAAGCTTGTTACAAGGAGGGAGGGAGAAATATTGGTCTCCTTAACCTCTGAGGCTAGGACAAGAAGCAATGGGCTTAAATTGCAGCAAGGGCGGTTTAGGTTGGACATCAGGAAAAACTTCCTAACTGTCAGGGTGTCACGAATAAATTGCCTAGGGAGGTTGTGGAATCTTCATCCTTGGAGGTGTTTAAGAGCAGGTTAGACAAACACCTGTCAGGGATGGTCTAGATAATACTTAGTCCTGCCTTGAGTGCAGGGGACTGGACTAGACGACCTCTCGAGGTCCCTTCCAGGCTTTCATTTCTATGATAGTCAGGAAGGCACATTGCTAGGGACCATGCTCTCCCCCCCTCCCGGGGGACGGACGGACACTGCCACTCCCAGCTGGCAGGTGCCAGGCAGGGGGGCATCTCCCTCAGGCAGGGACATGGTGAGTTTCACAGGGAGACTTAGCCTGTCTGCTCCGTCCCCGAGCAGGCCCTGTCTCCAGTGCTTGCACGCTTGGCCCCGAGACAGGCAGAGCCATTTCTGTGGCCTGATGCCATGGCCGGAGTGGGGTCGTCTCCTGGGCCATGGCTTGAAGAGCTGGGCTGAGACTGGCCACTTGGCCCTGGCTCTCCCTAGGGCGCGGTGTCTTGGTGGCCTGTGCTCGGAGCAGCCTCTCCGCTGGGCTTGGCCCCTACAGACATGTTCAGGGCTGGGGCTGTCATGCCAAGGCCTGGCGTGCTGAGCTGGCCCAGGCCAGTGACTGCGACCTGCTGTCATCTGACAGGGCTGAGCAGGGCCAGTGGGGCCCAGGTGGGAGCAAATCGTCCCCTCTGGCCCAGCGCGCCCCCTTGTGTCACCGGGGTCCCGGTGGCCCTGGGCCTTCTTGCAGTGACTAATCTGTATTAGTGTTACTGGTTCTGCCCCAGATTGTCACCCCTGGTCCCAGTGTGGGACACGCTGGCTCCTCTCCACTGCCTCCCCCCGCCTTCCCTTCCCGCCCCTGCTGCTTTTCCGGGTTGGCTCCGTCCCCATCTTCCCTACCTGCGATTTCTGCAGAGGGCAGCAGTGCCTACACAACACACATGGTTCCAATTCATGCACATACCACACACAACACCACACCCTGCACACAAAGCACAGCCACACACTCTTTCCAGCAGATCGAGGGACGTGATCATTCCCCTCTATTCGACATTGGTGAGGCCTCACCTGGAGTACTGTGTCCAGTTTTGGGCCCCACACTACAAGAAGGATGTGGAAAAATTGGAAAGAGTCCAGCGGAGGGCAACAAAAATGATTAGGGGGCTGGAGCACATGAGTTATGAGGAGAGGCTGAGGGAACTGGGATTGTTTAGTCTGCAGAAGAGAAGAATGAGGGGGGATTTGATAGCTGCTTTCAACTACCTGAAAGGGGGTTCCAAAGAGGATGGATCTAGACTGTTCTCAGTGGTACCAGATGACAGAACAAGGAGTAATGGTCTCAAGTTGCAGTGGGGGAGGTTTAGATTGGATATTAGGAAAAACTTTTTCACTAGGAGGGTGGTGAAGCACTGGAATGGGTTACCTAGGGAGGTGGTGGAATCTCCTTCCTTAGAGGTTTTTAAGGTCAGGCTTGACAAAGCCCTGGCTGGGATGATTTAGTTGGGATTAGGTCCTGCTTTGAGCAGGGGGTTGGACTAGATGACCTCCTGAGGTCCCTTCCAACCCTGATATTCTATGATTCTATGATACGCGCACACACAATGCACAACTCCACACCTTTCACACACCACATACCATACACACACCACACATACAATGCACAATTACACACCACACACAATGCAGTCCCACACCATATAAACTCAAGCATACACACACAATGGCATGACTACACATCATAACACACCACACAATGCACAGCCACACACACAATTCACAGCCCCATGCCATATACACTCAGTGCACACAGAACCCCATACCACACACAAGCCCACCCAATATCCAGACACACACAACACTCAGTGCACAACCCCACTTCATATACACACATACCCTCCATGTAGTGTGCACAAGCCCAAAGCATAAACATACACCCCCTCCACACAGTGCACAACCCCACACCCACACCGTGTGCAACCCCAAACCATACATGCCCCTCAACTATCCACAACCCCCCCCACACAGACACACTATGCACCACTTCTACACACGTGCACACACACACAGCTGTCCTTTGGGCAGTGGTTCCCAAACTTTAACAACCTGTGAACCCTGTTCACTAAAATGTCAAGTCTCACGAACCCCCTTCTAAAAATGAGTATTTCCAGGGATTTTCTCCTTTACCTGAGTATAAATTATAAAAGCAGTGATCTTGGAAATATAACATTTGTTTTTATGACTTGCTTATTACACACTATTTATTATTCATTATTATTTATCATTACAGTATTTTTATTACATTATGAAAACGGCAACACTCTTACAAGATCTCACTTTCGTAGCTTGTAACACTTTGAATAAGCCTGTTATAAGACAAGGCTCCTGTGTTTCATCAAGGAGTATTAGATGTGAAACAGCAGGAAGGGATTTAACAAGCCAACTTAAAAAGTTCCTCCTACACAAGCATTCAGCTCTTGAGCAGTCCAGCAAACAACGCATGTTACAACAAAGCTTAAACTTGTTCTTCATAATAATTTAAAAAAACAATACTAGCGGCCTATTTAATTTTAAAAATAGCAAAAAATATCCACCTCCCTTTCCATTTCTTATAAAGAGTCTTGAAGTTTAAATCTCCTCAGTGTGATAGATAGGCTGGCTTTGATCTGCTTAGCTCTTGGAAGTCCAGGGGCTCACGGCTGCTGGCCCCGTGCTGCCTGGAGTCCCTAGGGACAGCTCTGTCCGCCATTAGGGAATTTTTTCCCAAGAACCCCCTGTAAAATTTTGCGAACCCCCGTTTGGAACCACTGCCTTTGGGGCTTGTGGAGCCCCCTGCTGTGAGGGACCATGACACACAACAGGGCCCTCCTCTCTCAGTCACCAGGCACTGTGTGTCTGTCGAACCCCTCTCCTTGGTGTCCGACACTGGGGGCTGGGGCGGTGACACTGCTTCCCCCAATGCACGTGGTTCCTTAGGTCCTCGCTACGGCAGCCCAGGGCTGGGGTTTGGGATGGGGAATGCTGTGGCCACGGGCCCCCAAATCAATTGACAGGTGTGGGGAGGGGGTCGTGTCCCCCTAGCCGCCAGGGATGAGGTGCCTGGCTGAGCTGCAGAGCACAAGGAGGGGCGCAGCAGCATAGGAAGAAACCCTGCATCATGGCAGGGGGTTAGATGGCCCTTGTGGGCCTTTCTGGCCCGTGGTGCCCTGGTTCTAAGCAGCCTGGGGCCGTGGAGTGGGCATGCGCCTGCCCCGGATCAGAGACTGGTTCCCCCTATGGCTGGGGTCAGCCAGGGCCTCCCTCTGGCCCCGGATCCCTCTCGGGGAGACGGCA
This sequence comes from Platysternon megacephalum, assembly GCA_003942145.1. NCBI lineage: Eukaryota > Metazoa > Chordata > Testudines > Platysternidae > Platysternon > Platysternon megacephalum. The sequence goes on from QXTE01000373.1 coordinate 664,215, forward strand.
GAGCTGCCAGTCCATGATCACTGGGGGTCTCAGCGGCTCGCCCTCGTGGCTGTGAGGGGAGCAGGGACGGGTGACCATGGTGCCCCAGCAGTGAACCCACGTGAAAGGAACCCAGCAAATCCCAGGACTCCTGGGGCCCTGACTGGTGCTCGTTGACCTCTGGGCTGGACACTACTGAATTGGGGCCAGTGCAGGGGGCTGAGCGGCCTCGTGGGGGTGCCGAGGGGCCGGCCCTCTCCCCAGGGAGCAGCGATCCCCGAGGGAGCCCTACACGCCAGGACAGTGCAGGGACAGCGGCACCAGACACACGGCCGGCCGGCTGCAGCGGGAGGCAGCTTGCAGACCCCACCACGCAGGGCTGCCAGCGTCGTGCATCTGGCGTGATGCTCACACCTGCAGCCCATCGTCCCCAGCCCCAGTGTGCAGCCAGGGCCATCAAGGGGCCTCCCATCTCACTGGGCCACCTGCTGAGTCCGACCCCCTATTTGGAAGGGGCAGGTAGGCTCTGAGGCCATGGCCCGCGGTGGCAGGGAGCAGGGGGAGATGCCTCGTGCTGGCCCTGACCCCGCCACCTGCCCCAGGCTCCTCTGCCCCCTATGTGTCTCTACTCCCACTGCCCCCCAAGGCTCCTTTCAGGTACCCCAGACTGCTCACCCCTCACCTGCAGTGCCAGGGTCCCTGGGCACCCAGCTGCCGTTGGCTCCCTGCCTCACGCATCTGCCTGGGGCCAAAGTTTCCACAGTGACGTGTAAGTTTGGGTGTCTCCATTTTTGGGAGCCCAGCTCAAGTCCCCTCCTAGGGCCTGTTTTTCAGAGCCCGGGTGAGCAGGAGTCGGGGGGCGGGGAGGCACGGGGCAGGGGAGCTCCCAGGTGCGACTGATGGGTCTGGCACCAGTGCTCGCAGCCCAGAGGGGTCTCTAACTTCCCTGGTGCTGATTTGGCCCAGGGGAGCCTTTCCCCAGGAATGGCCCAGCAGGTCGGCTCGCTGTACACACTCTTGTGGGGCCATTTATTGATGAGCTCCTGTTTGGTATGTGCAGAACAGACCCCATCCCGCGCTCTGGGGCCATCATTGCATAGTAAAATAATAATATATGGAGATATACCTATCTCCTAGAACTGGAAGGGACCCCGCAAGGTCATCGAGTCCCGCCCCCTGCCTTCACTAGCAGGACCAAGTACTGATTTTTGCCCCGGCTCCCTAAGTGGTCCCCTCAAGGATTGAACTCACAACCCTGGGTTTAGCAGGCCAATGCTCAAACCACTGAGCTATCCCTCCCCCCCCAATACAACCTGCGGGGATAAAGCCAGCGGCTACCCCATCCCACACGCCCTCTCCCCTCCCCAGCAAGCGCCAGCCCCATTGAGCTCCTCCCCCATGAAAACTGACCTCCCTCTGTGCCCTGTGGTTGAGCGTACCCCAGGGTGCAGCAGCCCCTGGTGCAGAGAGGGGAGACCGCAGCCCGTCCCTCTGACTGGGAGGTGCCAACTCTGCCTGGCCAGCCGGGCACACGTAAATGCCCAGCACGCCACTGTATATCCATGGACTCTCCTCCCTTCCCCCCTGCTGGTCCCTCCTGCTGGAGATCTAGGGTCATTGGCTGCTCTTTGAAGGCGATGGTCCCTCTCCTGCCCTGGGGCGCCGTTCTCAGATCAGCTCTTGGTGCTGATCAGACTGCTGGTGCTTTGCGTAATCCACGTGCCCCGTTTCCGTTTTTCATTTCCAAGGACTCTAGTTCCCTCCTTCCAGCCACCGGAGCCACCGAACGGGGGATCACCGCTTAGCGTTGTGCTGCCGGCTGGGTCTTTGGGGCACAGACGGTGGCATCTGGGGGTGTCTGTAAAGGGCCAGGCGAAGAGCTGGAGCTGTAGATATGTTTAGTAAACAAGAAGAGTGGAACCCCTGTGCTGCCCCTGTTAAACCACAGACTGTAATGCTCAGTAGGGTAACCACCCGTGGGGACCAGGACGGGACACTGACTCCCATTCTCTGCACACCGCTTTGCTGGGTGAAGACTTCCTGCTGCTCACGGTGTAAGATGGGAAGAGCCCGCTAAGCTCTTTGCAGGTGTCCATCCTGTGTCCTTCTGGGAGGGGGCAGCCCTGGGCTTACGCCACTTCCTGGCTAGGGCTGTTCACAGTTCCTGACAGCCCCTTTCTTACCCTCTGATCCTGTAATGACAGTGGTGGTGATTGTAATCTCATTAACAGCTAACCTCCCTGCATGGTATGTATCCAAGTGCACCTCTCGATTGTACTGGGAGACACATTTAGAGGAGAGAAGTTCCCAGACAGAAACCCTTTGGTCCTGGAACTGGCCAACTGTCACATGGGATGCCTCAGATTGTAGGAGATTCAATATTTGTTGGTTATCTGGAGAGAGACCCTCCTCCAGAGCGTGTGAGACGCTGGTGGTGAGGCTGGTTATCATGTTCTCAGTGGTGAGCGTCCCTGCTCTGTGTTTCTCTAGAAGCTCTTCTCTTGTTTCCTTAGGGACGTATTTGGAGAAGAGCAGATCCCACACAGAGACCTTTTGCCCTTGGAACTCACCCCCCGGCCCAACTGTCGTGGACTTCAAGACCTTTTCCTGATTTTCATTTCTCTCTGAATAGGCGGCATCTGCTTCCTGCGATGGGGCCCTCTCTGCACGTGGACTGTGCAAATTTGTTGCTAGTTTTCTCCTTGTTGCTCCTATTTTGGTTACGATGGTGGTGACGACAGTTATCACCTGGTCCATGGTTAATATCCCAGCCCTGTACAGCTCCAGGAGCTCCTGTCTCTTCTCTTCGGGGATGTAGTTAGAGAAGAGCAGATCCCACACCGAGACCTTTTGCTCATGGAACTCGCCCGCCGGCACATCCACCAGGGTAGACTTTAAGGCCTTTTCCAGTTTTTTATCTTCATGTAAGTCAACGTCCTCAGCTTTCTCTAAGGTCATCGTGTCTTTGCTGGGAGTTTTCACATTAATCACAAATTTCCTGCTTGTAGCTTCTTTTTTCTTAATGAGGGTGGTGACCACGGTTATCACCTGGTCCATGGTTAATATCCCAGCCCTGTACAGCTCCAGGAGCTCCTGTCTCTTCTCTTCGGGGATGTAGCTAGAGAAGAGAAGCTCCCACACCGAGACCTTTCGCCCTTGGAACTCACTGACAGGTCCATCTATGGTTGTAGCTTTTAAGATGTTGTCCAGTTGTGTATCGTGTGGAGAATGGGCAGCTACAGCTTCCTGCGAAGTTATCTCCTCTCTGTTTGGACTTTTGACACTTGTCATGAATTGCCTACTTGTAGCTTCTGTTGTTGTTATGATGCTAGTGATGATGGGTATCATCTGTTCAATGGTTAAAACCCTTGCTCTATACAATGCCAGGAGCTCCTGCCTCTTCTCTTGAGGGATGTGTTTAGAGAAGAGAAGATCTAACAAGGAGACATTTTGCCCTTGGAACTCACCAGCATTTACATAGATGGTCACACGCTTTAAGGACTTTCTCAAGTGTTTCTCTTGTGAATGGGCATCCTCAGCCTTGTCTGATGTTACCCCCTCTTTACTGGGAACTTCTGTGTTTATACATAGATTCCTGCTCCCCGTTTCCACCTCGGTAACGCTGGTGGTGAGGATGGTTATCATTTCTTGAATGGTTAGCGTCCCTGCTCTGTACTTCTTCAGAAGCTCCTGTCTTTTGGTTTCAGAGATGTAGCTAGAGAAGAGAAGTTCCCACAGGGAAACCTCCTGCCATTTGAATTCCCCGACAGGAACGTCGACAGTCTCCGACCGCAAAGTGTTTTCCAAATGTTTGTCGCGCGGTGAGCCGGGAGTGTCAGCTTCCTCTGATGTTGTCGTCTCCGCACTGGGACTTTCCCCATGTCCTGGTAGATGGTGACTTTTCTCCTCTGTTTTGCTTACGATGGTGGTGACGATGGTTTTCATTTGGTCCGTGGTTAATATCCCAGCTCTGTGCAACTGCAGGAGCTCCTTCCTCTTCTCTTCGGGGATGTATTTGGAGAAGAGCAGATCCCACACAGAGACTTTTCGCCCGTGGAACTCGCCCGCCGGCACCTCCACCAGGGTAGACTTTAAGGCCTTTTCCGTTTGTTGCTCTTCACAGGAGGGGGCATCTTTGTCTTTCTCAGATGGCATCCTCGTCTCTTTGCTGGGGGTTTTCCTAGTTGTGGGGAGTTCTCTGCTTTTCCCTTCGGCCTCGGTAACGCTGGTGGTGAGGATGGTTATCATTTCTTGAATGGTTAGCGTCCCTGCTCTGTACTTCTTCAGAAGCTCCTGTCTTTTGGTTTCAGAGATGTAGCTAGAGAAGAGAAGCTCCCACAGGGAAACCTCCTGCCATTTGAATTCCCCGACAGGAACGTCGACAGTCTCCGACCGCAAAGTGTTTTCCAAATGTTTGTCGCGCGGTGAGCCGGGAGTGTCAGCTTCCTCTGACGTTGTCGTCTCCGCACTGGGACTTTCCCCATGTCCTGGTAGATGGTGACTTTTCTCCTCTGTTTTGCTTACGATGGTGGTGACGATGGTTTTCATTTGGTCCGTGGTTAATATCCCAGCTCTGTGCAACTGCAGGAGCTCCTTCCTCTTCTCTTCGGGGATGTATTTGGAGAAGAGCAGATCCCACACAGAGACTTTTCGCCCATGGAACTCGCCCGCCGGCACCTCCACCAGGGTAGACTTTAAGGCCTTTTCCGTTTGTTGCTCTTCACAGGAGGGGGCATCTTTGTCTTTCTCAGATGGCATCCTCGTCTCTTTGCTGGGGGTTATCCTAGTTGTGGGGAGTTCTCTGCTTTTCCCTTCGGCCTCGGTAACGCTGGTGGTGAGGATGGTTATCATTTCTTGAATGGTTAGCGTCCCTGCTCTGTACTTCTTCAGAAGCTCCTGTCTTTTGGTTTCAGAGATGTAGCTAGAGAAGAGAAGTTCCCACAGGGAAACCTCCTGCCATTTGAATTCCCCGACAGGAACGTCGACAGTCTCCGACCGCAAAGTGTTTTCCAAATGTTTGTCGCGCGGTGAGCCGGGAGTGTCAGCTTCCTCTGACGTTGTCGTCTCCGCACTGGGACTTTCCCCATGTCCTGGTAGATGGTGACTTTTCTCCTCTGTTTTGCTTACGATGGTGGTGACGATGGTTTTCATTTGGTCCGTGGTTAATATCCCAGCTCTGTGCAACTGCAGGAGCTCCTTCCTCTTCTCTTCGGGGATGTATTTGGAGAAGAGCAGATCCCACACAGAGACTTTTCGCCCGTGGAACTCGCCCGCCGGCACCTCCACCAGGGTAGACTTTAAGGCCTTTTCCGTTTGTTGCTCTTCACAGGAGGGGGCATCTTTGTCTTTCTCAGATGGCATCCTCGTCTCTTTGCTGGGGGTTTTCCTAGTTGTGGGGAGTTTTCTGCTTTTCCCTTCGGCCTCAGTAACGCTGGTGGTGATGACGGTTATCATTTCTTGAATGGTTAGCGTTCCTGCTCTGTATTTATTCAGAAGCTCTTGTCTTTTCTCTTCAAGGACGTATTTGGAGAAGAGCAGATCCCACACAGAGACCTTTCGCCCTTGGAACTCGCCCCCCGGCCCGTCGACTGTCGTAGCCTTTAAGGCCTTTTCCCGTTTTTCATCTCTCTGCGATTGGGCAGCCTCGGCTTTCTGTGATGTTGCCCTTTGCGTGCTCGGACTTTTCACGTGCCTAGGCTCTCTGCTGCTCTTTTGCTCTGCCTCGGTGATGAGGGTGGTGATGATGGTTGTCATTTCCGGAATGGTTAGCGTCCCCGCTTTGTACTTCTTCAGAAGCTCCTGCCTTTTTTGGTCAGGGACGTATCTGGAGAAGAGAAGCTCCCACACGGTCACGTTCTGCCCCTGGAAGAGTCCCACGCTGACGGTGGCAGGGGCAGACTTTAAGCAGATTCGTCTATTTTCATCTAGCTGGAAGAGCACGGAGCCTTTGTGCATCAGCTGAAGCATCAGGAGCCCCGTGTCTGGGGCTGGGACGCATCTGCTGAGGAGCTGCATGTAGGTGAGGTTCTCGTGAGTGTTGGGGTCGAAACAGCTTCTGCTGTGATTTTGGGGGTCAGAGAGGATCCGGTTCAACTCTTGGTCGAAGTAGCCCCTCTTGTAAGCCACCTCCACGGGGAGGCGGTGACTGTGCACGGGGTCGATGATGCCGCCGGTGGCGATCTGGGCCTCCAGCAGGCGGATGCCGTGGTCTTTGACTATCAGGTCTTTCTTCATGGCCTGGAAGAGGGAGATCTTGTTGCCTGTGTAGGGGTCAGTGTATCCGGTCACTGCTCTCTCTGCAGACAGCAGCTTCCCGTAATAATCTCCACCTGTCAGCCCAGCAGTGAGTGCGTCTCTCACCGGCACCTTCTTGTTCTTCACTGGGTCGATGATGAACCCTATGGCAGCCTGCGCCTCCAGCAGCACCAGCGCAGTCCCCGGTGTGAGAATACCTCTCATCATGGCCTGGTAGATGCTCATCTTCTCCTTGCTGGACTGAAGAAGGACTCCAGCGACGGCATTAATCCCTCCTGGACCCATTTCTCCATAGGCAGTCGCTGCCGGCCAGCTCTGCATCTGTCTGTCTAGTTGCTCAGGGTTCACCGTTTGGGAAGTTGTCCCCTCTCGCTTTGCTGCTTCTGTGGTGGGCAGATCTCCTGGGGCAGCGCACGGCTCTGCAGGGAGAGAGAAGGCTCCGTGAGAGACAGGCATTGATACAAAGTGGAAAAGAGAAATATCTGCCCAGACATGACAGCAAACCCTAACCCAGCGCCAGTGCCTTCTGCAGGAGTGTCGCTTGGGACCGCCTGCCTCTGGGCTCCTCGCACGACGGGACACAGCCAGGCTCAGGCAGGTTTATTACCCGCCCTGTGGCCGACATTGTCTCGATAGTTCACCAAAGGGGGCATGTGGGGTTCCTGTCGAAAGCTAAGAATTGGCTGATTGTCGTGGTTATTGCGAGGTGTTTGTAGGGGAAACAGTTTTAGAGCTCTGTAATGTGTAGAGTATCATGTTCTAAATGTGTTGGGAGAGACGCCTATATCACCAGAGGAGGGGACGTCTGAGAGCTCACCCAATCAGCGTCAGAACAATGGATGTCCCTTGACTGAGCCAGTTTGTGTTTCCAGCCTGGGCCACATGCAGGCTTCAGCATTTACAAAACCCACAGACCTCCAATAAATGTCTCTGCCCCAGGGGCCTCTGGGTTGTCATGGGACAATAGTCTGTAAGCAAGAGAACTGGATACTCCTGGGGGAATTCTGCGCCCAAAAATTAAAAATTCCATGCACAATATTTTAAAATTCTGCAAATTTTATTTGTCAAAATAACACTGTATAATCACACCAGTTTCAATTATTTTGGTCATTTATTTCAAAATACCCGTCAGCAAGTATGTCTATAACAATACAGAGACAAAATTTCCCCAGGAGTAGAGAGTTACAGAAACTCCTACGACAACCCAGTTCCTGCTTCTCTGCCCCCTCCCACCAGAGCCCAGCCATGGACCCCCCAGACCAGACACTCTCTCACCTCCTCCCCCACCCCTGAGCCCAGCCGGGAGGGGCCAGACACTCTCACCTCCGTCCCCCCAGAGCCCAGACACTCACATCCCCAACCCCCTTCCCAGAGCCCAGCTGTGCCCCCCCCTCCAGCCCAGACACTCACACCACCTCCCCCCCAGAGCCCAGCCAGGGGGGCAGACACTCACAGCCCCTCCCCACAGAGCCCAGCTGCACCCCCCGCCCAGACACTCACACCCCTTATCCCTACCCCCCAGAGCCCAGCTGCGGGGCTTCCCCTTGCCCAGGCACTCACAAACCCTAACCCCCCAGAACCCAGCCATGCCCCCCACCCAGCCCAGACAATCTCACCTCCTCTCCTGCAGAGGCCAGCTGCGGGGGGGGGGGGGGGGCAGACACACACACTCCTTCCCCCCACCCCAAGTCCAGCCATGCCTCCCCACTCGGACACTCACACCCCCTACCCCCCTGAGCCCAGCTGTGCCCACCCCACCCCAGGCACTCACAGACCCTAACCCCCCAGAGCCCAAGCCTGATGCTAGGTCCCGGGCTTGCATGAAGTTTCCTGCGTGCCGCCGCCTCCTTCAGGGCATGTGGGAAACTGCAGCTTCTTGGAACCCCTTTCCCTCCCCCTGGCCTTGTCTTCTATTTGCGAGCTGGGCTCTGCCGGGTCCAGCAGCCCCTAGTGGCGGCAAACATCTCTGCAGCCTATTTCTATGGGGGAAAAGGAAATTCTGCGCGCCCAACATTAATTTCTGCAAAATTCTGCATTGCGCAGTGGTGCAGAATTCCCCCAGGAGTAAACTAGGAGGCATCCATTACAAAGGAGTAACTCTGCCAACGGGGGCTGTCTCATGACAGGGGGAGCCCAACTTGCCGGATGGGACCAGTTGTGTAGAACTGATTTACATAAGAAAATAAGAATGGCCCTACTAGGTCAGACCAAAAGTCCATCTAGCCCAGTATCCTGCCTTCCGACAGTGCCAGGTGCCCCAGAGGGAATGAACAGAACAGGGAATCATCAAGTGATCCATCCCCTGTCGCCCATTCCCAGCTTCTGGCAACAGAGGCTAGGGACACCATTCCTGCCCAGCCTGGCTAATAGCCACTGATGGACCTATCCTCCATGAACGTATCTAGTTCTTTTTTGAACCCAGTTATGGTCTTGGTCTTCACAACATCCTCTGGCAAGGAGTTCCACAGGTTGACTGTGTGTTGTGTGAAGAAATAGTGCCTTTTGTTTGTTTTAAACCTGCTGCCTATTCATTTCATTTGGTGACCCCTAGTTCTTGTGCTATGAGAAGTAGTAAAAAACACTTCCTTATCTACTTTCTCTACACCAGTCATGATTTTATAGACCTCAATCATATCTCCCCTTAGTTGCCTCTTTTCCAAGCTGAAAAGTCCCAGTCTTATTAATCTCTCCTCAGACGGAAGCTGTTCCATACCCCTTCTCATTTTTGTTGCCCTTTTCTGAACCTTTTCCAATTCCAATATATGTTTTTTGAGATGGGGCGACCACATCTGCACGCAGTATTCAAGATGTGGGCGTACCATGGATTTATATAGAGGCAACATGATATTTTCTGTCCTAGTATCTATCCCTTTCTTAATTGTTCCCAGCATTCTGTTTGCTTTTTTGACTACCGCTGCACATTGAGTGGATGTTTTCAGAGAACTATCCACAGTGACTCCAAGATCTTTTTCTTGAGTGGTAACAGCTAATTTAGACCCCATCATTTTGTACGTAGATTTGGGATGATGTTTTCCAATGTACATTACTTTGTGTTTATCAACATTAAATTTCATCTGCCATTTTGTTGCCCGGTCACCTAGTTTTGAGAAATCCTTTTGTAGCTCTTCGCAGTCTGCCTAGGACTTATCTATCTTGAGTAGTTTTGTATCATCTGCAAATTTTGGCACCTCAGTGTTTACTCCTTTTTCCAGATCATTTATGAATATGTTGAATAGGACTGGGCCCAGTACAGACCCCTGGGGGACACCACTATTTATCTCTCTCCATTCTGAAACCTGACCATTTATTCCTACCCTTTGTTTCCTATCTTTTAACCGGTTACTGATCCATGAGAGCATTTGGGGTAGATATAGCGAATGAGACAGGAAAGGAAAGGAAAGGAACTTGTTAATGCGTAGAGGCCATCGAGTGCATCTTCGGTTTGTCTTTCACCTCTAATATTATGTTTCCAAATCCTTTTACTTGCCTTTAGTTTGAGTCCTTCTCTCAAGCGCTGTTAAATCAACGCCAGGTTGCTTTTACTAGAGACGTGTCTAAGTGCCTTGTGCTAAGGAGCGTGTGACACTGAGGTGCAGCCACTGACTGGGGGTGCCCTGCCTCCCAGAGGCAGGAGATCGGTGTGTGCTGCAGGTATCCAGAAGGAAGGGACTGGGGACTTGAACGTAATGAAGTGGGGTGTGTAAATCATTAGCCTGCAGAGGGGAAGAGCAGAGCACAGCGCCTGTATTGGCAGCACCGGGTGGCTGAGGAGAGTGTCCCCTGGTGGGCAACAGTCTCTTCCACCGTGAGCAGGTGGTAGCGCTGCAGCCCAGACACCACCATAACCCCCAAGGCAATAGCACTTGGCTCCCTGTGCAGTGCCGTCTGCTCCTCCCAGCGGCAGAGCGGGTTACCGACATTCCCACAGGTGTCATAGCGTCGCTCGCCAGTGGTGTCGTTATTGTGGGTTTGTTCCTGGTAGTGCAGGGGGCACTTTCCCAATAGATGAGAAGGCCCCAGGCCTGCCCTGACGAGCTGAAGACAGACAAGCAGAGAGCTGGACTGTGGGCAGGAGGGGGGAGCAAACCAGTGATGGGGAGGGAGATGATCGCACTGGTGAGGGGCTGTGTCACCACCTGCCCCGTAACCCTGGGGGCTTCCCAAGGCTTTGCTATTGTAGCTCCCAGCCTGGGCGGCTCACAGCCAGCCAGTCACACCCTGAGGCTAGGTCCACACTACCCGCCCGGATCGGCGGGTAGAAATCGATATAGCGGGGATCGATGTAGCACGTCTCGTCTGGACGCGATACATCGATCCCCGAACGCGCTCCCATCGACTCCGTAACTCCAGCAGGGCGAGCGGAGTTAGCGGAGTCGACGGGGGAGCCGCGGACGTCGATCCCGCGCTGCGAAGACGCGAGGTAAGCGCGCGTAATTCGAAATAGGATACTTTGACTTCAGCTACGCTATTCTCGTCGCTGAAGTCGCGTATCTTATTTCGATCCCTGCCCCTAGTGTGGACCAGCCCTGAGTGTCTGTGTGTAGCCACAGCCCTGGGCCAGCAGCTTTGACCCCGCATTCCGTTGGCAAACACCAGCCACGCTCTGGCTCCCACCAGCCTTGGTTACTGCCTGCAGGGTGACCCCAGCACACTCCCCGTCCCGGCTTTCCCCAAAAACGTGTGCTCTTCCCTGGCCAGCCTCTCCTGGCCAGCCCAGATATTAAAGGTCCATTGCCCTGTAAGGGGACAATATGCAACAGTTTGCTCCTTCGACTGCAGCTGCCAAACAGCTCAGTGTAAACCCAACCCTGCACTGGTTCAGATTAAAAAATAAAACCAGTTTATTAACAGAAGAAGATAATAATAGAACTGAAGTATCTGGTACTAAAGTCAGAAATGGTTACATGAGCAATGAAGAGAAAGTCCTTTCTAGGGGCTAAAACAGGGGTCTCAAACACGCGCCCGCTGAGTTATTTCCTGCGGCCCACCACAGGGAAAAAGGAGTGGGTGCTCTGCAGCCACTGGCAGCCAAGCTCCCCTCACCCCCCGCCCCACCTCATCCTCCCCCGCCCCCCAGCGCGCTGTGTCCCCGCTCCTCCACCTACCTCCCACTGCAAACAGCTATTTGGCGGCGCTTAGGACTTTCCGGGAAGGAGCGGGGACGCGGTGTGCTCAGGGGAGGAGGCGGGGACGAGGCGGGGTGGGGATGGGGATTTGGGGAAGGGGTTGGAATAGGGGCAGGGAGGAGGCAGAGTTGAGGTGGGGATTTGGGGAAGGGGTTGGAATAGGGGCAGGGAGGAGGCAGAGTTGAGGTGGGGATTTGGGGAAGGGGTTGGAATAGGGGCAGGGAGGAGGCGGAGTTGAGGTGGGGATTTGGGGAAGGGGTTGGAATAGGGGCAAGGAAGAGGCGGGGCGGGGATTTGGGGAAGGAGTTGGAAAGGGGACGGGGAAGGGGAAGAGAGGTAAAATATAAATTAATGGATCCTTGCAGCACAGCTACATTTAGCGTTTCTTCAGCAGTAATTTAGCGGGGGAAGTAAAGAATATAATTTGCACTGATGTCTTTGAGCTACTCATTGGGGGAGGAGATTCTTGGGGCAGCGGTATGAAGGAGGTAAATGGACTCATTCTTGTGAATGATGTTAGTTACTTTAAATCCGTCTGTTCTGTGGAACAGGACAGGAGCTTTCTTCTTTATGTATGACTCAATTCTTTTCTTCCCCCGTGTCAGTGAGTTTCCCTCATTCTGTCTCTTCCATTCTCCCAGTCACTTTCATTCTGCTTTTTGGTTACTCTTCCAGGCACTTACTTTTCAAATCCTGCGGTCTGATTCTCAGGGCCATTTCCAACAAGGCCTCAAGTGAGAGAGAGAGGCAATTTTAGAACTTGGGGCTAAACATGAACACTGCATACAGCTGGGCACATCATCGGCTGGTGTAACTTGTCAGAGTACAGTGGAAGTCAGTGGAGCTATGGCAATTTACACCAGCTGAGGATCTGCCCCAGCATTTCTATTCTGTGGGGCTATTATAACAGATCTAAGGTGTCAGTGATGCGGCCCTCGGGCCAATGTACTAGTCCTCATGTGGCCCTCGTGGTGATTTGAGTTTGAGATCCCTGGGCTAAAACTTAACCAGATAGATGTGGGTCAGGGTAAAGTGGCCCAGGTTCCCAGCGACAGGGCTGACTAAATTCTCAGGTCAGACTCTGCCTCCAAAGTCAAAGGCCTGGTTCCTTTGTCGTCTTAGGTGAGAGAGCGAGCTGGGGTTTTCTGTCCCTTTCTTTTATAGTCCGGTGAAGCTCTGAGGTGGATTCGTCCCCTCAAAGCAAAGTTTACTTCAGCACTAACGATGACCTGGAGGCTGGTGGTGAAAGAGGCTCCGTGGTCTCTCTTCTCACCTGCAGTTGCTGAAATACAAATTTGCTTTGTCTCCTGCCATCTCCTCCCCCGCTGTCCCAAGGACCCTGCTTAATACGTGTATGTAAATGGAGATAAACCCCCATTTCTCCGTTCCGGCTCCGTGTGCCAGGGCAGGGTTGTCTGGGTTCGAACGTCACAAAGGGCAGGGGGATTTCGTCACTTTACGGCTAATGCGGCTGCCCACATTTCGCCGTGATAGTACTGACCAGCGAGTTCTTAGTTTTCAAATGATCCCTCACCAGGCGTATTTTGTACAAGGATCATTGCAGGAGTGTGTAGGGTGTGAATGTGGGGAGCTCTCGATCACACGCACACAAAGGCCCCGTGGCCAGGGGTGTGATGCTGTCACCCTGCATATTCTGTAGCGTCGAGTGACTTTTGTACCTGGCTCTTGATTGTTGAGTGTTTGGAGCTGGCTGACGGGAAGTGGGGCCTGGCACACACAGCGCGCTGGGCTGCATTGTCGCCAGGTGTGTGACACGGGCAGGTGACTGCTGGGCCCCCTTTGCACGCAGCAAGACTAAGAAGGTGCATGTGAGATGGTGGTGCTGTGAGGCACTGAAGTCTCCCAGAGGAGATGTGAGTCTGTCCTATTACAGACCAGGGGCCCGTTCCCAACTCTGCCACAGACTTCGCCTGCGGCCTTGGGGAAGTCCCTTGTTATCACTGCATGCGTTGGGAGAGCACCGGGGGCCCGCTCAGTGACCCAGACAGGCCCTGCCCAGAGAGCCGCACTCTGGAGTTCCAATGAGGAAAGTGTCAAATCAGCTTCAGAGCGGAACGTGCAGGAGCCGTGGCTTGTGCTCACCTAGCAAACGCCCACCAGTATCTGAAACCTGGAGGCCTAGCGTTCACCACCACATACCCGGGGGTGGGGGGTGGGGGGGGGCACTGAGAGAGGAGTGCTCTGTGTTTTCTAGGGCCGAGGGCCCTGTTTCCATTGCTTGCAGTGGGAGCTGCAGGGCCTCAGCGCCTCTGAGAGTCAGGCCAGATTTACGTAGGAGCCTAACCACAGCTCCTGCTCCCCCAACCATGCTGCCTCCTCCCCAGCTCCTTCCCCAGCCCATCTCTGCAACCTGCTCCCCAATTCCTCCTCCAGCCCTGCCGCCTCCTCCCCAGCTCCTTCCCCATCCTAACGCCTCCTCCCCAGCTCCTTCCCCAGCCCATCTCTGCAGCCTCCTCCCTAATTCCTCCTCCAGCCCTGCCGCCTCCTCCCCCGCCCCCATCTTTGCAACCTGCTCCCCATCACTGCAGCATTCTCCCCTTTCACTTCCATCTGCCCATCACGACAGGCTCCCTGCCTCTCACCTCAGCATTTGACCAGTGAGTGTATCTGGAACAGTCCTGCCCAAAGCCCCGAGGGGAGCGTTCTCAGAACCTCCACCCACAGGACCAACTAGAAAAAGAACTGGTGGTACTAGCCTGGCTCCACCCACTCCCGGCTCGACGAGGAGCTGCCGCTCCCAGACGATTATGCCGATCGTCACAGTACAACCCTCCCTCTTGTTTGGAAATTGTTACGTGGCCATTTAATTTGTCCCCATTAGGAGTCAGAGCTAACGTCCCACAGAGACGTTCTCCCTGAGCTGTTGTTTCAGGCTCCCTACAGACTCAGGCAGACACCAGACACCACAACATCGTTTAAACTCGGGGTGAACAGTCTGAAGGTTTCCTCACTTCCATAAGGACCAGAGATGTAACTTTTGAATGAAAGTTGAGATTCCAGAGCACACGATAGCATCTTCCAAGGCAAGGTACCCTCTCATGAAGCAGCCCACCCCATCCCTGCCCTGGGGGCTGGTGTATGTGAGACCCCATGGCACAATGGGGAAATGGCAGAAGCTCTGTTCTCCCAATCCCCTTGGCCTTGCCAGTCTTCTCCCTCCCACTGCAAGGTTTAGGGGAAGAGGCAGCAGGGCGAGGTCAGTGCCAGCTTCTTCACCTGCCCCCATAACTCCCCAAACACCCTGCACCAGGCACGGTGCTGCCCCCACTCCTACCTGCCAGTGCGTGGAGATGCTCCTGGTCCTGCTGCTGCTGCGTCTCTGCCAGGCTGAGCCACTGGGACAGAGCCTAATTTAAACCTATCCCGTCCCCGCCCCAGGGATGACACATCAGCCCAGCCCGAGCCCTGCACACAGTTCTAAATCCAGATGACCTGACGAGCTGCGCTGCTGGGCTAATGAGTGGGGTTGTGCCAGCAGCCAGCGTGTGCTGGGCTTTTTGCAAAGCAAACAGCCCGGTACAGCCTGTGCCCAGGGAGCTCCCAGCCTGGTCGGCTGGGAGGGGTCAGGCTATGTGGAGGATGGGGCTGGCAGGATGGGGGTGCTAAGCCCACAAAGGACGGGGGTCAGGTGAGGCCTGTGCACAGTCTGGTGGCTCTTTGGCTAATGAGGACGTGGGTTCTGCCCCCGTGGGCAGGGTGGAGGCGGAGAACCGTGAGGGGGTTTCCAGAAGCCCCCCAGGCAGGTACTCAATGTCTCTTCCCTGGCCGATGCCTGACGTTGCTGTCACTGACGCTTGTGTCCTGCCTGTGACCCCCTCCCTGACTCCCGTCCTCCCCTCTGGCTCCTGCCTCTCAGTGCAAGCCGGCCTGGGTCTCCGTGAGACCTCACCCACTCCTCCAAACTCACGGCACCCGCCCTCTCCAAGCACTGCCTCCCGTGCCTGGATCCCTGCACTCTGCCCGCACTCCACTGGCACCGCTCTCACTAAAGTCTCTGCTGGCCTCCTCCCAGCCAGTCTCAGGGCCTTTCCTCCGGCCTCACCCCCCAGGACCGGACGAGTTGCTCCGAATTGTTTCCTTCCCTCGTGTGGAGAGAGCAGCCTCCATCTGACGCTCGCCCGCCCGCCCCACGTGTCAGGCACAGCTCGGGCTTGTTCTGGCTTTGTGGCTCCTACTTCCCACATGGGATCTGTGCTGCGGCACCGGTGAGAGCTCTGCCTATGTGCTGGTTCTGGGCGGGTGGCTGGAGCCAGCCAGCTTGTTGTTGTCTTTGATCGGCCTGTCCCAGTGACTGGTGTGTTGACACTGTAGGTGCCTGGCTTGGGGTGGGGTGGTTCGCCCTGCTGCTCAGGAGGCCGGAGGAGTCATTGCGACCAAAGAGGGATGCTGCACAGGAGTGAGCTGTGCTTTCATTTGGCTGCTATGTTTGATCCCCTAGGAGGTGTTTGCTGCACCAGGAGTTAAATGTTCTTCTCTAGCTGTTGCTCATTGGGGAGAACTGGCCCAGTCCAGCTGCCAATGTGGGAGTTCCTGGGCCCCTAGGGAACCTGCTTGCAAAGCGCTGCCAGTGTGGGATTCGTACTGGGGCTTTGTCCCAGGTGGAGTACCTGGGCCCTGGCTTTGCTCCTGGGTGGCAGAAAGGGCTGGATTGGATCGGCTGGCGAATGGGAATCTATTGTTGTATGGCCTGGAAAGCCAGCTGAGCTGGTCCCTGCAGCTCAGTGTGGGCGCCATTGCCTTGCTTCCCGAATAAAAGGTGACTTTGTTTGGGGCTCTGTGTGTCTGCGTAACTGTGCGTGTCTGTGTGACTGTGTGTCTGCGTGTGTCTGCGTGTGGCTCTGTGTGACTGTGCGTGTCTGTGTGACTGTGCGTGTCTGTGCGTGTCTGCGTGTGGCTCTGTGTGGCTGCGTGTGGCTGTGTGTGGCTCTGTGTCTGTGTGACTGTGTGTGGCTCTGTGTGTGTCTGCGTGTGTCTGTGTGTGGCTCTGTGTGTCTGCGTGTGTCTGTGTGTGGCTCTGTGTGTCTGTGTGACTGTGCGTGACTGCGTGTGGCTCTGTGTGTCTGTGTGTGTGGCTCTGTGTGTCTGCGTGACTGTGCGTGTCTGTGTGACTGTGTGTCTGCGTGTGGCTCTGTGTGTCTGCGTGTGGCTCTGTGTGTCTGTGTGACTGTGCGTGTCTGTGTGTGGCTCTGTGTGTCTGTGTGACTGTGCGTGTCTGTGTGTGGCTCTGTGTGGCTCTGTGTGTCTGCGTGTGTCTGTGTGTGGCTCTGTGTGTCTGTGTGTCTGTGTGACTGTGTGTGGCTCTGTGTGTCTGTGTGACTGTGCGTGTCTGCGTGTGGCTCTGTGTGTCTGTGTGACTGTGCGTGTCTGTGTGTGGCTCTGTGTGTCTGTGTGACTGTGCGTGTCTGTGTGTGGCTCTGTGTGTCTGCGTGTGTGGCTCTGTGTGTCTGTGTGACTGTGCGTGTCTGCGTGTGGCTCTGCATGTCTGCGTGTGGCTCTGCGTGTCTGTGTGTGGCTCTGCGTGACTGTGCGTGTCTGTGTGACTGTGCGTGACTGTGCGTGTCTGTGTGACTGTGCGTTGCCTGTCGAAGAGCATCTGCAGTGTTGTTGTAGCCACGGTGAGAGACCGGCTGGGTGAGACATATCTATTATTTGACCAACCTCTGCTGCTTACAGACCAAGAGAAGTTGGTTCAATGGGAGCTGTTCCCTCCCGCACCTTGTGTCTCCTGAGGTTTGTCTTTTCCCAGGTGGCCTATAGGACCCACACCCTGCCGGAGCTTTTCTAGCAGGTGAACACTCCCCCCTGCGAGGGTGACAGCGTGACCAGGTCCCGGCACATGGCAGGCACGTCGTGGGACGGGTTAGCAGTTGGGACTGCAGGGCTGGAAGGTCACTGATGTTTCTGGTGCAGAAGGTCACGCTGAGGCTCAGCACAACGGCCACTCGGGGGCAGACCCATGGTCTAGCCCAGTGTCCTGACAGTCGCCAGTGCCAGACGCTCCAAAGGGAATGAACAGAAGAGGGTGATTCCAAGTGATCCATCCCGATCGTCCAGGCCCAGCCTCTCTTTGCCTGCAGTTTATTTATATCCTGCAATTGATGGGTTGGGGCAGGGGTTTAATNGCTGGGCCCTGGCTTTGCTCCTGGGTGGCAGAAAGGGCTGGATTGGATCGGTGAAGAGTTTTATTGCTGGCAAATGGGAATCTATTGTTGTATGGCCTGGAAAGCCAGCTGAGCCGGTCCCTGCAGCTCAGTGTGGGCGCCATTGCCTTGCTTCCCGAATAAAAGGTGACTCTGTGTGTGGCTCTGTGTATCTGCGTGTGGCTCTGTGTGTCTGCGTGACTGTGCGTGTCTGTGTGTGGCTGCGTGTGGCTCTGTGTGTCTGCGTGACTGTGCGTGGCTGTGTGTGGCTCTGTGTGTCTGCGTGTGGCTCTGTGTGTCTGTGTGACTGTGTGTCTGTGTGGCTCTGTGTCTGTGTGTGGCTCTGTGTGGCTCTGTGTGTCTGTGTGTCTGTGTGACTGTGCATTACCTGTCGAAGAGCATCTGCAGTGTTGTTGTAGCCACGGTGAGAGACCGGCTGGGTCAGACATATGTATTATTGGAGCAAGCTCTGCTGCTTACAGACCAACAGAAGTTGGTTCAATGGGAGCTGTTCCCTCCCGCACCTTGTGTCTCCTGAGGTTTGTCTTTTCCCAGGTGGCCTATAGGACCCACACCCTGCCGGAGCTTTTCTAGCAGGTGAACACTCCCCCCTGCGAGGGTGACAGCGTGACCAGGTCCCGGCACATGGCAGGCACGTCGTGGGACGGGTTAGCAGTTGGGACTGCAGGGCTGGAAGGTCACTGATGTTTCTGGTGCAGAAGGTCACGCTGAGGCTCAGCACAACGGCCACTCGGGGGCAGACCCATGGTCTAGCCCAGTGTCCTGACAGTCGCCAGTGCCAGACGCTCCAAAGGGAATGAACAGAAGAGGGTGATTTCAAGTGATCCATCCTCTCTTTGCCTGCAGTTTATTTATATCCTGCAATTGATGGGTTGGGGCAGGGGTTTAATGGCCTCATATGTTGTTCTACTAAGTGCACTTCGTTGCAATTTAAGGTTCAGTCCCGGATTCAGACTGAGTCGAACGCTGTCTGAGGGCCAGACCCTGAGGCCTGGAGACAGACGCTTGATGCAGGACTCGCTGGGCGAGGTCCTCTGGCTTGTGCCACGTGGGAAGCCAGACTAGTTGGTCGTGATGATCCTGTCTATTACTATGGCATTTATTACTCTGCATTCTGACCCCTACGCAGGCCAGGCCTTTGTGGCTCATAGGAACACAGGATCAGAGCAGCTCAGCCTCCTCTTTCTGACACAGTCCAGTGCCAGGTGCTTCAGAACAAGGTATGAAGAACCCTGAGGTAACGGTGGTGCCATGATCTGCATCCCACGTTGGATCTCACCCTATTGCCTTTCGTTAGAGACAGGCTGGCGCTGGGAAGCAGGAGGTTGAATATCCCTTCCGAAATCTGGGTCAGCAGTAACCGTTCTAACTCTTGCTGTCCACAAAGATGTCCAATCCCTTGCTAAAGTCTTGGCCTCACTGACTCTGTGTGCCAATCACGCACGGTGTGAAGTATTTCCTGGCATTGAATTTCCCACCTTTAACGTGATAGACTGTGCCCTTGTTCTTGTGTTATGAGACAAAGAGAACAGAAGTTCTTCAGCCAGACCATTCATCCTTCTCTAGGCCAGTCATTACTTTGTAGACTATCATGTCTCCTCTTATTGGTCTCGCTCTGTAAGGGAACAATCCCAGTCTTTAATCATAGAATCATAGAATCATAGAATCTCAGGGTTGGAAGGGACCTCAGGAGGTCATCTAGTCCAACCCCCTGCTCAAAGCAGGACCAAACCCAACTAAATCAGCCCAGCCAGGGCTTTGTCAAGCCTGACCTTAAAAACCTCTAAGGAAGGAGATTCCACTACCTCCCTAGGTAACCCATTCCAGTTCTTCACCACCCTACTAGTGAAAAAGTTTTTCCTAATGTCCAACCTAAACCTCCCCCTCTGCAACTTGAGACCATTACTCCTTGTTCTGTCATCTTCTATCACTGAGAACAGTCTAGATCCATCCTCTTTGGAACCCCCTTTCAGGTAGTTGAAAGCAGCTATCAAATCGCCCCTCATTCTTCTCTTCTGCAGACTAAACAATCCCAGTTCCCTCAGCCTCTCCTCGTAAGTCATGTGCTCCAGCCCCCTAATCATTTTTGTTGCCCTCCGCTGGACTCTCTCCAATTTATCCACATCCTTCTTGTAGTGTGGGGCCCAAAACTGGACACAGTACTCCAAATGAGGCCTCACCAGTGCTGAGTAGAGGGGAATGATCACATCCCTCGATCTGCTGGAAATGCCCCTACTTATACAACCCAAAATGCCATTAGCCTTCTTGGCAACAAGGGCACACTGTTGACTCATATTCAGCTTTTCGTCCACCGTAACCCCTAGGTCCTTTTCTGCAGAACTGCTGCCCAGCCATTCGGTCCCTAGTCTATAGCAGTGCATGGGATTCTTTCGTCCTAAATGCAGGACTCTGCACTTGTCCTTGTTGAACCTCATCATATTTCTTTTGGCCCAATCCTCTAATTTGTCTAGGTCCCTCTGTATCCTATCCCTACCCTCCAGCGTATCAACCACTCCTCCCAGTTTAGTGTCATCTGCAAACTTGCTAAGGGTGCAGTCCACACCATCTTCCAGATCGTTAATGAAGATATTGAATAAAACCGGCCCCAGCACCGACCCTTGGGGCACTCCACTTGATACCGGCTGCCAACTAGACAAGGAACCATTGATCACTACCCGTTGAGCCCGACCATCTAGCCAGTTTTCTATCCACCTTACCGTCCATTCATCCAGCCCATACTTCTTTAACTTGCTGGCAAGAATACTGTGGGAGACTGTATCAAAAGCTTTGCTAAAGTCCAGAAATAGCACATCCACTGCTTTCCCCTCATCCACAGAGCCGGTTATCTTATCATAGAAGGCAATTAGGTTAGTCAGGCATGACTTGCCCTTGGTGAATCCATGCTGACTGTTCCTGATCACTTTCCCCTCCTTTAAGTGGTTCAGGATTGATTCCTTGAGGACCTGTTCCATGATTTTTCCAGGGACTGNCTCTAGTTAAGCGATGCCTGTTCTGGGTGACCAGTTCTGCCTAGGGTCCCGATGGGGCTGCACCAGGCATTGCACGCTGCTCTGTAGTGTTCACTGTCCCATTCCTTATGCCTGCTCACATCTTGTTACCTTTCTGACCATGGCTGCACATTGAGCCGAGGTCTCCCGTGAGCTTCCATAGTGTTGCCCACGTCCCTTCTTGAGTTGATGCAGTTAATTGAGAACCTTAAGGGGCTGAGTAATCCATCTGTCCCCCACCACGGGGCATGACTTTGAATGTATCAACCCTCTCTGCAGACGTCTAGCAGCCCTCTCTGCTCCTGTCTACACCAGGCATTTACACTGGCACAGCTATGTCTCTCTGGTGTGAAAAACCTGAGTCGTAGCTACCGACCTAGCCCCTGGTGTAGACAGCGCTAGATCGACGGAAGAATTCTTCCATCCGCCCGGGGCGGTGGAGTGCCTGTGCCGAGAGGAGAATTCCTCCCATTGGCACAGGCAGTGTCTGCACTGAAGCCCTACGGCGCCTAACTTACACAGCTGTGTGTCACCTGCGGAGTTTTGCTAACTCAGTGCACCTCCGGTTTCCAGCTCCTTCATACATCGAGACCTAGGAGGGAATCCTACGGCTCCACTGTTAGCATCTGGCCAGGAGAAAAGTGGCCCATTTATCCCAGCTCTGTGTTTTCTATCTCCTTGCCAGATACTTCGCCTCTCACCACATGACAACTTAGCTTTTCTAGTAGCCTCTTGTGCAGGACCCTGTCCGAGACCTTTAGAAAGGCTGAATAACATGTATTATTTGCAGTGTTGTTGTAGCCGTGTTGGTGCCAGGATATTAGAACGACAAGGTGGGGGCGGTGATATCTTTTACTGAACCACCGTCTGTTGGTGAGAGACAGGACCTTTCGAGCTACACAGAGCTCCACTTCAGGCTGGGAAAGCTACTCGGAGTGTCCCAGCTCAATACACGGTGGAATAGATTGTTTGCATAAGTAATTAACATGCATTGTAAGAGACAATTGAAGGTGAAGAGTATCAGGGGGTAGCCGTGTTAGTCTGTATCCACAAAAACAACAAGGAGTCCGGTGGCACCTTGAAGACTAACAGATTTATTTGGGCATAAGCTTTCGTGGGTAAAAAACCCACTTCTTCAGATGCATGAAGTGAAAGTTACAGATGCAGGCGTTGTTATACTGACACATGAAGAGACGGGAGTTACCTCACAAGTGGAGAACCAGTGTTGACAGGGCCAATTCGATCAGGGCGGATGTAGTCAACTCCCAATAATAGATGAGGAGGTGTCAATTCCAGGAGAGGCAAAGCTGCTTTTGTAATGAGCCAGCCACTCCCAGTCCCTATTCAAGCCCAAATTTCAAGCTTTGTGACTTTGTCCTCACCCACAACCATTTCAGATTTGGGGACAACTTATACCTTCAAGTCAGTGGCACAACAATTTCCACCCCACCATCAACCTCAGCCTGGACCAGTCCACACAAGAGATCCACTTCCTGGACACTACAGTGCAAATAAGTGATGGTCACATAAACACCACCCTATACCGGAAACCTACTGACCGCTCTACTTACCTACATGCCTCCAGCTTCCATCCAGGACACATCACACGATCCATTGTCTACAGCCAAGCCCTAAGATACAACCGAATATGCTCCAATCCCTCAGACAGAGACAAACACCTACAAGATCTTTATCAAGCATTCTTAAAACTACAATACCCACCTGGGGAAGTGAGGAAACAGATTGACAGAGCGAGACGGGTACCCAGAAATCACCTACTACAGGACAGGCCCAACAAGGAAAATAACAGAACACCACTGGCCATCACGTACAGCCCCCAGCTAAAACCTCTCCAGCGCATTATCAACGATCTACAACCTATCCTGGAAAACGATCCCTCACTCTCACAGACCTTGGGAGGCAGGCCAGTCCTCGCTTACAGACAACCCCCCAACCTGAAGCAAATACTCACCAGCAACTACACACCACACCACAGAAACACCAACCCAGGAACCAATCCCTGTAGCAAACCTCGTTGCCTACTCTGTCCCCATATCTACTCTAGCGACACCATCAGAGGACCCAACCACATCAGCCACACCATCAAGGGCTCATTCACCTGCACGTCTACTAATGTTATATATGCCATCATGTGCCAGCAATGCCCCTCTGCCATGTACATTGGCCAAACCGGACAGTCCCTACGTAAAAGAATAAATGGACACAAATCGGACATCAGGAATGGTAACATACAAAAGCCAGTAGGTGAACACTTCAATCTCCCTGGACATTCTATAACAGATTTAAAAGTCACTATTCTTGAACAAAAAAACTTCAGAAACAGACTTCAAAGAGAAACAGCAGAACTAAAATTCATTTGCAAATTTAACACCATTAATTTGGGCTTGAATAGGGACTGGGAGTGGCTGGCTCATTACAAAAGCAGCTTTGCCTCTCCTGGAATTGACACCTCCTCATCTATTATTGGGAGTGGACCACATCCGCCCTGATCGAATTGGCCCTGTCAACACTGGTTCTCCACTTGTGAGGTAACTCCCGTCTCTTCATGTGTCATTGTATAATGCCTGCATCTGTAACTTTCACTCCATGCATCTGAAGAAGTGGGTTTTTTGCCCACGAAAGCTTATGCCCAAATAAATCTGTTAGTCTTTAAGGTGCCACCGGACTCCTTGTTGTAATTGAAGGTGAAGTGGCCCATTAACACCCCTGGAGTCAGATGGCAAAAAAGGGTGGTTAATGGGTTAGTGGATTATTGTAATGAGACATTAAGCCAGTGTCTTTATTAAGACCATGATTTTTGGTGCCTAGCAAAGTCTGAATTTAAGTTCCCTGGCTCGTCTTTGGAAGGTGCGCAGGTTCCCTTTGAGGATAAGGACGGAGAGGTCAGATGTGCAGCGATCGCTTTGTGACGTGTGTTCGCCCCCCGGTGACAGGGTGTTTTTGTCTTTTATCATTTTTCTGTATAAGTTCATTCAAGAGCATAGTGATTGTCTGGTTTCACTCGCATGGTTGTTGCTGGGGTATTTAGGGCACTGGATGAGGTACACTACATGTGAGAGGTATGTGTAGGATCCATGGATCTTGAAAGCATGTTGCATGTGAGGGGGTTGATCATTGTATCAATGGAGATATGTCTGCAGGGTTTTGCGTCTGTTGTTCCTTCAGGATCTGGTGGCACTTTGAGTTTGTCTGTGGGTCTGTGGGGAGCTTGCTTCTGAGGATGAGGTTGATGAGGTTGGGGCATTGTGTGAAGGCCAGAAGAGTGGGTTGGGAAAGATTTCTTTCAGGCTGTGGTCTCCTTTGAGTATGGGTTGTAATTGTTTGATGATTCCCTGTATGGGTTCCAGTGTGGGGTGGTGGGTAACTATTGGGGTGTGTGGTCGGAGGGTTTTGGTTTGTTTTCCTGTAGATCACATCATGGCGGAATGTCCTTGTTTGGTGAAGGCCATTTTAAGTGTTTTTAAAGAGTGTGTCCTGGACTGTCTCCTCAGGGCACATTCTGTGGTGTCTGAGAGCCTGGAGGCAGATAACAGATTTTTTTGGTGTGGTTACTGTGCAGGTAAGTGTAGTAATCGGGGGGGGAGGGATAGCTCAGTGGTTTGAGCATTGGCCTACTAAACCCAGGCTTGTGAGTTCAATCCTTGAGGGGGCCACTTAGGCATCTGGGGTAAAAATCAGTACTTGGTCCTGCTAGTGAAGGCAGGGGGCTGGACTCAATGACCTTTCAGGGTCCCTTCCAGTTCTATGAGATAGGTATATCTCCATATATTATTAATCTGCAGGTTCCTGTATATGGTTGTCTGTAGGGTTCCACTGTTGTAGCTGATCATGGTGCCCGGGAAGTCGATGCTGGTGTGGGATGGTTCTAGAGAGACTTTGGTGGACGGGTGTTGTGGTGGAAATTGGTGAGGGAGTTTAGGTCATCTGTTGAGAAAATGAAAATATCATCAATGTATCATCATTTCTGTGCTGCATTTGTCCAGAAATTCTTCTTCCAGGTGGCCCATGAAGAGGCTGGTGTATTGGGGAGATGTCCTAGTACCCAGGGCTGTTCCCGTGGTTTGGGGAAGGTGTTTGTTGAATGTATAATTGTTATGGGTGAGTTTGGCGATGTGTTACCGGCATGTTGTCCACTATCCTGTAGATGTTTCAGGCAGGCAGAAGTGCCGCCAATGTGAGGGATGTACCTGGTGTACCAGGCGGTGATCCATGGTGGCGAGGCCGGTGTTCCAAGGGAGGTGGATAATGTTGCGGTGTTTGTGGAGGAAGTTGGTTGTGGTCTGGAGGAAGTGGCCCTTTGTGTGGTGAGTGGTGTGAGGATGGTTTCTATGCATTCTGATGTTCCTTCAGTAAGAATGCCATGGCCAGATATGATGGGTCTGCCTGGGTTCCCTTGTTTGTGTTTCTTGGGAAGCGGGTAGAAGTTCCCTGGGGTGGTTTGTGGAGGACGAGGTCACAGAGTTTCTCTTAGAGTTCTTTGGGGAAGGCTTTGATGAGACCCTAAAATTCCTGGGTGAAGTGTGGTGTGGGGTCTTTATGGTCAGCGGTGTTGGGAAGTTGTCGGTGGGCCTCGCTGACATAGTCATCACGGTTGAGAACAACAAGGGCTGGTTTGGTCACCATCTGGTGGCTGGATTTCAGGGACTCGAATTTCACCAGCAGAGCTGGTCCAATAGATGATATTACCTTGCCCGCCCTGGCTGAATAAAATGATGTCAGCCATGCTCTGCTTTAGCCACTGCTAATGCCGTGGGCTCCAGAGGCCCTGTGTGGATGGGGCAGTCAGGCAGACGCGCCTCTGTGGCTCCTGACCCCGCTGTCTCCTCCAGCAGCAGCAGCAGCAGCTGCGCTAGCCTCCCGCCTTTGGGCATGCTCCCCCAGGGGGCCAGCGGTGGCCACGGTGGGCCAGGGCCAGGCAGGTGCGTGCAGGACCCTCGGAAGCAGCACCTTCACCTATCTCGCTGTCCAGCCCCACGACGGGCCCAGGGCTACCGGGACAAGCCTCCAGACTCAACCCAGTGCCTGCCATGACAACACCTGTCCCTCCCTACCAGCGCCTCTCCTTGTGAGCTGTTAGGTGAGTCGCAAAAGCCCCTCGTCCAAACGCACGTCCCGCCCCCTCTGCCTGCCTTCCAGGGCTCTGCCACCGATAACTGACTGCAGCACCACTCTCCACAGGCGGGCTGCCCTTTAGCAGGGCTGGGGCCCAGCGGGACCCTGGGCCAGGCTCAGCCCCCTCCCCAGGGGAAGGGGCAAGGCCCGGGGTCAAATGGTAGAAGGCTGTGACTCGGAACCAGGCCTGCTGGGATGTAAAGGGCAGGGCAGAGGAGGGAGCAGAGAGATCTCTGGCAGACGGTGGGGTAGGACAGGCCTGCAGGGAGCCAGTCTGCCAGGGGCTACTGGGGCACCTGAAAACTCTTTTTTTCTTAATTATTTTTATTTTGAAGATAATAACTTAGCAATTAGCTGGCAGGAGCACTGCATCTAATTCCTGTAGAAAGAAAATTAAATAAATATTAAACCCACTCAGCTCCAATACTAACATGTTTGACATCTTCTGTCAAGTCACTTAAGGGACACTGGTGTGACGAAGTGAGAATGTTTTGTGGTGTTATGTGAATACTGAGGGGGAAGGCTGCAGGGGGGCTGAGCTGGGACTGCCTGCATGGGGGAAGGGAGATAGCTGAGCATGTAACATGAGAACCAAGAGGGGAGTTGCAGACCAGGTAACACCTTTGACTGGGAACCTGGACACAGGACAAAGCCCGGGGGAGGAGCCGTGGGGGAAGGGAGAAAGGAGACGCCTGGAAGGGCTTGGGAGTTTTGGGAAGCTGGCTAGGAAGGAAGAGGGGACTCTGACGGGGCTGGGGCTTCCCAGCGGGGAGAGTGGCCTCCCTGGGGCCCCCAGATGGACCTAACTAAAGGGAATCCTGTTGTCTGTACTGGCAAGACCTGTTTTGGACTGTGTTCCCGTCGTCTCAATAAACCTTCTGTTTTACTGGCTGGCTGAGAGTTATGGTGAATCGCAGGAAGCTGGGGGTGCAGGGCCCGGACTCCCCCACACTCCGTGACAACTGGTTAAGTTTAAAATTTTAATGGATATTCTTACTTTGTTGCTAACTCTTGAATACAACAATTGAAACAATAGTAGAAAAATCTAGATTACGTCCCATCACTTTTTTGCACTTCACCAAGCTTGGAATAGATCATTTAACTTTTGGAAACATCCTACTAGGACAAGGCCCCGTGAGTTTATACTGCATCTGCCTGGGGGCTCTAAGGGTGTTACCCCACTACAAATAATACAGCAGAAATTGACTTTAAACACAACTGAAATTGGCACTTTCAAGTCACTTTCATAGTATTGACAACCCCAAGTGTTCAAAAATGATAAGTCACCAAAAATCATGAGACTGGCTTTAAAATCATGAGATTATGTACTGTGGCGGGTTCGGTCACAGAGACCCCCTTGGGACTGTCACCTGATGTGCCGAGACTACTTCTGAGCCCGTTTTCTCTGCCAGCTTGGGCCTCCAGAACCCTGCCTCGTTGAGCCAGACACATTAGCCT
The DNA here is from genome assembly GCA_003942145.1 of Platysternon megacephalum. Lineage (NCBI taxonomy): Eukaryota > Metazoa > Chordata > Testudines > Platysternidae > Platysternon > Platysternon megacephalum. The sequence continues at coordinate 691,356 of QXTE01000373.1, forward strand.
GCTGCAAACACAGACCTAGGGTCTGAACAATGTCCCCAAAGCCACAGACTAAACCGCATACAGCTCAGAAAGTGTTCCTGTCTTCAGCACCCAGACACTCAGCTCCCAATGGGATCCAAACCCCAAATAAATCCGTTTTACTCTGTATAAAGCTTATACAGAGTAAACTCATAAATTGTTCGCCCTCTATAACACTGATAGAGAGATATGCACAGCTGTTTGCTCCCCCAGGTATTAGTCACTTACTGTGGGCTTAATAATAAACAAAAGTGACTTTATTAAGTATAAAAAGTAGGATTTAAGTGTTTTCAAGTAATAACAGACAGAACAAAGTAAGTTACCAAGCAAAATAAAACAAANTAAGTTTAAAATTTTAATGGATATTCTTACTTTGTTGCTAACTCTTGAATACAACAATTGAAACAATAGTAGAAAAATCTAGATTACGTCCCATCACTTTTTTGCACTTCACCAAGCTTGGAATAGATCATTTAACTTTTGGAAACATCCTACTAGGACAAGGCCCCGTGAGTTTATACTGCATCTGCCTGGGGGCTCTAAGGGTGTTACCCCACTACAAATAATACAGCAGAAATTGACTTTAAACACAACTGAAATTGGCACTTTCAAGTCACTTTCATAGTATTGACAACCCCAAGTGTTCAAAAATGATAAGTCACCAAAAATCATGAGACTGGCTTTAAAATCATGAGATTATGTACTGTGGCGGGTTCGGTCACAGAGACCCCCTTGGGACTGTCACCTGATGTGCCGAGACTACTTCTGAGCCCGTTTTCTCTGCCAGCTTGGGCCTCCAGAACCCTGCCTCGTTGAGCCAGACACATTAGCCTGCTGCAAACACAGACCTAGGGTCTGAACAATGTCCCCAAAGCCACAGACTAAACCGCATACAGCTCAGAAAGTGTTCCTGTCTTCAGCACCCAGACACTCAGCTCCCAATGGGATCCAAACCCCAAATAAATCCGTTTTACTCTGTATAAAGCTTATACAGAGTAAACTCATAAATTGTTCGCCCTCTATAACACTGATAGAGAGATATGCACAGCTGTTTGCTCCCCCAGGTATTAGTCACTTACTGTGGGCTTAATAATAAACAAAAGTGACTTTATTAAGTATAAAAAGTAGGATTTAAGTGTTTTCAAGTAATAACAGACAGAACAAAGTAAGTTACCAAGCAAAATAAAACAAAACACGCAAGTCTAAGCCTAAGCAGCAAAGAATCCTGTGGCACCTTATAGACTAACAGACGTTTTGCAGCATGAGCTTTCGTGGGTAAATACCCACTTCTTCGGATCATTGGATCATCACTGGTTCATTCACCTGCACATCCACCAATGTAATATACGCCATCATATGCCAGCAATGCCCCTCTGCTATGTACATCAGCCAAACTGGACAGTCTCTAAGGAAAAGGATAAATGGACACAAATCAGATATTAGGAATGGCAATATACAAAAACCTGTAGGAGAACACTTCAACCTCCCTGGTCACACAATAGCAGATCTTAAGGTGGCCATCCTACAGCAAAAAAACTTCAGGACCAGACTTCAAAGAGAAACTGCTGAGCTTCAGTTCATCTGCAAATTTGACACCATCAGCTCAGGATTAAACAAAGACTGTGAATGGCTTGCCAACTACAGAACCAGTTTCTCCTCCCTTGGTTTTCACACCTCTACTGCTAGAACAGGGCCTCATCCTCCCTGATTGAACTAACCTCGTTATCTCTAGCTTGCTTCTTGCTTGCATATATATACCTGCCCCTGGAGATTTCCACTACTTGCATCCGAAGAAGTGGGTATTCACCCACGAAAGCTCATGCTGCAAAACCTCTGTTAGTCTATAAGGTGCCACAGGATTCTTTGCTGCTTTTACAGATCCAGACTAACACGGCTACCCCTCTGATACTTGACACTATGCAAGGCACTGCATTTAGCCGTATGGAGTGGAAATCCATCAACCTCATGAAGAAACTTGCACAAATACAGACAGATATCATCTTCCTTTCCAAATGCAAACGGATGGACATCATACCAAATGGACTAAAGGTAAAAAATCCACTGCTATCTACATACCACACAGACCACAGTGAGAGATTATGCCATACTCTATCAAAGAAACTGAGGAACCACCTGATCAGCATCCTATACAACAAACAGGAAAACATCAAAAAAGAGCTCTCCAACCTGGAGACTCTCATTAATAACCAAACTTCCATACAAACGGACTTCACTAAAATAAGACAGGAGATCTACATTACTCACTTCACCTCTCTACAAAGGAAAAAGGACTGTAAGCTGTCAAAACTCCTACCTGCTACGTGGGGCCACAACCGTGGTACCCCTAACCCACCCAGCAATATCGTCAATCTATCCAACCACACACTCAGCCCAGATGAAAAGTCTGTCCTATCTCGGGGACTCTCTTTCTGCCCTGCCACCCCCACCAACATGATACAGTTCTGCGGTGACCTGGAAGCCTACTTTCGCCGTCTCCGACTCAAAGAATACTTTCAGGACAACACTGAACATCGCACCGATACACAGTTACCCTCCCACCAACAGCACAAGAAGAAGAACTCCACATGGACTCCCCCTGAGGGTCGAAATGACAGTCTGGACCTATACATCGAATGCTTCCGCCGACGTGCACAGGCAGAAATTGTGGAAAAACAACATCGCTTGCCTCATAACCTAAGTCGTGCAGAACGCAATGCCATCCACAGCCTCAGAAACCATCCTGACATTATAATCAAAGAGGCTGATAAAGGAGGTGCTGTAGTCATCATGAACAGGTCTGACTACCAAAAGGAGGCCGCCAGACAACTCTCCAATACCAAATTCTACAGGCCACTTCCCTCAGATCCCACTGAGGAATACACTAAGAAACTGCATCATCTACTCAGGACACTCCCTACACTAACACCGGAACAAATCAACATACCCTTAGAGCCCCGACCAGGGTTATTCTATCTACTACCCAAGATCCACAAACCCGGAAATCCTGGACGCCCCATCATCTCGGGCATTGGCACTCTCACTGAAGGACTGTCTGGATATGTGGACTCTCTACTCAGACCCTATGCCACCAGCACTCCCAGCTATCTCCGTGACACCACTGATTTCCTGAGGAAACTACAAAGCATTGGTGACCTTCCAGAAAACACCATCCTAGCCACCATGGATGTAGAGGCTCTCTACACAAACATCCCACACACAGATGGAATACAAGCTGTCAGGAACAGTATCCCTGATGATGCCACAGCACAACTGGTTGCTGAGCTCTGTGCCTTTATCCTCACACACAACTATTTCAAATTTGATGACAATATGTATCTCCAGATCAGTGGCACCGCTATGGGCACCCGCATGGCCCCACAATATGCCAATATTTTTATGGCCGACCTGGAACAACGCTTCCTCAGCTCCCGTCCACTCACGCCCCTTCTCTACCTACGCTACATTGATGACATCTTCATTATCTGGACCCATGGGAAGGAGACTCTGGAAAAATTCCACCAAGATTTCAACAGCTTCCACCCCACCATTAACCTCAGCCTGGACCAATCTACACGGGAGGTCCACTTTCTGGACACCACAGTGCAAATAAGTGATGGTCACATTAATACCACCCTATACCGAAAACCTACCGACCGCTATGCCTACCTTCATGCCTCCAGCTTCCATCCCGGGCACACCACAAGATCCATTGTCTACAGCCAAGCACTGAGGTACAACCGCATCTGCTCTAACCCCTCAGACAGAGACCAACACCTACAAAATCTCCACCAAGCATTCTCAAAACTACAGTACCCGCACGAGGAAATAAGGAAACAGATCAACAGAGCCAGACGTGTACCCAGAAGCCTCCTACTGCAAGACAAACCCAAGAAAGAAACCAACAGGACTCCACTGGCCATCACATACAGTCCCCAGCTAAAACCCCTCCAACGCATCATCAGGGATCTACAACCCATCCTGGACAATGATCCCACACTTTCACAAACCTTGGGTGGCAGGCCAGTCCTCGCCCACAGACAACCTGCCAACCTGAAGCACATTCTCACCAGTAACTGCACACCGCACCATAGTAACTCTAACTCAGGAACCAATCCATGCAACAAACCTCGATGCCAACTCTGCCCACATATCTACACCAGCGACACCATCACAGGACCTAACCAGATCAGCCACACCATCACTGGTTCATTCACCTGCACATCCACCAATGTAATATACGCCATCATATGCCAGCAATGCCCCTCTGCTATGTACATCGGCCAAACTGGACAGTCTCTAAGGAAAAGGATAAATGGACACAAATCAGATATTAGGAATGGCAATATACAAAAACCTGTAGGAGAACACTTCAACCTCCCTGGCCACACAATAGCAGATCTTAAGGTGGCCATCCTACAGCAAAAAAACTTCAGGACCAGACTTCAAAGAGAAACTGCTGAGCTTCAGTTCATCTGCAAATTTGACACCATCAGCTCAGGATTAAACAAAGACTGTGAATGGCTTGCCAACTACAGAACCAGTTTCTCCTCCCTTGGTTTTCACACCTCTACTGCTAGAACAGGGCCTCATCCTCCCTGATTGAACTAAACTCGTTATCTCTAGCTTGCTTCTTGCTTGCATATATATACCTGCCCCTGGAGATTTCCACTACTTGCATCCGAAGAAGTGGGTATTCACCCACGAAAGCTCATGCTGCAAAACGTCTGTTAGTCTATAAGGTGCCACAGGATTCTTTGCTGCTTTTACAGATCCAGACTAACACGGCTACCCCTCTGATACAAGTCTAAGCCTAATACATTTAAGAAACTGAATACAGGTACATCTCACCCTCAGAGATGTTCCAATAAGCTTCTTTCACAGACTAGACTCCTTCCTAGTCTGGGCCCAATCCTTTCCCCTGGTACAGTTCTTGTTAGTTTCAGCAGGCATCTTAGGTGAAAAGCAGGGGATTCCACATGACTGGGATCATCTTTATTCTGTCCCACCCCCTTTAATAGCTTTGGCACAAGGCGGGAATCCTTTGTCTCTCTCTGGGTTCCCATCCCTCCTTCCAAATGGAAAAGCACCAGGTTAAAGATGGATTCCAGTTCAGGTGACATGATCACATGTCCTGTGAGACTTCATTACCCACTCGCTGGCACACAGGTATACAGGAAGTCTTACAAGTAAACAGAGTCATTTACAACCAATTGTCCTAGTTAATGGGAGCCATCAAGATTCCAAACCAACATTAATGGCCTACACTTTGCATAATTACAATAGGACTTCAGAGTTATATTTCATATTCCTAGTTTCAGATACAAGAATGATACATTCATACAATTAGGATGATCACACTCAGTAGATTATAAGCTTTATAATGATACCTTACAAGAGACCTTTTTCATAAAGCATATTCCAGTTACATCATATCCACTTATAAACATATTTTTATACAAATATGGAGTGCAACGTCACAATGTAAAAATAACAGATTTGGGGTTCTTTTTATTTGCCTTCTGCTTTTTCAGCCTTTTGGGTGCATGGGGGTCCCATTTTGAAGCTTTCTCCACAGCCACAAGGGCTAGAAACTGACTTTGTCTTTAAGAACGAAGGCTGAAATCATCACGTATCACTTGCCTCCAGGAGCTGGGGCTTTAAGCAAAACAATAGTTACCATGAGACTCATGACAAAATCATGAGAGTTGGCAACACTGCTTTCACTTCTGTTTAAAGACTAGTTACTTCCCAGAAGGCTCTTAAACACAACACTGCAGCGATAATAATATATTAATAAATGGAGATATACCTATCTCATAGAGCTGGAAGGGACCCTGAAAGGTCATCGAGTCCAGCCCCCTGCCTTTGCTAGTAGGACCAAGTACTGATTTTGCCCCAGATCCCTAAGTGGCCCCCTCAAGGATTGAATTTACAATCCTGGGTTTAACAGACCAATGCTCAAACCACTGAGCTATCCCTCCTCCCTGATTGAGTTGCAGTTCTCACAGGAGAATATTTAAAACCAAACACCAAGAAACTTCCACATTTTAAAGCTGAGAAAAAAATTGAGACTTCTGAGGTTTATCAGGGCTACTGCAGGCAGGAAAGGAAAATAAACCGGCCCAGGAGCTCGGGGCAGCTCTTCCTCTTGAAAGAAAGTTGGAGGGTCAAATCTTCTAGCCCTTAATCCAGTAAAACTTCCATTGCCATCAGCGCCTCGACTCACAGATATTAACGTGCTCCGTAACTATACACCCCACAGAGGATTCCTGTTTTACAGGCTCATCTAAGGACTTCGAGATCCTTAATTTAATTAGAAGCCCTTTCTTATCTTAATCACCCTCCCTCTGTTCCTAAACAAAATACTGACTCCCTACCCCGGAGCACAAGCTGGGAGCAGGACCTCTCCTCTACAGACCTCACTCATACTGTGCAGTTAAGAGCTCCACTTGACAGCACACCTCCTGTATGAAACTCCAGGGGGAGAGGGCAGAGCCCCCCCTTCTCCCCCATAAATGGCGCCCCTGGTAATGCCCAGAGGGCTGGGGGAGCCAGATGCACAGGGAGTCACTAGGTTCCTGCAGAAGACCCCAGGGCAGGGGAGAGGCCCTGGTTCAGGGCCTGGCTACAGTTCGTGTGTCCACATTTTAAAAGGATGTTGGAAAATTGGAGAGGGGCAGAGAAGAGCCACAGAAATGATTGGAGGGCTGGAGAAAATGGCTGACAGTGAGTGGCGTAAGGAACTCAAGCTGTTAGCTTGTCAGAACGCAGACTGAGGGGAGCCATCACTGCAGTGTCTAGGTACCATCCAGGGGAGCACACGCCGCTTACCGAACAGCTCTGTGATCTAGCCAAGCCAAGCAGAACAAGAACCAGTGGCTGGAAGCTGAAGCCAGACCCATTCAAATCAGAAGTAAATTTCCAGCAGGGAGGGTGATTAACCAGTGGCGCAAACGCCCAAGGAGGGGGGTGGCGGTGCCGTCTCTGGCTGTTTTCTGCCTGGCTGGAAGACACTTTGGCCAAGCAGAAGTGACTGGGCTCGGTTCAGTGTCGGGGGTGAGTCTCTGGTGTGTGCCGTACAGGGGGTCTGACCAGGTGATCTAACGGTCGCCTCGGGCCTGTGACACCCTGGCTCACACGTGGAAACAGTTGAGCTGTTTTATTGTGGAGGATGAAAGCTCAGCCCTGAAGACAAGGGGCTGAAAGCGGCTGTTCCGGGTGTGGGTTTTATACACAGGCTGGTACACTGGCCCACTCACTTTACTTCGGAATTGGAATAGTTGACTCTGCGGTAGGGAAGGAACTGAGGCGGGATTGCCTGTGCATGCTGGTTAGCCTTGTGGCAGGCGGGGAGCAGCGCATGCGCGGGTGGGACAGACGGCTACCCAAGTTCTCCGATCAGCAGCACAGGGACAGACACACACCTACAGGGGAGCACCCATAGGGACACACATCTCGAAGAACCATTGTTACTGCACAAGGCGAGTAACTTCTTCATTTGGCTATACAATATTTCAAGATAACTTTGAGTGTCAAGTGAACCATTTCTTATGAAGGGGCATCATTAAAATGGAGATACAGCACACGATGTGTATCATCTGCACATTTTTTCCAGATCGTTTATGAATATGTTGAATAGGACTGGCCCCAGTACAGAATCATAGAATCATAGAATCATAGAACTTGAGATCAGAAGGGACCATTATGATCATCTAGTCTGACCTCCTGCATGATGCAGGCCTCAAAAGTTGACCCCCCCACCCCTGAAATAACTCTCACCCTTGACTCAGCTGTTGAAGTCCCCAAATCCTGATTTGGCGACTTCAAGCAGCAGATAATCCTCTAGCAAACAACCCCTGCCCCATGCTCGGAGGAATGCGAAAAACCTCCAGGGCCTCTGCCAATCTACCCCGGAGGAAAATTCCTTCCCGACCCCAAATATGGCGATCAGCTGAACCCCGAGCATGCGGCCAATATTCTCTATCCTGACACTTAGGAAAAGACCCCTTGGGGCACTACTATTTACCTCTCTCCATTCTGAAAAGTGACCATTGATTCCTACCCTTTGTTTCCTATCTTTTAACCAGTTACTGATCCATGAGAGAACCTTCCCTCTTATCCCATGACAGCCTATTTTGCTTAAGAGCCTTTGGTGAGGGACCTTGTCAAAGGCTTTCTGAAAATCTAAGTACACTATATCCACTGGATCCCCCTTGTCCACATGCTTGTTGACCCCCCTCCATCACTGAAGCCTTCTTTTGCTCAGTGCTTGATGGGGGTCTCAGTCTAGAACCACATCCCTGATCAACCTCCGGGTTGTTGTTTGCAGTGTTGTAGCCTTATTGGTCCCAGGATATTAGAGAGACCAGGTGGGTGAGGGAATATCTTTTATTGGACCCATTTCTGTTGGTGAAAGAGACAAGCTTTCAAGCTACACGGAGCTCTTCTCCGGGCCTAGGAAAGGTACCCAGTGTGTCACCAGTAAATTCAAGGGGCAACAGATTGTTTAGCATAAACTGGTAGACCCTGTGTTAACTACATGTGCTAAAGGATCCGTCCCGTTGTATTTAGTGGTGACGCCCTGGGCAACTTCCCCAGCCCTGAAGGAAACTCTGTGTTGTGTAGTTCAAAAGCTTGAATACTTGTAACTGACACTGGCTTCTCCAGGGCAGTGGTTGGCCCTTGGATGCTGTGCAGACTGTCACGGAGTCAACCCTGTCACGGAGTCAACCCTGTGCGGATTCGGTCTGCTCAGCCTGTCCCCGAGCTTGGGGCACTGGGCCCGTATGTGGCCTCCCCGGCCACAGTAATAGCAGCTCATGTCCCGTTGGTCCCCTCGAGCGGGTCGGTTGGTCCTGACGCTGGATGTTCCCCTTTGGTGGGGGTTCTCCCTATTTTCCCTATGGGAGGTCCCATGGTGACTCTCTCGCTGCATCGTGGCGGGCCTGTTCCTGTGGGACCCCTCCCTGGTATCCCCTGCCCGACTGTTCACAAACTCGTCGGCCAGCTGCCCTGCATGCTGTGGACTCTCTGGCTTTTTGTCCACCAACCACAGCCTCAGGTCGGAGTGGCACTGCTCATACAGGTGCTCCAGTACGAATAGGTCGAGCAGGTCCTCTTTAGTTTGGGCCCCAGCTGTCCACTTGCGGGCGTCCTCCCGCATCCGGTTGGCCATTTGTAGGTAGGTGACCTCAGGGGTTTTTCGCTGACTCCGGAACCTTTTCCGGTACATCTCAGGGGTCAGCCCAAACTCGCGGAGCAGGACCTGTTTGAACAGTTCATAGTTCCCTGTCTCCGTCCCTTTCAGTCGGCTGTACACCGCCACGGCTGGGGGGTCGAGTAAGGGGGTGAGAAACTGGAGCCTGTCTGCAGGATCAACCCTGTGCATCTCGCAGGCATTCTCAAAGGCCGTCAGGAAGCTATCCATGTCGTCCCCCTCCTTACGCTGGGCCAGGATGTGCTTGTCAAAGCTCCTTGCAGTCTTGGGTCCCCCCTCACTCACCGCAGCCGGGGCCCCACTGCTCCTCAGCCTGGCCAGTTCCAGCTCATGCTGATGCTGCTTTTCCCGTTCCTCTCGCTCCTCCCGTTCATGCTGTCTCTGTTGTTCTCGCTCCTCCCGTTCATGCTGCCTTTGTCTCTCTTCATGCTGTCTCTGTTGTTCTCGCTCCTCCCGTTCATGCTGTCTCTGTTTTTCACGATCCGCCAGCTCTCTCAGTTTTAGCTCTCTCCCCCAATCCAGCCGCCCCCCTTCCTCGGAGGCTGAGCGTCGCCGGGGGGATCCTCTGCTGGCCGGCGAGCTTCGCCGGGAGGATCCCCTGCTGGCCGGGGGGGTCACGGTGCCCTCGGTATTCACGGGGCTCCTCCCCACCCTTCCCCTAGGCCTAGGAAGGGGGGTTCTCGGGAAGCCCTCAGCGGCTGGCTGACCACTCCCAGCTGGGACAGACACTGGTGCCTGCGCTGCATCTGCCAGGCTGCTTCCCTCAGAGACAGGAATCAGATCATTCAAGCGATCTCCCTCCTCCAGCTGGGCAATGAGCTGTTCTTTAGTGAGCCTCCCAGTGCGCAGCCCCCTCTGCTTGCACCGCTCCACCAGGTCGCTCTTAAGCCGCTTGGCATACATCTTCCTGCTGGCCACTCACAGGCCTGGGTGCTCACCGCTCCCCACAGTTTCCAGGGAGACCCCTAGTGTGCCAGCCCTTCTCGAGGTCACCACCTCTCTGGCAGGGTCGAGCTGCAGACTCCTCCGCCCCTGGGACTGCTCGCTGCAATTCCCTGGGGAACCCTGTTACTGCAACAGTCCTTCTCACTGGTCACACGCTCCCAGGGGTTAATCACTCCTGAAACCGTCCCTCGCTGACTCTTCGCCTGGTCCCCGTCAATCCCCCTTCGTTTTACTGCTCCCCAGTCACTTACTGTAGGAAGTGCCGTCCGCGGGGTGCAGTAGATCCCACCGCTGCCACCAGTTGTCACGGAGTGTGGGGGAGTCCGGGCCCTGCACCCCTGGGGTTCCTGCGATTCATCATAACTCTCAGCCAGCCAGTAAAACAGAAGGTTTATTGAGACGACAGGAACACAGTCCAAAACAGGTCTTGCCAGCACAGACAACAGGATCCCCTTTAAGTAGGTCTATTTGGGGCCCCAGGGAGGCCCCGGCCTCGCTGGGAAGCCTAGGCCCCCTCAGGCTCCCTCTTCATTCCTATCCAGCTTCCAAGAACTGAAAAACCTCTTCCAGGCGTCTCCTTTCTCCCTTCCCCCACGGCTCCTCCCCCGGCTTTGTCCTGTGTCCAGGTTCCCAGTCAAAGGTGTTACCTGGTCTGCAACTCCCCTCTTGGTTCTCATGTTACATGCTCAGGTATCTCCCTTCCCCCATGCAGACAGTCCCGGCCAAGCCCCCCTGCAGCTTTCCCCCTCAGTATCCACATAACACCACAAAACATTCCCACTTCGTCACACAGACACTGCCCTATAACACCGAACACAGAGCGACTAGGCAGAGCGAACGACGTGAGCACGTGGCAGTTCTCTGCAGGGGCTTGTATGGGAGCAACGCGTCCAGTGTCTTAGGTGGGCTAGTGCTTTGGCTCTCCTGTGCGGTTGCAGGATTGGGGGGCCCTGTGCTCTGTACTTGGCTGTTCTGGAGGCAAGTTTGCTCTCAGGGGTCACGTTGAAGTAGAGAAAGTTAAAGGGGGTGGAAGCTGAAGGATGCAGGAGGTTTAACATGGCAATGAAAGGTGGCTACGAGGAGGCGGGGGAGTGCTGCGGCTGGTGCCCGGGTGCTCTGGGAGCATGGCCGAGGTGCACTTTACATCTCAATGTGGTGTAGCCGGACCCTGCTTTGTAGGCACATTCATCCAGACCAGGCCTCTTCACAGTGCTCGGTAAATCTCCAGTGTCAGCTGCTGGCTCCCTTTCGAGGCCTCAGCAAGCAGGGCAGGGGAGGCCCCGATCGCAGCATGTATGCAGTGGGATGGGTGAGTCACGCGGGACAGGAGGTGCTGCTGAGAACGCCCCAGGCTGCAGGAGCCTGGAACAACATGAGAGAGAACTGTGCGGAGACTCTGGTTTCTCAAGCGCTCTGTGGCATGGGGCTGTCTTGGGTGTGTCCTTCTTGGGTAGTTGAGTTGGGAAAACCTTCTTCCCTAGAGCTGAGGTGGTGACATACGTCCCTTATCTCTGTGCCTCTCTGGGCGCCTGGTGCAGCTTCATTGCCAGTAGGCAAAGCCCCGCGCATTGTGCAGCTGTATCAGACTGGGCAGCCCAGCCATGTCCGCTGAGTGTGAAACCTTTGATAACTATCTGTCTCACTGCAAGGGTGCTGAGAATCCGCCCGTGTGCCAGAGCTGGCAGGAAGCCCCCAGGGCAGACGCAAAGCAGGGCTGCGAGGCCGATGGAGCAATGGAAAGCCTGCCTGCTGAGCAGAGACTGGGCGAGTGTGGCTTGTGTCACGGACTCACAGGCCCGTGCGCTCTCTCGGCTCTGTACGGTCCCTGGGAGGAACCCCCTTCAGTGCGACAGCCCTGCTCAGGGGTCCACTCTCTCTCAGGGTCAAGCCTCTGCCTCCTGGAACCGCACCTCTCTGAGCCGTCAGCACGCCCGTCTCCGCCGTGGGCCCCCTTGTAGGGGAAAAACTTCGGTGCTCAACATCATAGGTGCGCCATCTTGGAATGCCCAAACAACAACTGGGAATCCACCTTGGCTGCCCTTCTTCCCCCTCCTCAGGTGCAGTTTCCTGCCCTTTCTACCGAAAGGCGGGAACCAAGCAACCATGTGACCTGTGATCTGCCAGTAACAGCAGGGCCTATCAGGACCAGCACAGCCGAGGGAAGGGGCTGCCCTTCGGAGGGGCAGAGTCTGGAGATGCTGCTGCAATTGTTGGAGAGCAGAGCAGACATCTCAGCTCTCCAAGCTGCCGCAGAGGAGTACGCTGAGCACCGCAGGTGTTCGCCTGGCTGCGGGAGGGTGATTCTCACTTGCACACAGAGAGTGTCACCAGCTGCCTCTCGTTCACTGAGGACAAACACACCCCACAACGCCACAGGGGGAGCCAAGCCGAGTCGTCACCTGACCCTGAGGTCCCTCCATACCTGTCGGTTCCACCTACCTGGACGAGTCCAGACGTTCATCAGCCCCCCACCCCCGTTGGGACGTGCGTGGCCGGACGCTCGGCAGCCCCCCCCCCCGTTGGGACATGCCTGGCTGGACGCTCGGCAGCCCCCACCCCCGTTGGGACGTGCCTGGCCAGACACTCGGCA
>QXTE01000373.1:712656-730402 GCA_003942145.1 Platysternon megacephalum
GAGGTATCTCTTTACGGAATCCATTTCCGTGATCTCCTGCACCGTCTTGGTGCCCTGGGTGAGTTCAGTCAGCGTGTTCTGGTCAATAATGTCAGAGCTGAACAGCTCGGAGGCAGTCACCTGCCTCCTGAGGCCTGAGAACTTCACTTTGCTGCTTCTCTCTTCTGTCTCCTCAACGATGGTGGTGAGGATCCTGACCAGCTCCTCCAGAGTCACNTCCTCCAGAGTCACGGTCCCTGCTCGGTACTTCTCCAGGAGCTCCTGCCTTTTCTCTTCTGAGAGGTATTCGGAGAAGAGAAGTTCCCACACGGAGACCTTTCGCCCTTGGAACTCGCCGACGGATACATCGACGGTCGCGAGCCGGAGAGTCTTTTCCGCTTGTTGGTCCTGTGGCGAAGGGGCGCTGGCAGCTCTCCCGGATGTTCTCTCCTCTCGGCAGGGGCCTTCCACCCCTCTGGGCTGTTTGCCGCTCTTTTTCTCTGTCTCGGTGATGATGATGGTGGTGATGACGGTTATCATTTCTTGAATGGTTAGCGTCCCTGCTTTGTACTTCTTTAGAAGCTCTTGTCTTTTCTCTTCAAGGACGTATTTGGAGAAGAGCAGATCCCACACAGAGACCTTTCGCCCTTGGAACTCGCCCCCCGGCCCGTCGACTGTCGTAGTCTTTAAGGCCTTTTCCCGTTTTTCATCTCTCTGCGAATGGGCAGCCTCGGCTTTCTGTGACGTTGCCCGTTGCGTGCTCGGACTTTTCACGTGCCTAGGCTCTCTGCTGCTCTTTTGCTCTGCCTCGGTGATGAGGGTGGTGATGATGGTTGTCATTTCCTGAATGGTTAGCGTCCCCGCTTTGTACTTCTTCAGAAGCTCCTGCCTTTTTTGGTCAGGGACGTATCTGGAGAAGAGAAGCTCCCACACGGTCACGTTCTGCCCCTGGAAGAGTCCCACGCTGACGGTGGCAGGGGCAGACTGTAAGCAGAGTCGTGTTTTTTCATCTAGCTGGAAGAGCACGGAGCCTTTGTGCATCAGCTGAAGCATCAGGAGCCCCGTGTCTGGGTCTGGGACGCATCTGCTGAGGAGCTGCATGTAGGTGAGGTTCTCGTGAGTGTTGGGGTCGAAGAAGCCCTTGGTGTCGTCGCTGGGGTCAGAGAGGATCCGGTTCATCTCTTCGTCGAAGTAGCCCCGCTTGTAAGCCACCTCCACGGGCAGGCGGTGACTGTGCACGGGGTCGATGATGCCGCCGGTGGCGATCTGGGCCTCCAGCAGGCGGATGCCGTGGTCTTTGACTATCAGGTCTTTCTTCATGGCCTGGAAGAGGGAGATCTTGTTGCCTGTGTAGGGGTCAGTGTATCCGGTCACTGCTCTCTCTGCAGAGAGCAGCTTCTCGTGAATCTCACTGCCCACCAGGCCGGCGGAGACGGCTTCATCGACGGACAGCTTCTCGTTCTTCAGCGGGTCAGTCATAAAGCCGCTGGCAGCCTGCGCCTCCAGCAGCACCAGCGCGGTGCCCGGCCTCAGAATGCCCTTCCCCATGGCCCGGTAGATGCTCATCTTCTCTGTCTTGGACGGGTCCGTGTTGGACGGCACAAGGACTCCGGCAATGCAGCTAGTTCCTTCGAGGTATCTCTTTACAGAATCCATGTTTGCTATATCTTTTGCAGTCTGTTTTCCTTCCTCTAGCTTTTCCATTGTGTCTTTGGTAATTATCTGTGCGTTGAATAGTTCTGATGCAGTGATTTGTTGTCTGATTCCCTGGAACCATATATCTTTTCTGCTCCTCTCTTTTTCATGTATAATGGTTAAGATTGTATCAGTGATCTTTTGTAGGACAGCTGTGGATTCTTTTTTGTATTGTTTTACCAATTCCTTCCTCTTTTCCTCACTGATATAATCAGAACACAGAAGTTCCCATAGAGATAGAGTTTGTCCTTTGTATTTCCCTACTGGTACTTGAACCATGGTTAATAACATTGTATTTTTTGTTAGCTCATCAATGTATAAATAGTCTTCCTTCTTTTCTGTTATCTGGAGCAGGCTCAGTCCTGTGTCTGGGTCTTTGCTGCATCTCTGCAGGAGCTGGGCATAACTGAGTTTTTCATGGGTGTTAGGATCCATAAATCTTTTGTTGCCATGTTCTGGATCAGAAAGAAGAATAAATGTGTCATCATCCAAATATCCCCGCTTGTAAGCCACCTCCACGGGCAGGCGGTGACTGTGCACGGGGTCGATGATGCCGCCGGTGGCGATCTGGGACTCCAGCAGGCGGATGCCGTGGTCTTTGACTATCAGGTCTTTCTTCATGGCCTGGAAGAGGGAGATCTTGTTGCCTGTGTAGGGGTCAGTGTATCCGGTCACTGCTCTCTCTGCAGAGAGCAGCTTCTCGTGAATCTCACTGCCCACCAGGCCAGCGGAGACGGCTTCATCGACGGACAGCTTCTCGTTCTTCAGCGGGTCAGTGATAAAGCCAGTGGCAGCCTGCGCCTCCAGCAGCGCCAGCGCTGATTCTGGTGTTAGGAGACCTCTCTCTAGGGCCTGGTAGATGCTCATCCTCTCTTTCTTGGCTGGCAGCAGAACTCCAACAATGCAGCCAGTTCCTTCCAGATACCTCTTGACAGAGTCCATTTGTGTGAGTTTATGGACTGTGAGAGTTCCTTTTTGCAGATTGTCCAGTGTTGTCTTGTCAATTATCTCAGCGTTGAATAACTCTGACACAGATACATGTCCTCTGAGTCCTTTAACCTTAAGGGCTTGGGTCCTGAGTTCCATTTCCTCAATGATGGTGGTGATGACTGTGATGAGCTGTTCTATTGTCAGGGTTTCACATTTATATTGCTTCACTAGTTCTTTTCTTTTCTGTTCTGAGATGTACTGAGAGCAGAGCAGGTCCCAGAGGGACACTGTTTGGTCTTTGAACTTCCCAATTTGCATTTTAATGGGTTTTGAGCGTAAAAATTGTTTCATTGACTCATCGATATAGAAGTATGTCCCCCCGTGCTTTACTATTTGGAGCATGTACAGCCCAGTCTCAGGGTCTTGGACACATCTCTCCAGGAGTTGTATGTAGGTGAGGTTCTCGTGTGTGTTGGGGTCGAAGAAGCCCTTGGTGTCGTCGCTGGGGTCAGAGAGGATCCGGTTCATCTCTTCGTCGAAGTAGCCCCGCTTGTAAGCCACCTCCACGGGCAGGCGGTGACTGTGCACGGGGTCAATGATGCCGCCGGTGGCGATCTGGGCCTCCAGCAGGCGGATGCCGTGGCTCTTGAGGATCAGCCCCTGGTTCATGGCTTCGAAGAGGGAGATTTGGCCTTTTGTGAAGGGGTCAGTGTATCCGGTCACTGCTCTCTCTGCAGACAGCAGCTTCTCATAGACCTGTTGTCCAATGAGCCCAGCAGCGAGTGCCTCCTCCACTGACAGCCTCTTGTTCTTCACTGGGTCAATAACAAACCCGGTGGCAGCCTGCGCCTCCAGCAACACCAGCGCGGTGCCCGGCCTCAGCATTCCTCTCGTCATGGCCTGGTAGATGCTCATCTTCTCATTGGCTGGCTGTACTAGCACTCCGGCTATGAAGTTCCCCCCCTCCAGGTATCTCCGGACGGAGTCCATCTCTGTGACTTCTTTGACAGTTTTCTGTCCCTGCTTGAGTTCATCCAGGGTTTTCTTGTCTATCAGCTGAGACTGGAAGAGGTCGCTGGCAGACACCTGCTTCCGCAGGCCCTTGAACGTGAACCTCTTGCCTTGCTTCTCAGTTTCTTCAATGATTGTGGTAACGGTGGTGATGATTTCTTGCAGGGCCACAGCATTCTCCTCTTTGTATAGTTCCACCAGCTCTCTCTGCTTGCAGTCTGTGATGTACTCGGAGTTGAGAAGGTCCCAGAGGGAAACTGTCTGCCCTTTGAACCGTCCTACTGCGACACAGACTGTCACAGATTTCAGCACCTCCATGGTTTGTTTGTCCACATAGAATGCTGCAGTTTCAGACAGAGGTAGTAGCCAGAGGCCTGTTTCAGCATCAGGGACACACCTGTCTTTCAGCTGCTGGTAGGTCAAGTTTTCCTTTGTGTTTGGATCAAAGAAGACTTTGGTGTTGTCAGAGGGCTGGGATAGGGCCTGGTTCATTTCTTCATCATAAAAGCCGTGCATGTAGGCAGCAGGAAGAGGAAGATGATGATGGTGGATGGGATCGATGACCCCTCCTGTAGCCAGCTGGGCCTCTATTAAGGGAACACCATCGCTCATGGGAATGAGGCCTTTCCTGATTGCTTGACAGACTGAGATTGAGTTCCCCGTGTATGGGTCTGTGTAACCGGTCACTGCTCTCTCTGCTAGAAGCAGCTTCTCCATGAGTTCCTCACTGACAATGGCTGCTTTGACGGCCTCCTCCACACCAAGTTTCTGGTTTGTTACTGGGTCTATAACAGCTCCTGTAGCTGCTTGAGCCTGTAGCAACAACACCCCTGTCCCTGGCAGGAGGAGATTGTTTTTCATGGCTTGGTAAATGCTCATCCTCTTCTTGGAGGCCTGTATGAAAATCCCAGCAATGCTCCCCGTGCCCTGTAAGTATCTCTTCACGCTCTCCATCTTGGCTACTTCTCCGGCCGTTTGTGTTCCCTGAGCCAGCTCCTTGAACGTCTTCTCGGTAATGATGCCAGCATCGAGCAGCCAGACAGCAGGTACGCTGCCCCTCAGGCCTTTGAAGGTGATGTGGGTGTGGGCTTTCATCTCTATTTCCTCAACAAGCATCAGGACAAGAGTGACCAGCTGCCAGACAGACACGTCCTCAGACCGGTACTTCTCCACAAAGTCATTTCTCTGCTCCTCAGTGAAGTAGCCAGAGTGGATCAGCTCCCAGAGGGAGACCCCTTTCTCCTTCACCATGGTCTCCTTGAATAGCTGCTGGATCTGCTCATCTGTGCGGACAGGCACAGCTGTCTGTGGCAAAGGCAGCAAGTGGAGGCCAGATTTTTTGTCCTTCTGGCAGCACGCGATGAGCTGAGCGTAGGTCATCGGCTCCTTGCTGTTGGGGACACAGTAGACCCTGGTATTATCAGAGGCACTAGAGAGGGTTTTGCTCATGCTCTCATCCAAGTAGCCTTGTTTCTGGGCAAATTCCACAGGGACATAGTGGCCGCGGTGGGGGTCGATGATGCCTCCTGTGGCAATTTGGGCTTCCATGAGCTGAATAGCCTGTTTGTCGGCGATGAGGCCCTTCTTCATGGCTTGGAAGAGGGAGATCTTTTCCCCAGTGAAAGGGTCTTTATAGCCCATTACGGCTCCTTCCGCGTGCTGCAGTTTCTCATGGAGTTCTGGCCCAATAACCCCTTCCCTTACGGCTTCATCAACGCACAGCTTCTGGTTGTTCACTGGGTCGATGACGAAACCAGTAGCGGCCTGGGCCTCGAGCAGTGGGAGAGCCACCCCTGGCATCACAATCTTCTGCTTCATGGCTTCATAGATGCTCATTCTCTGGTTTGATGGCTGGAACACGATCCCCCCGATGCTGCCAGAGCCATAGAGGTATTTACGGACAGAGTCCATGCGCAGGACGTCCTCCGGGCTCACGGCTCCCTCCAGCACCCTCTCGAACAGGGCCTTGTCTATGATGCCAGTTTCTAGCAGGTGGTAGGCCGTGACGCTGCCTCTCATGGCTGGGAATTTGATGTGGGCCCATTTTTTCATCTCTTCCTCCAACATGAGTCTGATCTGCTCCAGGGTGAGCTTCCGCAGCTGGTAGTGATTAAATATCTCCCGCCGCTTTCCCTCGCTGAAATACTCAGAGTTCAACAGGTCCCACACGGAGACCCTTTCTCCTCGGAACCTCCCGTACTTCACAAGGAGCCAGGTGCTCCTGAAGGCTTGTTTGGTGGTGTCATTGATGAACTGGCGCTTCTTGCTGTTCAGAGGCAGGAGGCAGAGTTTGGTGGAGGGCTCTGTGATGCACTTCTCCTTCAGCTGCAAGTACGTGAGGTTCTCGTGCGTGTTGGGGTCGAAGAAGCCCTTGGTGTCGTCGCTGGGGTCAGAGAGGATAAGGTTCATCTTCTTGTCGAAGTAACCCCGCTTGTAAGCCACCTCCACAGGGATTCGGTGGCTGTGCACGGGGTCGATGATGCCGCCGGTGGCGATCTGGGCCTCCAGCAGGCGGATGCCGTGGTCTCTGACAATGTGGCCTTTGCTCATGGCCTGGAAGAGGGAGATCTTGTTGCCCGTGTAGGGGTCTTTGTAGCCAGTGACTGCTTTCTCTGCTACCAGCAGCTTGTTGTAAATATCTGGGCCGATGACGTTGGCTCGCAGAGCCTCCTCCACGGAATATTTCTTGTTTGCAGCTGGGTCGATGATGAATCCAGTGGCCGCCTGTGCCTCGAGGAGGATGAGGGACGTCCCTGGCATTAGAAGGCCTTTCCTCTTTGCCTGGTAGATGCTGATTTTCTCCTGGGAATCGGGCAGCAGCAGCCCACTGATACTGCCTGTCCCTTCCAGGTACTTCCTGACTGTGTCCATGCTGACAACTTCTCTGGCTGATGTCTCCCCTTGGCTCAGCTTCTCAAACAAATCCCTGTTGATGATTTCAGCACTCAGGAGCTGGCTAGGGGTCACCTTGTGCCTCAGGCCTTCAAAGGTGATATTGGCGGTGGAAGCCATTTGCTGAACGGCGGTGCTGACGGTCTTAGCCAGTTCCTGCATGGAGAGAGTCGCGGTGCGGCACTGCTGGGTAAGCGTGGCCCTTTGCGCACTGGTGAAGTAGTCTGAGAAGAGGAGTTTCCAGAGCGACACCGACTTCCCTTTGAATTTGCCACAGGCCACAGGTACTGTTGTGTTTTCCAAAGCCATTCGGGTCCTGTGGTCAATGAAGGACTGCGCGCCCCGAGACCCTTCCCCATCATCTCCGGAGAGTGGCAGCAGGCGGAGACCGGTGTCTGGGTCAGTGACACACCTCTCCAATAACTCTGCATACATCAGGGTCTCCTTTGCGTTGGGGTCGAAGAACCCTTTGATGTCATGGGTGGGATGGAAGAGGAGCCGCTTCATCTCTTCATCGAGGTAGCCCCGTTGGCAGGCCATCTCCACTGGGACACGGTGATTGTGGACTGGATCGATGAGGCCACCGGTGGCCAGCTGGGCCTCCAGTAGGTAAGTCCCCTGGTCCCTGGCAACGAGCCCCTTATTCATGGCTTGAAACAGAGAGAGCAGCTCCCCAGTGCAGGGGTCTCGGTACCCGGTGGCGGCTCTCTCCGCGGACGACAGCTTCTCATAGAGCTCCGGCCCTACCACGCCAGCCTTGACAGCATCATCAACTGAGAGTCTCTGGTTCTTGGTGGGCTCTGTCAGGCAGGCAGTGGCAGCCTGGGCCTGCAGGAGGGCCAGTGCTGTGCCTGGCATGAGGAGGTGCTCTGTCAGCGCCTGGTACAGACTCTTCCTCTCACCGGTAGGCAGTACGGCAACACCTGCAATGCTCCCCGTGCCCTCCAGGTACTGCTGAACATGGTCCGTCTCTGCTACCTCCTGGACGGAGACCCGGCCTTCCTGGAGGGCCCTGAACGTGTCCATGTCGATGATGCTGGAGCTGAGCAGCTCACTGCTGCTCACTCTCCCTCTCAGCCCCGGGAAGGTGATTTTCAGAGGCAAGAGGAGCAGCCCTGTGGCCGGATCGATCATGCACCGTTTCTTAAGCTCCCGATAGGTGACCCTCTCGCTGGTATTTGGGTCAAGAAACCCCCTGGCAGCAGCAGAGCTGGGGTCAGAGAGGAGCTGGCTCATCTCGTCACTGAAGTGTCCCTGCTCGTAGGTAACCTCCATGGGGACGCGGTGGCTGGTGGCTGGATCCATGAGGCCGCCTGTGGCGATCTGGACCTCCAGCAGACGGGCACCCTGCTCCCGCCCGAGCAGCTCTTTTTGGATGGCTTGATAGAGCGAGATCTTCTCCTCCGTGTAGGGGTCCGTGAAGCCAGTTGCTGCTCTCTCTGCAGACAGCAGCTTTTCTTTCAGCTCCAGGCCTACCAGCCCCAGTCTCACGGCCTCTGCCACGGAGAGCCGCTTGTTCCCCACCGGGTCAATGAGGGAGCCTGTGGCTGCCTGAGCCTCCAGAAGAGCAAGTGCTGGCTCAGACATCAGGAAATGCTCTCTGGTGGCATCATAAAAGCTCATGGTCTTCTTGGAAGCCTCCACGTACACCCCAGCAATGGTCCCAGTCCCCAGCAGGGGCTCTCTGACACCGTGGGGCTCCACACCTCTCTGTCCCTGCTTGCCAGGCTGCATGTCCTGATGGAAGTGACTTCCTCCTGGGGTGTCTTCTGGGTGAGCTGTGGGGCTGGCATGTCCATTCACTGCCTGCTTGTGCGCCATGCCGTCTGCCCTATTGCTCTGCGCTCCGCTCTGGCGACGGTGGGGCCTCGCTCACTTCCTGGGGCAGCGCCCGCGTCTCTGCAGAGAGAGAAGAGGCTCCATGAGACACAGGCACGTGCAGTTTTCATGGTACATGTGGACAAGAGAAGTATCTCCGCAGACACAATGCCAGGAACTGGACTAGAGGCAGGGAGCAGAGCCAGTGCAGCCCCCTGGGCTGGGGGCATCCAGACAACAGTGAGAGCGAGACGAGAAATGCCAGAGGCAAGACTCTCCCCTTCCCCCCCCCCCGTGGGCTGGATTAGCAGCAGGAGTGGCAGAAGGCCCTAAACATGGCGGGGCCACCCCTTCCCCCTGAAGCCCTGCTCCTTGAAGCCCCACCTCTTCCCCCTGAGGCCCCGCCCCTTCCCCTGAAGCCCTGCTCCTTGAAGCCCCGCCTCTTCCCCCTGAGGCCCCACCCCTTCCCCCTGAAGCCCTTCCCTTGTGCCACCCCTTCCCCCTGAGGCCCTGCCCCCACGCTGCCCCTTCTCTCCGAGTCCCTGCCTTTGCACTGCTCCTTCCCCCTGAGCCCCCGCCCGCACACGGCACATGCTGGCCCAGCGCACTGCCGTACCTGCCGTGCGAGGAGCCTGTTGGGGGTGTCCGTGCAGCCGCAAGGCCATTGCCCTGCGTGGAGGCACCCGTTCCCCACAAGCCCTGCTCCTGTGTATCCACCAGTGTGGCCAGAGAAGTGACACGGAGCGGCCTAGAGGTGTCAGAGACGAGCGGGAAGGGGCTCGCTGACCCCCTTTGCCCTGTACAAGCAGCAGCCTCAGGCTGAGACTCCAACCGTCTCTCCCTGATGGGAGCGTGGGGCTGGAGAGTGCAGCAGCAGGTGGGGAGGGGGAGAAGCAAAGCCAGCCGGAAACCCCCTGGAGCGGGGAGTGCTGGAGGCTGGTGATTTGAGGTGGCTGGGGAGGGTTCCCGGCTGAGCGATCTGGGGGGAGGGAATGGGCCGGGTTCCCGTGAGCGTGTGGAATCAGGGCAGGGCCGGATGCTGGCGGCTCAGTGACAGTCCAGCCTGGGCTGTACCTGCGGGCCAGGTCGCTGCACTGGGGATTTGCGCTCTCCCCGTTGGCCCTGGTGCAATGGCTGCCTTGTTTGCAGGAGCCAGTGCCGAGGCTGGGGGATTCGCAGCTGAGCATCCAGCAGCCGGCCCAGGGTTAGCGTGGGGCTGTCTGGTACGGAGAGCTGGGCTTTGAAAGGGGCATCCCTGGGAGGCTGGCGTCCTGGCCAGTGTCCCGGGGACAGCGCTGGGGCAGCAGAAGCAGCTTCTCCCAGCAGCAGCCCCTGCTGCCTCTCCTCTGTGCCCAGCAGCGCCAGCTCCAGCTCTGCCTCCCCGCAGCTGCTGCTCAGTGGACGGGGGGCAAGCAGCGGGAGCTGGCGCTGCTGGGGGACAGGCAGCCTGTGAGACGGGGTCCAGTCACTAAGCTGGGGGTCTGAACGAGCTCTCCTGTGCCATCCAGTGATGAACTGTGGGAAGAAACCTCAGGAGCCCCCATATTTGCATGGGTGCCCCACGGTGGTGAGGTGACCAGCAGCCCAAAGTGCCCGGTTTGGGTTTAAGCTTCCCTTTAGCCCAGGAGCAATGCAGTTATTTTCCTGGGCGGGCGAGTACGGGCAGCAGAACTGCACTGAATGGGCCCCAATGGGGGGTCACCCTGATTAACCGCACGCACTAAGCGGGAAGTGATGCCGAAGCCGAGGGACAGACAGAGCGGGTGGGTTGGTTCCTGGCTGGTGCCATCCCCGCTGACCAGCGCCACCTGGGAATCCTGGTGCTTTCTCGGATGGCCAGAGCTGGACCCACCGATCAGATGGCCGAGGCGTGGGGTGGAGAGCTGACCCCAGACCTGGGCTGGGGGACAGACAAGGTAGACGAGGCGATGGACAGCCAGCCCGTGGCATCGCAGTTAGACGCAGCAGTGACGGTGCAGCGGCAGTGATGGGGGCAGAGCCCGCAGCCACAGCTGAGGCACCGCTCGACCACCAGCCCCCTCAGGGGCAAGAGGTGACCCCTGGGACCGCCCCCCTTGAATTCTGGGACTTCAGCCAGCCAGCGCTGAGTGGGGTGCAGCAGAGGGAAAGGGGAGTGGTGTGTCGAAGGGACATTTGGCTGCTGGACTGTCACCCAGCAGGGTGGGAAACTGAGGCAAAAGACACTGCCTGTGACACCACGGGGCGAGCGTTTACGGGGTTTCCGTACTTTGGCATTGTTGGTGTTTGCCCAAACGAATGCCGGGTTCCCTCTCCCTTTTAGTAACAGTTCCTCTGTTACACGCAGACCCGGCGTTGCCTCTGAGAGATGCCCGGGGCCTGGTCCCCAGGTCTCTGGCTCGGGGCTCAAGCCAGTTCTGTTCTGTAACATTAAGAGGAACCCCCAGATATTGAACCCAGCGCGCGATGCTGCCAACACCGCCTGGCAGACGGGTTACGCATGCGGCCGAGGGGGGCGGGCAGAGAAAGGCAGACGCCCTGGGGGGTGGGGTGGGGGAGGAAGCGCTGAAAGAGAAGGGCAAGGCCGGTGTACATGTTCATGGGGACGGAGTCAGGGCAGCCCCTTGCCCAGCCCGGGCAGGGTTTTATCTGAGCACTTCATGGGGTTGGTGTGTCTCAGCTCTGCTTAGAAAGGAGAAAATAACCTGAAATTCACCCAACTGCAGCCAGGAGTCTCCAGCCGCCGCAGCCATCCTGCGCCACCCCCCACCCCCAGCCACTTGGCCCGGCTCCCAGTCCCCTGCCTTCTTGGGAGAATTGTTTCACTCGGGCCCTCGCACAGGCCCCCCTACCCCTGAGAGCCACCCCCGGAGGGTGGGGGGGCAGGAGCAGGGAGCTGCCTGGGCCAGGTCTCTGGGGCAGCAGCGAGGGCCAGGTGGGCCAGCCCCTGCGGAGAGAGCCGCAGGCTCAGCACAGGCTGAGAGGTGGGTCCATCTGGCTGCTCCCCAACCCTCCCCTCCCCTCCCATCTGCTGCTTCCACCCCATTTGTGGGCTGCTGTTTGCCAAACGTTCGCGGCGGGGGGTGTGTGTGTGTGTGTGGAATCCAGGCTTCTCCCAGCCCCACACTGTCTGCGCCACAACGAGAGGAACCGTGTGCAGAGGCCTGGAATTCAGGAGTGGCAGGGAGAGGCTCAGCTGCCCACCGTGAGGATCCACCCCGCTCCTGGCAGACACGCAGGGAACCCGGCGATCCCCCCTGCCCAGGGAACCCGGCGATTCCCCCCATGCAGGGAACCCGGCGATCTCCCCGTGCAGGGAACCCGGCGATTCCCCCCATGCAGGGAACCCGGCGATTCCCCCCCGTGCAGGGAACCCAGCGATTCCCCCCCGCCCAGGGAACCCGGCGATTCCCCCCCCCCGTGCAGGGAACCCAGCGATTCCCCCCCTCGCAGGGAGTGTCAGGGAAGGGACGAGATGCTGGGAGGAGATGCCCCCAAGCAGTGTCATGTAGCCACCCATGGGACTTGAAGGGGACGCCGGGTGCCTCCTTAGGCAGCTGCCGTTAGCCGGCCTGCATGTCCCCCGGCAAAGGGAAATGGGTCACCACCACGTGCCAGCTTCCTGCTCTGTAGGGCAGAGCCAGCTCGGCTGCCAACACTCCAGGGCTGTCCACGGCCCCAGGAATTACAGATTCGTGTTCAGTAAAGATTGTGTCGTGTGACGCAAGCTCCAGGAAGACGCCCGCTCAGAACTGGTGCCTCTAGGCCTGCGTGCGGGGCCCAAGCTGGACAAGCTGCAGGGTCTCAGGCTCTACCAGGGCTGGAGAAAGGGCACCAGCCAGCTGGGCTCCAGGGCAGGATTGTTCCCGCCGGCCTCTCTGGGGCACCGCTGAGTCCCTGCCCCTCCTGCCGCGCCCCTTGGGGGGAGCAGTGCCCAGCCGGAGCCATCGCCCTGAGAGCAGCTCCCGTTTCTCCAAGCCCATCCCCCCTGCACCAAGCCAAAGGGAAGCCCTGGATCTCTCTGGGGGTGGCTCCAGCAGCCCCCAGTGATATGAGCCCTACAATCCTGTGCATGCCCCATTCATGGCAGGAAGTTGCCTGGCCAGAACGTGCCTGGGTTTGCCCTGTGCTGTGCAGATCACAGAGAATATTTACAAGTGTCTCCCTGCGCGCGCCCGGCCTGGAGACTGCATGAGAGCCTGGCTGAGCAGGGTGCAGCCCGCAGGCTCTGTAGGGGCTGGGAGCCAGGACTCCTGGGTTCTCTCCCTGACTCTGGGAGGGGAGTGGGGTCTAGTAGGTAGAGCAGTGGGGCTGGGAGCCAGGACTCCTGGGTTCTATCCCTGACTCTGGGAGGGGAGTGGCGGCTAGTGGTTAGAGCAGCGGGGCTGGGAGCCAGGACTCCTGGGTTCTATCCCGAGCTCTGGGAGGGGAGTGGGGTCTAGTGCTTAGAGCAGTGGGGCTGGGAGCCAGGACTCCTGGGTTCTATCCCTGACTCTGGGAGGGGAGTGGGGTCTAGTAGGTAGAGCAGTGGGGCTGAGAGCCAGGACTCCTGGGTTCTATCCCTGACTCTGGGAGGGGAGTGGGGGCTAGTGGTTAGAGCAGTGGGGCTGGGAGCCAGGACTGTTTCCAGTGTTGCTGTGTGGTGCTGGGCAAGTCCCTTGTCTCTGTGCTGCAGAAGCCGGGCTGTGCTAAGGGGATCCCCGGGGCAGGAATGGCCGCGCTTGCACAGGGCTGTGGCCTGGTTCCGTGTCCGATGGGCGGTGCCGTCGGTTGCTGCCATTCTGACTGATCCCAGCGTGTGCTGTGTAAACAGCCCTGGGCAGACACGGCCGCACTGGCACACACGGCTAGAGGCACAAGACCATGAGCGAGTCCCGGGAGCCCTAGGCCTGTCTGCAGCATTGTGTGTCACCAGCCCAGCGCGCCACCTTAGTGTGAGTCCGTCTCAGGGAACCCCATCTCCTCCCAGCCTGACACCATGCAGGGACGGGACAAACGCTGGGCAGGGAGGGGGGCAGGCCTGGAATTGGTCAGGGGCCTCCCTCTGCCCCATGGACTGCGGCTTAAAAGATGTGGAGCTTCCTCTGCCGGACCCAGGACCAGGCTTGATGCCCAACTGGCCTGCCAGCTTCTGGGCTGGGCATGGCAATGCCTGTGCATGTGCCCGCCCCAGTCACCAGGGCTGGATGCCACGAGGGCCGTGCTGGGCCCGGGGGGCTTTGCCTGCTGCTGCTCAGGGTGCAGGGCCAACTACCAGCTCTTCCTGCAGCTGCACTAGGACCGTGGGCGCTTCTGTGAACTAATCCCACCCCCATTCCTAGCCACACAGAGAGGTGAGGTCAGGCAGGGACAGTGTGAGACCTCAGAACCCAGCAGGGGGCGCTGTGGGGGGTCTGGGCAGGGGGGAGCTCCCAGCAGGGGGCGTTGTGGGGGGTCTGGGCAGGGGGGAGCTCCCAGCAGGGGGCGGTGTGGGGGGGGTCTGGGCAGGGAGGAGTCCCCAGCAGGGGGCCTTGTGGGGGGTCTGGGCAGGGGGGAGCTCCCAGCAGGGGGCGTTGTGGGGGGGGCTGGGCAGGGGGGAGCTCCCAGCAGGGGGCGCTGTGGGGGGGCTGGGCAGGGGGGAGCGCCCAGCAGGGGGCGCTGTGGGGGGTCGGGGCAGGGGGGAACTCCCAGCAGGAGGCGTTGTGGGGGGTCTGGGCAGGGGGGAGCTCCCAGCAGGGGGCGTTGTGGGGGGGTCTGGGCAGGGGGAGTTCCCAGCAGGGGGCGCTGTGGGGGGTCTGGGCAGGGAGGAGTTCCCAGCAGGGGACGCTGTGGGGGGTCAGGGCAGGGAGAAGCGCCCAGCAGCGGGCGTTGTGGATAGGAGCGGGGCAGAGGGGCAGCTCCCGGTTACTTCACCCCGGGCTCTCCCAGCAGAGGGACCTGCCTGCGGGATTACCCAGCCAGTCCCGGCAGGGCACCCAGGGCCCAGCAGCGCGGGCTGGGAATGGCGCGTGGGTTCAGGCCAGCTCTCCCGTTGCCGCGCTGCAGAGCAGGCTGCGTGCCCAGTCCCAGGCGATGGGGGCGGGGGCAATAGGGAGGAGCTGGATGGGGGCGGTTGCTTCTCAGCGCTCTCGAAGGGTGTTGGCCCCATGGAAACTTTTAATAATTGACTTTTCCTAGCAAATGAGGGAATTTCCTGGCTGAGCTTCAAAGGCTGCCGGCACCTGCCACTCCCTCAGGTGCAGGATTCGGGGCAGTCGCCCCAGCTGCTCCCAGGAGGGTGCATGTGGGCCGGGCTGTTCCCAGGCTCAGGCCAGACAGGCCCGTTGGGGGATCTGCTTTGGCGGCCAGTGCAGCACCCGGCACAGCCCAGCCCCCGTAACGCCTGGTGCACCTGGGGCTTCTGCATGGGCAGCCATGGAGATTCGTAGACCCGCAGGACTGGCAGGGACACGAGGGCTCTAGGCCAGTCCCCTGCACTCACCGCAGGACTCAGTATTATCTAGACCAGGGGTTGGCAACCTGCAGCACGCGAGCTGATTTTTAGTGTCACTCTGCTGCCAGCCAGGGTCCTGGACCCGCTCAGCCCGCTACCGGCCTGGATGGATGGAACAGCGGGCTGAGCGGCCGGGAACCCCGCCTGGCAGGGGCTGACAGACAGAAACCCAGACCAGCAGTGGGCTGAGCGGGGCCGGCGGCCGGGACCCCGCCTGGCAGGGGCCGGCAGACAGAAACCCAGACCGGCAGCGGGCTGAACGGGGCCAGCGGCCGGGCCCCTGCCTGGCAGGGGCCGGCAGACAGAAACCCAGACCGGCAGTGGGCTGAACGGGGCCAGCGGCCGGGACCCCGCCTGGCAGGGGCCAGCAGACAGAAACCCAGACCGGCAGTGGGCTGAATGGGGCCAGCGTCCGGGACCCCGCCTGGCAGGGTCCGGCAGACAGAACACCAGACCGGCAGTGGGCTGAACGGGGCCAGCGGCCGGGACCCCGCCTGGCAGGGGCCGGCAGACAGAAACCCAGACCGGCAGCGGGCTGAACGGGGCCAGCGGCCGGGACCCCGCCTGGCAGGGGCCGGCAGACAGAAACCCAGACCGGCAGCGGGCTGAACGGGGCCAGCGGCCAGGACCCCGCCTGGCAGGGGCCGGCAGACAGAAACCCAGAGCGGCAGCGGGCTGAACGGGGCCAGCGGCCAGGACCCCGCCTGGCAGGGGCCGGCAGACAGAAACCCAGACCGGCAGCGGGTTGAACGGGGCCAGCGGCCAGGACCCCGCCTGGCAGGGGCCGGCAGACAGAAACCCAGAGCGGCAGCGGGCTGAACGGGGCCAGCGGCCGGGACCCCACCTGGCAGGGGCCGGCAGACAGAAACCCAGACCGGCAGCGGGCTGAATGGGGCCAGCGGCCGGGACCCCGCCTGGCAGGGTCCGGCAGACAGAAACCCAGACCAGCAGTGGGCTGAATGGGGCCAGCGGCCGGGACCCCGCCTGGCAGGGGCCGGCAGACAGAACGCCATAATGTAAAATGTATGACTGGCACGTGAAACCTTAAATTACAGTAAATAAATGAAGACTTGGCACCCCACTTCTGAAAGGATGCCGACCCCTGATCTAGACCATTCCTGACAGGTGTTTGTCTAACCTGCTCTTAAACATCTCCAGTAATGGAGACTCCACAACCTCCCTGGGCAATTTATTCCAGTGCTTAACCACCCTGACAGTTGGGAAGTTTTTCCTAATGTCCAACCTAAACCTCCCTTGCTGCAATTTAAGCCCATTGATGAGAAAGGGTGGGGGGCAGGGAGCTTAGCAGCGGGGGCTGATGTTGGATGGGGGAGGGGCAGGGGAGGAGCTGTGATGTGGGGGGAACTTAGAGAAGGGGATGAGGGGCAGAGGAGGGGGGTGATGCTGGGTGTGGGAGGGGCCGAGGAGGGGGATGATGCTGGGTGGGGGAGGGGCTGCAGAGGGGGCTGATGGTGGATTGGGGAGGGGCAAGGGAGATGTGACGTGGGGGGAGCTCAAAGAAGGGGGTGATGCTGGGTGGGGGAGGGGTGGGGCATGTTTCTAGGGGGCCCTGACCCCCAGCTGGCTGTGCCTGTTGATGTGCTAGTCTCAGGCTCATGAACTGTCCTGCTGCCCCATGGTCTGTGCGGGGGTCACAGAAGGATGGGGGCGTGGCAGAGTCTGGAGCAGACGGGACACCCCAGTAGGGAACAACAGACTGTGCTGGCTGCTGTCACATGGGAAAGGGCCCCTCAGCCTGGGACAGCCCCACCTGCCTTTCCTGCCCTGCTGCCTCCCAGCCTCACACTGTCTGTGGAACTGCTGGGGGGAAGCTCGCAGCCAGGGCTGGGCACGGCTGGGGGGAAGCTCGCAGCCAGGGCTGGGCCCTGCTGGGGGGAAGCTCGCAGCAAGGGCTGGGCACTGCTGGGGGGAAGCTCGCAGCCAGGGCGGGTCACTGCTGGGGGGAAGCTCGCAGCCAGGGCTGGGCCCTGCTAGGGGGAAGCTCGCAGCCAGGGCTGGTCACTGCTGGGGGAAGCTCGCAGCCTGGCACATCCACAGAGGTGTAGTAGGGAGACACAACCTGGCGCACTGGGCCTGGTGCAGGACCTGAGGCTGAACCAGAGGCTGAGAACCAAAGTCAGGCCATGGATTAAAGCAGACGCTCACAGGTTCACTTCCCAGTACATGAAGTTGGCCAATATCTAGGCAGCAGCAATTTCCATAAAGCTATTCCCATGGGTACAGACCCATCCCAGTCTGGTACAAGAGACGATGGTTTAACAGAGCAATGAACAGGGATGCAGAAATCCCCGCTGCTGACTGAGCCACTCCTTGCTACTAAGCACGCGTGTGTCAGTGCGCCTGTAACCACAGAGACAGGTGCTGGGACTGCGCCTAGGGGGCAACAAACCTGGCTGGGTGCCTTTGTCACTGAACCATGCCTGGGGTCTAGCTTTGTGAGTAACAGCGCAGGCTGCCGAATGAGCCCGCTGCCGCATCCGCTGGTGATAGTGATAACAGCAGAGCTCTGAGCCCAAGCTCTGGGCGGCCCTTACTCAGACGCCAGCCCAGCTTTCAGCACTTAACCAACGGGGTAGTACGGTCGAGGTCTGTGGCACCCGCTACCTGCACAGCGCACCGAGAGAGCACGCACACCAGCAACGGCCAGGGGGCAGCATGCTGACATTCTGTTTGAGGCAACATTTTCCAGCCAGCACCACTAGTACAATAAGTACGGGGGAGCCAGGCGCAGGGGGAGCGAGCAGCAGGGGCACTGGGGGAGCGAGCAGCAGGGGTACGGGGGGAGCAAGCAGCAGGGGCACGGGGAGAGCGAGCAGCAAGCGTATGGGGCATGGGGGAGCGAGCAGCCGGGGCACGAGGCAGTCGGGAGGAGCAGGGGCACGGGGGAGCGAGCAGGGGCACGGGGGAGCGAGCAGCAGGCGCTCGGGGCAGTCGGGAGGAGCAGGGGCA
>QXTE01000373.1:736309-767788 GCA_003942145.1 Platysternon megacephalum
CATGGGGGAGGGAGGTGTGGAGGGCGCATGGGGGAGGGAGGTGTGGAGGGGACATGGGGGAGGGAGGTGTGGAGGGGACATGGGGGAGGGAGGTGTGGAGGGCGCATGGGGGAGTGACTTGTGCAGGGCACGTGGGGGGTGTATGCAGGGGAGGGCTTGGGGATGGTTTCTAGATCCCAGGCCAGTAGGGCCCACGTCGATCTGACCTCCTGTGTCACACGGACCAGAGCCCTGCCCCACAGTACTCCTGGAGCAGAGCGTGGAGACAAACAGCCCGTCTGGATTCACACGTTGTCAGTGCTGGAGACTCCCCCACCACCCTGGGGACATTGTTCCACCGGTTCGTTACCCGCTGTTAAAAACCTACCCCCGATTTCCTGCCTGAAATGATCCCGCTCCAACGTCCAGCCGTTGGATGGTGTCAGCCCTTCCTGTGCCCAGTGGTAAATCTTGGTTCCCCACGCAGGTGCTGATAGCACAGCGGGGTGTGAGTGGGCTCTCTCCTGAGCCCTAGTGACGAGCTGCGGGACGACTTCAGGAGCAGCCGGGTTCACAAGCCGGGTTCACACAGTTACATTGGCATAGTCGTAACGATGCTGCCTCTGGCGGGACACAACTGAGAGTATCAGTTCAGGACAAATTGCTCAGAGCAGGGCAGTTACAGCCCCAGGTTGCAGGTCCTTTGCAAACCAAACCAGCCAGACAGAGAAGACTTCGGTCTCACCCCACTGGCTAGTCACAAGTCACACAAGCAATTCCCTTAGACGCTCCAGTTTCCCAGTATCCCCACCGGTGCCACTCGTTATGGGGACGAATGGTTATGAAAACCAATACCCCAGTAAAAGAAAAAAGGTTCTCCTGCTCCCAAAGGACCAAGCCCCAGACCCAGGTCAATATACAAATCAGATCTTACCCACAAATCTCGCTGTTGCCAACACTTTAGAATCTAAAATCTAAAGGTTTATTCATAAAAGGAAGAAGATAGAGCTGAGAGCTAGAATTGGTTAAATGGAATCAATTACATACAGTGATGGCAAAGTTCTTGGTTCAGGCTTGTAGCAGAGATAGAATAAACTGCAGGTTCAAATCAAGTCTCTGGAACATCCCCAGCTGGGATGGTGTGACGAAGTGAGAATGTTTTGTGGTGTTATTTGAATACTGAGGGGGAAGGTTGCAGGGGAGCTGGGCTGGGACTGTCTGCATGGGGGAAGGGAGATACCTGAGCATGTAACATGAGAACCCAGGAGGGGAGTTGGAGACCAGGTAACACCTTTGACTGGGAATTCGGACAAAGGACAAAGGCTGGGGGAGGAGCCGTGGGGGAAGGGAGAAAGGAGACGCCTGGAAGGGGTTTTTCAGTTTTGGAAGCTGGCTAGGAATGAAGAGGGGACTCTGACGGGGCTGGGGCTTCCCAGCGGGGAGAGTGGCCTCCCTGGGGCCCCCAGATAGACCTAACTAAAGGGAATCCTGTTGTCTGTACCGGCAAGACCTGTTTTGGACTGTGTTCCTGTCGTCTCAATAAACCTTCTGTTTTACTGGCTGGCTGAGAGTTATGGTGAATCGCAGGAAGCCAGGGGTGCAGGGCCCGGACTCCCCCACACTCCGTGACAGATGGGTCATTCAGTCCTTTGTGTAGAGCTTCTGTTTGTAGTAAAGTCCCACCAGAGGTAAGAAGCAGGACTGAAGACAAGGTGGAGGAGCTGCAGCAGCCTTTTATAGTCTCTTGTCATGTGGCCTCTCTTCCTTTTCCCCAAAGACAAGCATTTGGGCACATGGCAAGAAAAAACCTCAGAGTTCTGTCCATAGGCATGTCCCTGCGTGCCTTGCTGAGTTACAAGGCGAATCTCTCAATGGGTCAATTGTATTAGCTGATGGTCCTTAATGGGCCATCAAGCAGGCTAGGCAGAGCTAACACCAACTTGTCTGGGGTGTCACCCAGAAGCAGAGCATAATTTTGAAATACAGACAGTATAGAGCCAATATTCATAACTTCAACTACAAAAATGATACACATATACAGACAGCATCATCATAACCAGCAAACCATAACCTTGTCTTAGACACCTTATTTGACCCCCTTTATACAAGATTTGGTGCCACTACAGGACCTCGCTTTCAACAATGATCTATACGGTTCCAGTTCAAGTCAACAACGTCACAGAGGGGGGCAGGTGTTTCGGCTTTGTGGTGTGGCTGCTGCTCAAAGTGTCTTAGGTGCTCGTCAGTGTTTAACAGCGGCGCTAACGAGACTCGATTAAGAGTCCTTGTTTCCGGTTGGGGTTCCTAGGGCTGTCCGGAGCGGGTCGAGGGGCTAAGCCTTAGACCTGGTGTGGGTACAGGGAAAGACAGCACACAAACGGCCGGGCAGTGAGGTTCCCCGCTGTCTGCCACACTCACTGAGAGGGGGTTCAGCGGCGGAGCCCCAGGAGGTGATGTCGCAGTAGAGGCGGCAGAGAGGCACCGGCAGCGGGTCAGTGGTGGCAGAGAAAGCGCGGTGCCGCGTGCTGGCAGAGAGCGAGCAGCTGCTGTGAGCCAGTTGCAGAGGTGGCAGCAGCAGAGGCATGATCACTGCCTCCCCCCACCCCGAGGGCGGGCGGCGAACCCCATGAACGCGCTTCTGAACTCTGGGTCTTCTCTGACCCAGGCCAGCCAGCTGTGAATGGGGCGCAGCAGAGGGAGAGGGGAGTGGTGTGTTGAAGGACATTTGCTGGTTGGACTTTCCCACTGCAAGGTGGGAAACTGAGGCAAAGGAGACTGCCCAACACACTGTGGGGCAGGTTTGCTCAGAGGCGCCAACTATGTGATTTCTCATTGGTGCCAGACCCACACTCCACTCAGACCCTGCCCCCACGCCACCCCTTCCCTGAAACCCCCACCCTGCCTCTTTCCACCCCCACCCCACCGCTGCCCCACCTCTTCCTGCCCCCACTCCTCCCGCTCCACCCCAGCACCTCTTGAACGCCTCTGAACAGCTGATCGTGGTGGGCAGGAGGCACTGGGAGGGAAGGGGGAGCTGATCCGCAGGGCTGCTGGTGGGTGCTAAGCACCCACTATTTTTTTCAGTGGGTGCTCCAGCCCCAGAGCACCCACAGAGTCGGTGCCTATGGGTTTGCTTATAGTTGCATACTATTGAATTGTGGTTGTGATATTTTCTCAAATTAATGTTGGGTCCCTTTTTCCCTTTTAATAAAAGTTTTATTTGTTGTACACAGACTCAGTGCTTGTGAGAGGGGAAGTATTGCCTGGTAGAGGTGACCAGAGATGGTGTTTAGTTTCCCAGAATACTGGGTGGGAATTCAAGTCAGTTTCATTTTATGTTGTTAACAGAAACGCCTAGACATTGAACCTGGCCCTTGTTGCTGCCGACTGCACCTGGCAGAAGGGTTACACAAGTCATCCCTTAACCTTTTCTTTGTTAAGCTAAATAGACTGAGCTCCTTGAATCTAACACTGTCAGGCAGGTTTTCTAATCCTGTAATCATTCTTGTGGCTTTTCTCTGAACCATCTCCAAATGACCAACATTCATCTCGAACCGTGGGCACCAGAACTGGACACAGGATTCCAGCAGTGGTCGCACTAGTGCCAAATACAGAGGTAAAATAACCTCTCTACTCCTACTCAAGGATTCCCTGTTAATATATACCAGGATCACATTGGTTCTTTTGGCTACAGCATCACACTGGGAGCTCACATTCAGCTGATTATCCACCATGACCCCCAAATCGTTTTCAGAGTCACTGCATCCCAGGATAGAGTCCCATACAACCAATATTCCTTGTTCCAGATGGATATATTTACATTTAACTGTATTAAAACACATCTTGTTTGCTTGCGTTCAGTTTACCAAGCAATCCAGATCATCCTGAATCAGTGATCTGTCCTCTCCGTTATTTACCAATCTCTCAATTTTGCATAATCTGCAAACTTTATCAGTGATTATTTTATGTTTTCTTCCAGGTAATTTATAAAGATGTTAAATAGCATCAGGCCAAGAACCAGTCTCAGTGGGACCCTACTGGAACAGACCCTCTCTATGACAATTCCCCATTTACAGTTATATTTTGAGACCTGTCAGTCAGCCAATTTTTAATCCATTTAATGTGTGCCATGGTAATTTGATATCGTGCTAGTTTTTTAATCAAAATGTCATCCGGTACCAAGACAAACACCTTGCAGAAGTCTAAATATATTATATCAACACTATTATCTTTATCAACCAACGTGTAATCTCAACAAAAAAAGATATTGTTAGTATGACAGGACCCATTTTCCATAAACCCATGTTGATTTGCATTAATTACATTACCCATCTTTAGTTCTTTATTACTCAAATCCCATGTCAGCTGCTCCATTATCTTGCCTATAATTACCCAGGTCATCCTTTTTACCCTTTGTAAATATTGGCCCAACATTCACTTTCTCCCAGTCTTCTGGATGTTCCCTGGTGCTCTAAGACTTACTAAAAATCAACAGTAATGGTCCCCCAAGTGCCTCAGCCAGCTCTTTCAAATTCTTGGATGAAAGTTATCTGGACCTGCTGATTTAAAAATGTCTAACTTTAGTAGCTTCTGTATAACATCCTCCAGAGATACTAGTGGAATAGAAAGAGTGTTATCATCACTATATGAGGAGACTATATAAGCTGTTTTCTCCCATATACAGAACAGAAATATTTATTGAACACTTCTTTATTTTTGCTTTATTATTGATAATTCTACCATTTCCATCTGTCACGGAGTGTGGGGGAGCCGGGCCCTGCACCCCCAGCTTCCTGAGATTCACCATAACTCTCAGCCAGCCAGTAAAACAGAAGGTTTATTGAGACGACAGGAACCCAGTCCAAAACAGGTCTTGCCAGTACAGACAACAGGATTCCCTTTAGTTAGGTCCATCCGGGGGCCCCAGGGAGGCCACTCTCCCCGCTGGGAAGCCCCAGCCCCGTCAGAGCCCCCTCTCCATTCCTAGCCAGCTTCCCAAAACTGAAAAACCTCTTCCAGGCGTCTCCTTCCTCCCTTCCCCCCGGCTCCTCCCCCGGGCTTTGTCCTGTGTCCAGGTTCCCAGTCAAAGGTGTTAGCTGGTCTCCAACTCCCCTCCTGGGTTCTCATGTTACATGCTTAGGTATCTCCCTTCCCCCATGCAGACAGTCCCAGCCAAGCTCCCTTGCAGCCTTCCCCCTCAGTATTCACATAACACAACAAAACATTCTCACTTCTTCACATCATCTAGTAATGGACCAAAATCATTGTCAGGATTACTTTTGTTCCTAATATATTCAAAAAACTCCTTCTAATTGTCCTTAATTCTGCTGGCCATAGACCTCTCCTTGTGTCTCTTGGCTTCCCTTATCAATTTTCTACAATTCCTAATTGATTTATATTCATCATTATCAATTTATATATTGTTGTTTTTTACTGTTGCCTGCCCTTCTAAACTAAGTCAGTATTTTAACCAGCACAGCCTTCTTCCTTGATTGTGGGACTGTGGCTTTTTGGGCCACTAGTAATATGGTCTTAAATGATTCCCAATTATCACTGACATTTTTCTGATTAAATTCTTCCTCACAGCTGATTTGTCTCATAGTTATTTTCAGCTTTGTGAAATTGGCCTTGTTAAAGCACCAAGTTTCTATGTTACTGGTCAGGACTTTGTTCTGCATGCACATTATAAATCTGATTGAGTCATGATCACTTGTACCTAAGCTACCATTACTTTTTAGTTCTGTGATCAATTCCTCTCTGTTAGAACAAGGTCTCATACAGCATTCCTCCTTGTTGTTTGGGGGGGGAGGGATAGCTCAGCGTTTTGAGCATTGGCCTGGTAAACCCAGAGTTGTGAGTTCAATCCTTGAGGGGGCCATTTAGGGAACTGGGGCAAAATTCTGTCTGGGGATTGGTCCTGCTTTGAGCAGGGGGTTGGACTAGATACCTCCTGAGGTCCCTTCCAACCCTGATATTCTATGATTGGCTGCAACACTTTCCAAGTTAGGAAATTGTCATCCATTATGTGTAGCAATTCCAGGGATGTTTTAGTTTTGGCAGCATGAGCCCTCCAGCACATAGTCAAACTGACATCCCCCATGATCACGCAGCTTTTATTTGTACATGGGGTGGGATCTGAGTTACTACAAAGAAATCTTTCCTGGGTGCTGGCTGGTGAGTCTTGACCACATGCTCAGGGTTTAGCTGATCGCCATATTTGGGGTCAGGAAGGAATTTTCCTCCAGGGCAGATTGGCAGAGGCCCTGGGGGTTTTTCGCCTTCCTCTGCAGCATGGGGCACGGGTCACTTGCTGGAGGATTCTCTGCACCTTGAAGTCTTTAAGCCATGATTTGAGGACTTCAAAGGCTTAGACAAAGGTTAGGGGTTTATTACAGGAGTGGGTGGGTGAGATTCTGTGGCCTGCGTTGTGCAGGAGGTCAGACTAGATGATCATAATGGTCCCTTCTGACCTTAAAGTCTATGAGTCTATGTACACATTGTAGTTAGGTGCATAAAGCAGCAGCTGTCCTGTTCCCTAGTGGGGTGCCCTGGAATAAGAGGGTGTGACAAAGTGAGGAGTTTTCTTGTTTTTTTCAATGGTTTACATGCAGAGGGAGTGGGACACAGTTTCCCTGGGTGTTACTGGTTTAACGAGGTGGTGGGAGAGGGAGTTTGTTGTTACAGAGGACCAGCGAGGGAACTTGGGACCCCAGCCAATGACCTAGAGAATGGACACCCAGGGCCGGCGCTTCCATTAGGCGACCTAGGCGGTCGCCTAGGGCGCTGCTATTTTGGGGGCGCCTGCGCCCCCGCCGCCCGTAAAAATTTGGGGGCGGGACCTTCCGCCGCCGCTGTTGGGGGCGGGATTTCGGGGGCGGGACCTTCCGCCGCCTAGGGCGCCAGCAAAGCTGGCGCCGCTACTGTGGACACCCCAGCAACTGGTGACCTGCTGACTGGGAGGCCAAGCTTGGGAGTCACACCCGGTTCTGCCCAGTGGGAGGTCAATGGGCTGCGGAGAGAGGACCCTGGTGACCTGACCAGCTGGTTCCAGCCAGAGGGGTGCAAAGGACGGCTGAGCAGCAGTGCATCTGAAGGACCAGCTGTAGCTGCTGAAGAGGGGGCCCTGAGCTGCAACCCAGAGCAGAGGGGGTGGAGGTCTGGGTTTCCTCCCCCCCCCCCCCCCCCCCCCCCCCCCCCCCCCCCCCAGCACTCAAGAAGCGGCCCCAACACAAGGACTGGTGCAACAGTGAAAGACCCAACAGTTGAAAAAGTGAAGACCTCTCTCTCACCACATTCAAAAAATTTGCATACATGGCTGATGAATGCACCAATGCAAATGGGCAAGTATTAAGTCATTGTGTACGTTATCTTGATGTCAGTGGTAGGCCAGTAGATGCATTTCTAGATGTTCAAGTTATAGAAGACACATCAGCTGCATCTGTGACAACCCACATCTTAGAAGAGTAAAATGCTTGTCAATTGGACCCCAGACAGATGGCTGCTTGTGCATTTGATGGAGCTGCAAACTTCTCTGGAAGATACGGTGAAGCACAAGCTTTTCTCAGAGAAAAGTGTAACCCTAATCTCTCCTATACATACTGCAGAGGCCATCTACTCCAACCAGCACTAGTACGAGCTGCAGACTCTTCAAAAGACATTAAAAAAGCTATAAATTTAATGTCTTCATTATATTCTTTTTTCAGCAAGAGTCCAAAAAGACTGAATATCTTGGAAAATATAGAAGATACACTGGGACTGAAGTTCAAATTAGTCCAACCTGGGAAAACCCGCTGGCTTTCTCATGAGCGATCCTTGGCTGTTGTCTTAAAATTACTCCAGCCATTATTACTGGCTTTGGAAAGTATCTACCAAGATGGGATGGATCTAAGTAGTGAGGCTGGTGGATTACTTTTGCTACTACGTTCAGAGAAGACTATTGCCATTCTCTCTCTCTCTCGTAAGTCTACTGTTGAAACCACTTAGGTCATTACACAATGCCATCCAGGCATCTGCTACAGCAGTAGTAGATCTTTGTCCAGCAATAGAAGCTACATTTGGATCAATCAGAGAGCTATCCATTGGAAAAGTACTGGAAGAAGCAAAGACTTCAGTCCAGACGTTGACTAATGAAGGCATTTCTATTGAATCCTTAAGTGAAGAGGACAAGCAGTGTTTGTTAAGACAACTGAAAAAGTACATAAACTTGATTCTTAAAAATCTACAACAGCGACTTCTAGATTCTACTCAACCTCTACGTAGCTTTTACAGATCCCTGTCCTATAAAACACCGACAGTTGAGTGGAGTGAGGCACTACCAGCAATGGGGCTTCCATGTGCTCAGGACAGAATAGAGAATTTGAACACAGAGTGGAATATCATACGACGAATGAATGAAGATTTGACTTCAACTTCTTTTTTATCATCACTGGTGGCTTGACCCGATCTCTGTGCTCTGTTTCCTGGGATGAAAGAAGTAGGAATTAATCTCTTGCTACTCCCAGTCACGACAGCTACAGTTGAGCGTTCTTTTTCATCACTGAATAGAATTTTGTGTTCTGAAAGGAGGCGCCTTCTGCCGGATCATGTGAATCAACTAATGAGCATATCAATTGAAGGAATGGAAGTACTGGACACACGAGAAGCCATCAAAGATGAATGCATTGCATTAAAGAAGTTCATTAACAGAGTTGGGCAAAATTATAACAAGAAAACAAGAAGGATGTAGATGTAGTGCTTCATAGAAGGCTTGAGTAGCCAACTTTAATTTGTGTGGTGAGTTAAATCTAATAAAATGGTCATGAAACAGTTTTCAGTGTTTACTATGGTGCCATACAGCCCACCTTCACCCTCACGGTCTCACCCCTCATCGGCCCTGACCCTCCCCCTGTAAATTCGAACACCCCCCCCTAATTTCAATTCCTGGGGAAAACACTGCTGGAGGGGGCACGGAAAATGGAACCAGCTCCTCTGGGTGCAACACCCTGGCCTGGGCACCCGGGTGTCCCAGCAGCCCCTCTGCAGGGCTCTGACCCCTGGCATCCAGGGAGCCATCCCTATGGGGCAGGTGCCCTGCCTTTTGGGGGGGGGGAGTCCCACTCATGTGCTTGGGGGCTGGTGTGTAGCTTCGCTCGGGCAGGTTGTGTTCTCTGGACTTTGCAGGCCCCCTGCCAGCGCTGCTGTCTCTACCCTCGGCCCCGCATGCAGGGAGCAGAGCTGTGAGCTCATCCCCTGCAACGGTGCAGCTGGAATGCACAGCACGTGAGCCGTGCTGCAAGCTGCAAGCAATGCCGGGGGAGAGGGACAGATGGACGGTCACTGACAGACGGGGGAACAAACCCACTGTCACCCCCTGGCTCCAAGAGACGATTCCAGAGCCACTCCGCCGCCCGCCCCCTGCCCTGTATTCCCAGCTAGCCGATGGTCCAGGCTGCCCCAGTCTGAGCACAGCACCCCCAGAGTGGGGCTCCCCTCCCTTCGGAGGCTCTCTGGGGGCAGCTGGGGACCGAGCTAGGGCCGTGAGTTCTTCGGGTCACTCTGGAGAGGCACATGGCGCCTCCCAGTGAGCAGTGCCCCGCCAGGCGCCCAGGCTGAGCACACCGCAGGGACGAGAATAGTCAGGTGGTGGAAAACGTGGCAGGTGAGAGGTGCCCCGTGCTCACCCTCCCGGCAGACACTGCCGTGTTCGTGCCACGCTCCCCAGCCAAGGAGCTGCCCAGCCAGCTTGGCCTGGAGGGAGGGTCCTGCAGGGAAGGGCAGAGAGACCCACTGGGCTGGGCCGTGACTTGGGCACGGGGGTGTGACTCAGGGGAGGGGAGCTGTGGTGTGACAGGCTCCGTAGGGAGAACAGGGTGTGACCAGCAAGGCTCTGGCTGGGGGATCGTCCCCGGGGGAAGGCGTGGGAGCCGCATTGCTGGGGATGTTTAACGCTAGCCTGTCAGCGCCCCGTCGGGAAGGATCCAGCCCCGGCCTGGGGGGCGGGTGCAGTGTAGGTTCTCTGATGACTCTCGACACCCTGCCCTGCCCCGGGGGGCCCAGTGG
This sequence comes from Platysternon megacephalum, assembly GCA_003942145.1. NCBI lineage: Eukaryota > Metazoa > Chordata > Testudines > Platysternidae > Platysternon > Platysternon megacephalum. The sequence continues at coordinate 746,327 of QXTE01000373.1, forward strand.
CTGCTTCACTTCACCTTTTCCAGGGCAGTTTGGAAAATGCTGTGAACTTGCTCCCGTCAGCAGAGATTCCCTGGCAGCTCCTGTCTTTTCACCAAGGACACAAAGCCGCCTCCCTGGGGAAAACTCGCTCAGTGCCAGTGTTTAACCAGGATAAATGGGATGAAACGGACAAGCAGAGGCCAGTTAGCCGGGCATGGAGCCTGGACACTGGGAGGCTGAGACAGGTGCAATCAGGGAATATAATTAAAGTAGGTTCTAGATTCCAGGGTCGGAACTGACCTTTGTGATCATCTGCTCTGACCTCCCCTATGACACAGGCAGATCACCCTAGAGCAGACCCTGGGGAAAACCAGCCCGTCTGGGTTTGACAAGGAAGGATTACTCTCACTGTTAAAAATTCACGCCTTATTTCCAGTCTGAACTTGTCTAGCTTGTATTTTAAAGAAGCCTTATTGAGGGTGCAAAAACAAACCATCCCGATGTGCAGAAAGAATAGCAAATACATCAGGTGACAAGCTTGGCTTAACAGAGAAATCTTCGGTGAGTTTAAACACAAAAAGGAAGCTTACAAGAAGTGGAAACTTGGACAGATGACCAGGGAGGAGTATAAAAATATTGCTCGAGCATGCAGGGGTGTAATCAGGAAGGCCAAAGCACAATTGGGAGTTGCAGCAAGCAAGGGATGTGAAGGGTAACAAGAAGGGTTTCTACAGGTATGTTAGCAACAAGAAATAGGTCAGGGAAAGTGTGGGCCCCTTACTGAATGGGAGAGGCAACTTAGTGACAGATGATGTGGAAAAAGCTGAAGTACTCAATGCTTTTTTTGCCTCGGTCTTCACAGACAAGGTCAGCTCCCAGACTGCTGCACTGGGCAGCACAGTATGGGGAGGAGGTGAGCAGCCCTCAGTGGTGAAATAACAGGTTAAGGACTATTTAGAAAAGCTGGACGAGCACAAGTCCATGGGTCTGGATGCGCTGCACCTGAGGGTGCTGAGGGAGTTGGCTGGTGTGATTGCAGAGCCATTGGCCATTATCTTTGAAAACTCGTGGCGATTGGGGGAGGTCCCGGATGATTGGAAAAAGGCTAATGTGGGGCCCATCTTTAAAAAAGGGAAGAAAGAGAACCCGGGGAACTACAAACCGGTCAGCCTCACTTCAGTCCCCGGAAAAATCATCGAGCAGGTCCTCAAGGAATCCATTTTGAAGCACTTGGAGGAGAGGAGGGTGATCAGGAATAGTCAACATGGATTCACCAAAGGCAAGTCATGCCTGACCAACCTGGTTGCCTTCTGTGATGAGATAACTGGCTCTGTGGATATGGGGAAAGCGGTGGACATGATATATCTGGACATTAGCAAGCTTTTGATATGATCTCCCACAGTGTTCTTGCCAGCAAGTTAAAGAAGTATGGGCTGGATGAATGGACTATAAGGTGGATAGAAAGCTGGCTAGATGGTCGGGATCAACGGGTAGTGATCAACGGCTCCATGTCTAGTTGGCAGCCGGTTTCAAGCGGAGTGCCCTAAGGGTCGGTCCTGGGGCCGGTTTTGTTCAACATCTTCATTAATGATCTGGAGGATGGCGTGGACTGCACCCTCAGCAAGTTGGCAGATGACACTAAGCTGGGGGGAGAGGTAGATACGCTGGAGGGTAGGGATAGGGTCTAGAGTGACCTAGACAAATTGGAGGATTGGGCTAAAAGAAATCTGATGAGGTTCAACAAGGACAAGTGCAAAGTCCTGCACTTAGGACGGAAGAATCCCATTCACTGTTACAGGCTGGGGACCGAGTGGCTAAGCGGCAGTTCTGCAGAAAAGGACTTGGGGATTACAGTGGATGAGAAGCTGGATATGAGTGAACAGTGTGCCCTTGTTGCCAAGAAGGCTAACGGCATATTGGGCTGCATTAGTAGGAGCATTGCCAGCAGATCGAGGGAAGTGATTATTACCCTCTATTCGGCACTGGTGAGGCCACATCTGGAATATTGCATCCAGTTTTGGGCCCCCCACTACAAAAAGGATGTGGACAGATTGGAGAAAGTCCAGCGGAGGGCAACAAAAATTATTAGGGGGCTGGGACACATGACTTACGAGGAGAGGCTGAGGGAACTGGGCTTGGTTAGGCTGCAGAAGAGAAGAGTGAGGGGGGATTGGATAGCAGCCTTCAACTACCTGAAGGGGGCGTCCGCAGAGGATGGAGCTCGGCTGTTCTCAGTGGTGGCAGATGACAGAACAAGGAGCAATGGTCTCAAGTTGCAGTGGGGGAGGTTTAGGTTGGATATTAGGAAACACTATTTCACTAGGAGGGTGGTGAAGCACCGGAATGGGTTACCTAGGGAGGTGATGGAATCTCCTTCCTTAGATGTTTTTAAGGCCCGGCTTGACAAAGCCCTGGCTGGGATGATTTAGTTGGGAATTGGTCCTGCTTTGAGCAGGGGGTTGGACTAGATACCTCCTGAGGTCCCTTCCAACCCTGATATTCTATGATTCTATGATTCAACTTCCAAGCCATTGGATTCTGTTAGACCTTCCTCTGCTAGACTGAATGGCCCAATATCAAATCTTTGTTCCCCTTGTAGGTGTCATCAGATGTCACCGTTGTGATGCTCTGCTCTGTTCAATGTTGATAATAGTCGGTTGTGCGTGTGTTCCCTCTGTGTGCTGACCCGGCTCTGCGCAGATCGCTGGCACGGCAGATCTCGAGCGAACCGCCCAATGACCACAGACTCCGATAAGGTACGAAGGCACCCGGCCAGGTTTATTGCCAAACGAAACACAGTCTCTAGCTCCCCGGATCAGATGTCTACAGTTCTGCTAGTACATATGTGCTCCCTGACAATGGACCGGCCCAGTCAGTGGTGGGATTCTCCACTGCCCCCTTGGCCGGACCAAGACAACTCCTTAGGGGTGCGTTCTTATTCACAGGTACAAACAAGTTACACATCACTCCTGCCATACTGAGGTGCAACCCCTCTACGTAGCAAGGTGCTGCCTCTCACCTTGTACATGTTGGTTTGAACAAAACAACTCTATCCACCATATTACTCTTTTGCCCCTGTCTTTACAATGGGTCCGCCTGTTCCTTGTTATCTGTGTGGAATGTGCAAGTATCGGAGTGTTCTGGTATCATCCTGGCACATGTTTATATCGCTAGTGTCCAGTACCTCTTAGGTATGTGTATATCTGCAACATCAGCCCTCTTCTTGCCAGCTTCTGTGAGCAGGGCCTGCCTCTGGCTCACAGCTTAACTTTGCTTCATGTTAACAAAGTCTTGACCATTACTTTAGTTCAGGCCTTAGGCCTCATACTGGGCCGCTGATACACCCAGATACACCCTAACCCTGAAACACACTCATTGGATGATGATTCCCCCTATACAGTTAGAGTTTGAGACCTGTCAGTTAGCCAGTCCTTAATCCATTTAATGTGGGCCATGGTCATTTGATATCATGCTAGTTTTTTAATCAAAGTGTCATGGGATACCAAGTGAAACGCATACAGAAATCTATTATGTCAACACTATTATCTGTATCAACCAAACTTGTAATATCATCAAAAAAAGGTATCCAGTTAGTTTGACAGGATCTATTTTCCATAAACCCATTGTCATGGAGTCACAGATGTGATGAAGTGGGAACATGTTTAATGTTTTCTCTGACTATTGTGTGTGTGCCTCAGTTTCCCCTATGTGTTACTCAAGTATCTAGGTGACGGGATAAGGGAGTGTGATCACAGCAGAGAGCCCTGGAGGGCAGGTGTGCCTGGCTGCCTGGACACAGAATGGCTGATACTCTGTATCCTGGCAACTGATGACCAGAGCCTGTCCTCTGCAAGAAGCCAGCCAGAGGTGTTGGAGAACAAACAGAGAGGTGCAGAACAGGTGACCTGTTTGCCCAGGAAAGAGACAAAGCATGGAGGAGAGGCAGCAGGGCATGATGGAGGCTGGGTGGCCGCTGGAAGGGGTCAGTCTCCTGGTTTAGGACTCAGGGGGAGAGCCCAGGGCTCTGGATCCCCCCTCCCCCCCAAGATGGACTTTGCGGAATGGTCCTGCTTCCTGTGCTAACAAGCTCTGTTCTACGCTGTGTTCCTGTCGATTAATAACCCTTCTGTGTTACACGCGGGCTGAGAGTCACTGCTGCCTGCGGAGTGGGGGGCAGGGCCCTTTGGGGGTGTGCATGGCTTCCCCAGGGGTCCCACCCAGGGGGACTCACCGCAGGGAGCTCAGGGGATGAACAGGGGGCTGAACGCTCCGAGGTCAGACCCAGGAAGTGCTGAAGCTGAGTGCGCCCTAAGGGGAGACGCTGCACCAGAATCCTGGCTGACTTCATTCAGAGCGGTTCCCGAGCACCCAGCCTGGGACTCCGTGACACGTATTCTGATTGACATTAATTATATTCCCTCCTTTAGTTCTTTATTAATCGAGTCCCATGTCGGATGCCCCATTATCTAGCCTGGGAATCGATGTCAGACTGACAGGCCTATAATTACCCAGGTCATCCCATTTACCCTTTGTCAATATTGGCCCAACATTCACGTTCTCCCAGCCTTCTGGATGTTCCCTGGTGCTCCAACAGTAACGGTCCCACAAGTGTCTCAGTCAGTTCCTTTATACTTTTGGATGCAAGTTATCTGGACCTGCTGATTTAAAGATGTCCAACTTGAGTAGCTTGTGCATAACATCCTCCAGGGCTACGAGTGGAATAGAAGGCGTGTTATCACCAGCACTCCTCTGGCAGGAGCCAAGGCTGCTCTGGGAGGTGCCCCACATCCTGTAGACCCTGCTACATACAAACTCCGGCAGGCTGCAGTGACTTATGGGCAACATCTTACACACTGTAACTCAGACCCCTCTGAATCTGCTTTTCGATAAACGAGATAGATGAGCTCTTTGAGCCTCTCCCTTTCAGGCCTTGTCCCAGCCCTCGAACCGCACGGTTGTTGCTCTTCTCTGCACCCTCTCCAGGTTTTCAATTTCCTTTCCAGAACTGGACACAGGACTCCAGTGCCAGGCTCCCCAGTGCCGTTTACTGGGGTGGCACCTCCTCCCTGCTGCTGCTCACTAGCCCGTTTATACATCCCACAGCAAGGCAGGGGAGCTCAAGCAGTCGCTGCTGTCCAGGAGACCGTCCCCCAGGCTGTCGGTCTGGCCTGCGTGCCTGGGTCCTAGAGGCATGAGCTTGCATTTGGCTGTCTTAACCACCCCCACACCTCTTTTCTTCATGGGCCCATCTTACCCAGCAATCCAGCCTGCTCTGTCCTCAGTCACCACTCCGCCAAATCTTCTGTCAGCTGCAGGTTTGATCAGCGGTGACTTGATCTTTACTGATGTCATTATCGAAGTGCCGCGTGTGCCTAGAACGATCCCTGCGGAACCCCATCGAGGGCCGTTTCAGAGCTGTCGGTTAGCCAGGCCTCAGTCCATCTCACCAGCTCCTCACAGCTATTCATGGGGCTGGTTTTTTAACGAGCGCCGGTGTAACACCCACAGACCCCGGTCGTCGGGATCGAACCTGGGACCTCTGGAGCTAAATGCATGAGCCTCAAGCCACAGGGCCCTGAGCTACGGCTGAGGCAGACTCGTTGATCTCTACGTGGTCTTGGTGCCACTTGCTGGGACACCACCACCCAGGAGGTGTGTGGGCTACACCTGCGTTTTGTCGGCAGCAGCTCAGCCGCTTCGTGCTGCCCTTCACAGCCGGGCGGGAGACTTTGTGCCCACTCTAGCATGTCCTGCCTGGGCCCCTCACGCTGCCAGAGCCACATCCCGCGTCTCTGTCTCTGCGGCAGCGCTATAGAGTCATAGACTCACAGAACCGGGGGCTTAAGGGGAGCGCAGGGGCCATCCAGTCTAACCCCCTGCCAGGGGCCCTGGAACCTTCCCAAAAGTGGGGGGGTGGGGCCCCACCCCCTGAGGCCCCGTCCCCGCCCCCCTCTCCTCCCAGAGGCCCCGCCCCTAGCCAAGCTGGAAGCCAGGGTGGGGCCGGGTGGGGCCGGATTTGAACACAGCCCCCCGCCCGTGTCCCCACCCCCCTGGGACACCTCATCCAGGGCAGGCGGAGGATCCCAGGCTCCCCCAAGCTGCCCGTGCGGCTCTTACCCCAACCCGGCTCCGGCTGGTGGGAGGGGGCCTCGGAGCCGCAGCCCGGCCATGATAAGAGCTGTGTGGGCAGCTCTGGGGAGCCATGGACCCTCCACCTGACTCGGGCGGGGGCGGGGAGGAGCCGAGAGCAGCCCCTGGCCCATGTCCCCGCCCCTGGGCCTCCTTCTAAAGGCAGGTGGAGGGTCCGCAGCTCCCCACCTGGGCTACAGCTCTGTGAAAGTAGAATGAATTATATTGTAAAAATCGAATGGGTTAAAGAAATGCTGTATGTTCCTTTAAGCAGGAATGAGGAATGTTGAAATATAGTTGTCAGGAAGAGAAACATTAAGATATAGAACAATGAGTCGCACCTAAGCTAATGGTGGGACATTAACAGAAGATTGCTAAGAGTTAATAAGGAAATAAGATATGTGTGTCTGGCCCCAGGAAAACTTATCAGCTTTGCTTCCTTTGTTTTCTTGTTAAGTTCACCCCCCCCCTTTTTATCTGTATAAATAAGACAGTCTGAGTCTTACATGGTGCTCACATTATCTGAATGTATTAGCGAAGCGCTGCGCTAATAAAACAGAGTGGTCTTTAACTCAAAATTGTGAGTCCTGATTCTAACTTTGACAGCTCCTAGGCCCCCCTGGCAGCTGTGGTGAGATGGGGAAGGGGGCAGGGTCTGTCCTGGCAAAAAGTGGACGGGCCAGGCCTCCTGCCCCCCTGGTTCCCACTGCCCCCCACCAAGATGCAGAATTGGTTGGGTCTAAACCATCCCAGACAGACGGCTCCAGCCTCCTTCAAAAACCTCCAGTGAAGGAGCTTCCACAGCCTCCCCAGGCCTCTGCTCTGTCCCATTGTCCCACTGCTCTTACAGGGAGGAAGTTTATCCTGAGATTTAATCTAAATCTGCTCTGCTGGAGTTTGACCCCATCGCCTCTTGTCCTGCCCTCTGGGGCCAGAGAGAACAACTTTTCTCCATCTTTTTGATGGCAGCCTTTCAAGTATCTGAAGACCCCGATCATATCCCCCATAATCTCCTCTTTTCCAAACTAAACATACCCAGGTCCTTCAGCCTTTGCTCGTATGGCTGCATTCCAGCCCTCTGAGCATCTTTGTCACTCGCCTCTGGATCCTTTCCAGGTTCTACATCATTTCTATACATTGGTGACCAAAACTGGACACTGTTCTCCAGCTGAGCCCTAACCAGCGCCGAGTAGAGCGACACTATCACCTCCTGTGACTTGCCTGCTATGACTCTGTTCATGCACCTGAAATAGCATTTGCTTTTTTTGCAACAGCATCGCATTGCTGACTCATGTTGAGGTTGCTGACAAACCAGTTATCCCTCCCCAGTCTGTATTTGTGCATTTGTTTTTTCTTCCCTAAGTGGAGCATCTTACATTTGTCTTTGTTGAATTTAATTTTGTTGTCTAGCCCAGTTCTCCAATTTATCAAGATCCTTCTGAATTTTAGCTCTATCCTCCAAAGTGTGGTCAGCCCCCCCCCAGCTTTGTGTCATCTGTAAACTAGATCAGGATGCTCTCTAGTCCTACATCCAGGTCATTAATACAGATGTTAAATAACACCGGACCCAGAACAGATCCCTGTGGAACCCCACTTGAGCCCTCCCTCCAATCTGACATCGTTCCATTAATAGTTTCTCTTTCTTTGCGGTTCTGTATCCACTTAATGGTAGTTCTGCCAAGCCCGCATGTCTCCAGCTGAATGTCACATGGGACTGTGTGAAGAGCCTGGCTGAAGTCCAGGTTTATTATGTCCCCTGCGTTCCCCCATCCACCAAACCAGTTACCCTGTCAACGAAGGAAATCAAGCTGGTTTGGCAGGATTTGTTCCTGGTAAATCCATGCTGGTTGCTAGCGATTTACCCCTCCATCCTCCAGGTATTCGCAAATGGACTGTTTTATCCACTGCTCTAGCAGCTCCCAGGTATCGGGGTCAGGCTGACTGGTCTATAGTTCCCCGGTGTGACGAAGTGGGGGATTTTTCTTGTTTTTTCTGGTTGCATGCAGAGGGAGTGGGACTCAGTGTCCCTGGGTGTTGCTGGTTTAACGAGGTGAGGGGAGAGGGAGTTTGTTGGTACAGAGGACTGGAGAGGGAACTTGGGACCCCAGCCGATGGCCTGGAGGAGGGACACCCCAGCGACTGGTGACCCGAAGACCCGGAGACCCAGCAGCCGGTTCTGGCCAGTGGGAGGACAATGGGCTGCGAAGAGAGGACCCCGGTGACCTAACCAGCCGGTTCCAGCCAGAGGGGCCAGAGGACAGAAGCGAGGGGAGAAGGCCCAGGCGACCCTGTTTCCCTGGAGAGAAGACAATGGACAGAGGAAGGGCCTGGGGCCGGTGATCTCAGGTGCCCAGCTGGGAAGCAGGGGGGCTCGGGGCTGGAGGGGGGGGGCAGGCAGAGCCCACCTGGATGCAGGGGAGACTGGGATGTGCTGGGCTGAGGGAGGCCAGGCCTGAGGGTCAGAGAGTTTCCTGTGCTGGGTTCAACGCTCAATAAACCTCCTGTTTTACGCTGGCTGAGAGTCGCTCCGGGCTAAAGAACAGGGTGGGGGAGGAGGGCATCGTCCCCTTCGGGGGGTGGAGGCCCCAGGGGTCCAGAGCGAGGGGACTCCCTGAGGGGGCCCACGGCAGAGACAGACGTGCTAAGGCGCAGAGAGGTGCGGCTCCAGGAGGTGGAGGGGCCTGACCCCGAGAGAGAGTGGACCCCCGAGAAGGGCTGTCTCACTGAAAGGGGCACCCCCCATGGACCGCACAGGGCCAAGATTGGGCACGACCTGTGAGTCCGTGACAGCTGGCTCCTCCTCCCCAGTAGCGGCGCCAGCTTTGCTGGCGCCCTAGGCGGCGGAAGGTCCCGCCCCCGAAATCCCGCCCCCAACAGCGGCGGCGGAAGGTCCCGCCACCAAATTTGAACGGGCGGTCGCAGCGCCGGCGCCCCCAAAATAGCCGCGCCCTAGGCGACCGCCTAGGTTGCCTAATGGGTTGCGCCGGCCCTGCTCCTCCCCCCCCTTTTTTAAAGATGGGCACCACATTAGCCCTTGTCCAGTCTTCCAGGACCTCTCCTGTCACCCATGAGTTTTCAAATATTATTTGCATTGAGCTCCGTGGGCTGGGATCTGCTCTGTTTGCCAGTGGAGAGGGGTGTGTTGCTACAGAACTGATACATTATAACAGAACAGTAATTAACCAGCTTCCAGCCCTACCCAGCCCTGAGCTCACACCCACAGCCCGTCTCCAGTGCTTTCCATCCAGGGCGTGCCCCATACTCCACCCATCGATGCGCTCAGCCTCCTGCCCCCACTCTCGGGGCGTGGGCTTTGGCCCCATTTTACAGAGGCGACGCTGAGGCACTGAGGGGAAGTAATTTGTCCAAAGTCTCATAGTGGGTTAGTGGTAGAACCCAGGAGTCCTGGTGCCGCCCCTGCCCCCACCCCTTGCTCTCACTCGAGGCTCCCTTTCTCCCTAAAGATGCTCTGCTCTTCGTAACCCGCAGCCCGAGCGCTCCCAGCCAGGGAACACGGATTGCCTGGGATCTTCTCCCCAGTGCCTGCCCCAGCCAACACCTCCCGCCCCCGAGCTGGGCTCAGCAGGGCCCAGCGTCCTTGGACTGTCTCACCATTTCCCACTGCTGTACCCTGCCCCCGTCCCACCTCCTGGCGCAGGCCCAAGAGCCGCTGCTCAGCGCCCAGCTCCCTGCTGAGCCCACAGCCCCACTGACTCTCCAGCTCCAGGCCAGGGAGCTGCAGCCACCTGGCCCCAGGCTTCCGCAGAATCAGCTCCTGCGCCCAGCGCTTCCCATGTGTCGAGGGGAGGGTCCCAGCCGGGGCTGGGTTGGGTGTCCTGCCCTGGAAGCACTGGGTTAGCGTCTTGTAGCTGCTACGCCCCTGCATGTGCCTGCTCCCCCTTGCAGCGCCCGTACGCTGCCTTGGTGCAGGGGCACGACCAGGATGCGTGGGCAGGACAATGGGCAGCGTAATGCCAGACCTTCTGCCCCCCAGGGCCTCGTGCCAAGCCTGGGCCCTGAACTGCTGAGCAGAGCTCTGCTGCGGGCAGGCCTGGGAGCCAGAAGCGCTGGCCATTGCCGCGGGCTTGCTGGAGACCAAGCTGGCTTTGGGGCTCTGGCTGGGGCACGCAGGAGCTCAGGCTGGCTGGGCCCCCACTGCTCGGCTCTTGTTTGTTCTGGCCGCTTCTCCCAGTGGGGCTTTGGAGCTGCCCCTGCAGCGGGCAGGCGCTGGGCTGGGTTCTCTCCCCCGCACAGGACGTGGAAGCCAGGAGCCATCGCTGGCCACAGCCCCCTGGCCTCAGCCAGGCTGGCACAGGCCAACTGCCAGGTGCTTTGCCTTCGGGCAGACGAGGGGCCCAGGCCATCAGTTGCCAGGAGACAAAGTGTCAGGCATTTATGTGCACTGGCCCCTCGCTCTGCAACAACCCTACACCCTTATCCCACCACCTAGATACTTAAGAACTGCATAGGGGAAACTGAGGCACCCACACAGTATTCAGAGGAAACATTAAGAACATTCCCACTTCGTCACATTCTATATTTAACCCATTATGCTATGACCAGGGGGAGGGGGACTCTAACCTGGTGGGAAATAGCTGTTTGTCTGTGAATGAAGTTTCTGAATGTGTGTCTAATGTCTCAGAAGTAAATCTGGAATTAGATGAAGCACAGAAAGATCTTGTTAGTCAGGAAAATATTTCTCAGGAGCAGATTAAAGTGGAGGATCAGGTTAAAGCCCTAACTGAGGAAGAAGAACGAGGAGTACTTGTGGCACCTTAGAGACTAACAAATTTATTTAAGCATAAGCTTTCGTGGGCTAAAACCCACTTCATCAGATGCATGCAGTGGAAAATACAGTAGGAAGATATATATATACAGAGAACATGAAAAAATGGTGGTTGCCATACCAACTCTAACGAGTGTAATCAGTTAAGATGGGCTATTGTCAGCAGGAGAAAAAAAACGTTTGTATTGATAATCAGGATGGCCCATTTCCAACAATTGACAAGAAGGTGTGAGTAATTGTAGGGGGAATAGTTCTACATGGTGTAATGACCCATCCACTCCCAGTCTTTATTCAAGCCTAATTTAATGGTGTCTAGTTTGCAAATTAATTCCAATTCAGCAGTTTCTCATTGGAGTCAGTTTTTGAAGGCTTTTTTGTTGAAGAATTGCCACTTTTAGGTCTGTAATCGAGTGGCCAGGGAGGTTGAAGTGTTCTCCAACTGGTTTTTGAATGTTATAATTCTTGACGTCTGTTTTGTGTCCATTTATTGATGGATTGTTGGCTAGTACAGCTTATAAAAGTGAACCTGAAAAGGGTAACTGTGATTTGCTGGAAGTAGCTCAGTGTAGTGAGAAGAGCAGCAGTTTATCTGTTGGGAGTGGCAATGTACCTGGTAAGAAAAGTTTGGATGAGCCTAGGCAGCCTTGTGAGCTGATGGCTTTGTCTAGTCAGCGGTTTGGGAAGGCCAGGACAGTGGAAGATGAGTGTCCCTATCCCTTACCTGTCACCTGTGTGGAGAGCTGTGACAGTGAAGGGAATGTGCCTGTGTCTGTTAGGGGTATTGACTTGACTATGGAGGGAGCTACCCAGTCTCCGAGCAGTTGTCTGTGAACAGCCCTGTGTGCTGGGACAAGGGAAATGAGATCCCAAGCTGTGTGTCTGGTGAAGGAGAATGTGTCTCCAGTTCTTTGTCTGTGAAGCAGACAGAAGGTGCCTTTCAGCCTGTGATGGCTGAGAAAATTGCAGTTGTCTCAGAGTTGGTTCTGGATTCAACTAAAGCCCAGGAAGGAAATGGCTAGGGAGAATGGTGCTGTAACTTTAGCAAAGTCCCAGAGACCAGACAATTCTGGGGCTTGTATTTTGCCTATTGCTAATGTGTGGTTGGAAAAGGATGTAGCAACTCTGTCTGATCAGGGTGATATCCTCGCCAGGGCACAAGGAGAGCAGAAAGGTGATTTGATTGTGTTACCTACTAACAGTGTGGAAACTTGTAGCAAGAAGGAAAAGATTCCTGAGCTTGTGTGTGGCAAAGGGAAGGAGAAGGCTTCTGACTTTTTGACTATGAAATCTGGCAGTTTGCCTGAAAGGGGATTGGGTAGGAATCTGCCTGATGAGCCCAAGGTGATCCTGAATGTAAGTGAGACCCAGAAAAAGTCTGTTTTTTGTTTGTTTTGTTTTTTATAATGAAATCAAAGTAAAAGTCTGTTGCTGCTCAGGGAAGTGTCCCTTTAGAGCAAGCCCTAGATGAAGAGGGTAAGGGCAGAATTTCTGTGAGGGGTGAATTGTTGCTTAGAGAAGCTCCTAGGGAAAGGAATCCTCGTGGTAATCTGTGCAAGCAGTTTGCTGTAGCTGAAGGGTGTGGAAGTGATTTAATCAAGGAAGTTTCAGTTCCTAACAGCCAGAAATTTTCTGTTGTGAATGGATCCACTGACTTTCCTTATGAAAGATCCAGTGTGGATAGCTTTGAAAAGGTCTCAGATGGAGTAAGAGCTGTTAAGAAAGTTGAGCAGCTCTATAACCCAGTGGCTGTGTGTTGGCCAGCTTGTTGGGAAGACAATGGTGTTGGAACAGGAATGTCTCCACGCTAATTCTTTNAGTTTTTGAAGGTTTTTTTGTTGAAGAATTGCCACTTTTAGGTCTGTAATCGAGTGGCCAGGGAGGTTGAAGTGTTCTCCAACTGGTTTTTGAATGTTATAATTCTTGACGTCTGATTTGTGTCCATTTATTGATGGATTGTTGGCTAGTACAGCTTATAAAAGTGAACCTGAAAAGGGTAACTGTGATTTGCTGGAAGTAGCCCAGTGTAGTGAGAAGAGCAGCAGTTTATCTGTTGGGAGTGGCAATGTGCCTGGTAAGAAAAGTTTGGATGAGCCTAGGCAGCCTTGTGAGCTGATGGCTTTGTCTAGTCAGCGGTTTGGGAAGGCAAGGACAGTGGAAGATGAGTGTCCCTATCCCTTACCTGTTACCTGTGTGGAGAGCTGTGACAGTGAAGGGAATGTGCCTGTGTCTGTCAGGGGTATTGACTTGACTATGGAGGGAGCTACCCAGTCTCCGAGCACTTGTCTGTGAACAGCCGTGTGTGCTGGGACAAGGGAAATGAGATCCCAAGCTGTGTGTCTGGTGAAGGAGAATGTGTCTCCAGTTCTTTGTCTGTGAAGCAGACAGAAGGTGCCTTTCAGCCTGTGATGGCTGAGAAAATTGCAGTTGTCTCAGAGTTGGTTCTGGATTCAACTAAAGCCCAGAAAGGAAATGGCTAGGGAGAATGGTGCTGTAACTTTAGCAAAGTCCCAGAGACCCGACAGTTCTGGGGCTTGTATTTTGCCTATTGCTAATGTGTGGTTGGAAAAGGATGTAGCAACTCTGTCTGATCAGGGTGATATCCTCGCCAGGGCACAAGGAGAGCAGAAAGGTGATTTGATTGTGTTACCTACTAACAGTGTGGAAACTTGTAGCAAGAAGGAAAAGATTCCTGAGCTTGTGTGTGGCAAAGGGAAGGAGAAGGCTTCTGACTTTTTGACTATGAAATCTGGCAGTTTGCCTGAAAGGGGATTGGGTAGGAATCTGCCTGATGAGCCCAAGGTGATCCTGAATGTAAGTGAGACCCAGAAAAAGTCTGTTTTTTGTTTGTTTTGTTTTTTATAATGAAATCAAAGTAAAAGTCTGTTGCTGCTCAGGGAAGTGTCCCTTTAGAGCAAGCCCTAGATGAAGAGGGTAAGGGCAGAATTTCTGTGAGGGGTGAATTGTTGCTTAGAGAAGCTCCTAGGGAAAGGAATCCTCGTGGTAATCTGTGCAAGCAGTTTGCTGTAGCTGAAGGGTGTGGAAGTGATTTAATCAAGGAAGTTTCAGTTCCTAACAGCCAGAAATTTTCTGTTGTGAATGGATCCACTGACTTTCCTTATGAAAGATCCAGTGTGGATAGCTTTGAAAAGGTCTCAGATGGAGTAAGAGCTGTTAAGAAAGTTGAGCAGCTCTATAACCCAGTGGCTGTGTGTTGGCCAGCTTGTTGGGAAGACAATGGTGTTGGAACAGGAATGTCTCCACGCTAATTCTTTAAGTGAGCAGTCTGTGCTTCAGGGTCTGAGGACAGATTTGGTTTCAGAGCAGAACATTTTTATGGCTGAATGCTCAAGGATGCAGGGGAGAGCAAGCAAACTCTCACCCGTAGGTACTTTGAATTGCTTTGGTATTGCTTTAAAACCGAGTCCAGTCTCTAAATTGCTGGGGGTGGTAGATTAACAAGCAAGCATGCAGGAGAGTATCTGTGTAGATGTTCAAAGTACAGAGGGTCTGCAGTTGGTAAACACACCTAGCCAGCGAAGGAATTCCTGTGAGCAGGAAGTTTCAGTTTTCAACCTTCTAGAAAAAATTGGGGGGGGGGGGGGAGGAAGAACCCAATCCTGCAGAAGGGAAGAATGAGTGTCCAGCCTTGAAATTGGTAGCAACTGAGAATTTAAAAGTGTTTGTGTTGATGCAAATTACCTGACTGACTGGGGGAAGAAAGACTTGCTAATAGCTGACAGGTTTCAGAGTAGCAGCGTGTTAGTCTGTATCCGCAAAAAGAACTAGGAGTACTTGTGGCACCTTAGAGACTAACACATTTATTTGAGCATAAGCTTTGGGCTGTAGCCCACGAAAACTTATGCTCAAATAAATTTGTTAGTCTCTAAGGTGCCACAAGTCCTCCTGTTCTTTTTGCTAATAGCTGTTAGCAAAGAGAACACACCCAATCAGACAGTGAATTCTGTTAAGCAAGAGAAATCAGGGTTTGATCCTTCAGGACAAGGAGGAAAGAGAGAACTTAATTTTGCAAAGGGAAGCCACAGGTTAACCCTAAAAGGCCCAAAGCCCAATGGTATTGAGCCAAAGATCTGGCATGACAAAAACGATTGTAGATGGACACTTGCAATGAATTTGTTGTTATTGCTGATGGTGATTTTTGTAACTAATGTGTTGCTATTACCAAGAACTGTAAAAATGTACAATGTGCCTAATCTTTTGGAAAATCCCTTGAACATGTTAAAAGGAATACATGAGAACACACTTTATGTTAGAAGGCCTTGCTATACTGATGTTTCACAGTTAATGTCTGTAAACAGTCTTGGAACTTTTCACAGGGGAAAAGACATTCCAAACCTAATGTGCTGTATGAAAAGGGAAACTGGGGCACCCTACCGTGTTGCTTTCACGGCTAAATGCCAAGATTCCTGTACTATGGACAACATTAATATCTACAGTAATTTGATGTTAGTTATCAGAGGGGTAGCCGTGTTAGTCTGGATCTGTAAAAAGCAACAGTGTCCTGTCATCCGTTAATCTATAAGGTGCCACAGGACACTCTGTTGCTTTTTGATGTTAGTTGGGTACCAAACATTTGCCAGAGCTTGTATGGATAAAGTAGTTATGTTCTTTAGCTCTTGGCAAGATCACATAAGACATAGAGGAACCATGCTGCAAGAGCAGATCCAATCCACTATTGTTCTAACCAAGTTTTACCTTAAGTTTGTAAAGAGATTCAATCATGTTATTGAACATGACTTTGATAAACCATTTCTGTTATACACTGATACGGCTTCTAACCCAATACTAGCTGTAGTGAGACAGAACCCAGGATGGGGAGCTCTTGGGATGCAGTCAGTGATGTTTGTGTCATCCCTTCCTGCATCAATTTTGTGTTGGGGGTGTGACGTTATTGACATAAACTGTGACCGTATAGATCATTGTTGCAACCACTGTTATATATTTGCACCAAATCTTGTACAAAGGATGTCCAGTAAGGTGTCTATGGAAAGGTTATGATGTGCTGGGTATGATGATGCTGTCTGTATGTGTGTATCATTTTTGTAGTTGAAGTTATGAATATTGGCTGTGTACTTGTTGTGACGGAGCAGGGAGCAGGGCGGATTTGACCTGGGAATGTTGCAGGGGAGTTACATTGGGGATGGGAAGGAAGCTACCTGAGCTGTAACCTGAGCCAGGAGAGGGGGTGGGAGAAGTGACACCTTCGGCCAGGAGACTGAACAAAGGAGAGGAAGAGCAGGGGGAGGGGTAGACCGGCTGGAGGAGTTTTGGTGAGAGTGGGAGCTTTGGGCTGGGTGGTGAAACGCAGGGAACCCCAAGCTGGGGGCTAAGTTCCCTAAATCACCCCAGAAGGACTTGATTGAGGGGTTCTGGTTGTACCTACATGTTCTGCTTGGGGCTGTGTTCCTGTCAGCTAATAAACCTCTGTTTTACTGGCTGGCTGAGNGGAACTGAGTCATCATGGACATGTGACTTGCCCATGTCTCCAGACTCCATCTTGCTGCTGTGATTTTCCACAGTAAGAACAAAAAGGGTCCTTCCACGGGCAGAGAATATAAAAGGCCCTGAAAACCCCTCCATCTTGTCTTCAATCCTGCTTCTGACCTCTGGAGAAATCTTGCTACAAACTGAAGCTCTGATCAAAGGACTGAATGACCCATCCCAGCTGGGGATGTTCCAGAGACTTGATTTGAACCTGCAGTTTATTCCATCACTGCTACAAGCCTGAGCCAAGAACTTTGCCATTACTGTATGTAATTGATTCCATTTAACCACTTCTAGCTCTCAGCTCTATCTTTTTCCTTTTGTGAATAAACCTTTAGATTTTTAGATTCTAAAGGATTGGCAACAGCATGATTTGTGGGTAAGATCTGATTTGTATATTGACCTGGGTCTGGGGCTTCGTGCTTTGGGATCAGGAGAGCCTTTTTTCTTTTACTGGGGTGTTGGTTTTCATAACCATTTGTCCCCATAACGAGTGGCACNCCGGGGGAACCTTTTTTCTTTCACTGGGGTATTGGTTTTCATAACCATTTGTCCCCATAACGAGTGGCACTGGTGGTGATACCGGGAAACTGGAGTGTCTAAGGGAATTGCTTGTGTGACGTGTGGTTAGCCAGTGGGGTGAGACCAAAGTCCTCTCTGTCTGGCTGGTTTGGTGTGCAAAGGACCCGCAACCTGGGGCTGTAACTGCCCTGCTCTGAGCAATTTGTCCTGAATTGATACTCTCAGAAGTGTCCCGCCAGAGGCAGCCTCGTTACAGCTGCCCAATGGTGCTGGGCGGCGGGTCGGCGACCAGTCCCCACACACTATGTACAGCTGGCGTGGGGCATGGTACAGGGCTGCCGGGGCCATGGGGTGGCTCGTGGGCCGTGGGTCGCTAGGGCAGCTGGGGCTGAGCTGGCCCAGGGCTCACACACGGCACTGTGGAGATCGAGTAGCCTGGCCCCCTGCCCTGCCGGGGCCCCACTGCTCCGAGGAGCGACGCGTTATCCCCTGGGCATGCACAGCTCCCCAGCGTGCAAGAGCCTGGATGGTAATAGGAGGGGAGATCCGGGGGGGTCTGGCTGGGGCGGTAGCGTGTGCCTCACAGCCCCCTTGCTGGGCGCTAACGGGACAGGCCTGGGAGTCCCACCTGGCCGGGATTTCACCGGCCCAGCCGGTTTTTTAATGGATTTGCCAGTTGCCAGAAAAATAATGTAATCAGCCGGGTTTTTTCACGTGGGTCTGAACAGTTTGTGCTATTCTCCAAAGACACTGGGACAGCGACTTCCCGTGTCCGGCTAACGGTGCCGTTAAAGCGATAACAGATCAAACCAAGCGACTGGGCAGGTGTGCGAGGTTTGAGTCACGCGCGAGTGAGGCGAGGAGCGATGGTCTCACGCTGAGCACTCGGTGTCATCACTTTACTGTAAGTGGCTGTTGAAGGAGGGGGGCCGTGTTGCCTTGTTTCTGGGGCTGCAGGGGGCTTGCCTTGGGGGGGGCTTTCTTTTGCATTGCGAAGGTGGGAACCCTGGCCAGGCCTGCCCCAGGCTGGAGGCTCTGGGGGTCGGGGGTGAGGACCCTGGGTGGGGCAGCAGGGGCAGCCGCCCAGGGGCCAGTGAATGCTCCCTCTTACATGCCTGGGAGCTGCTTTTCCTGCTCCATTCCAGCGCAGTGCCGACAGCTGGCTAGACACACCCAGTACACTCACCCAGGCTGGTTTTCACCAGCTTCCAGCAAGGGCAGCTCCCTCACCTCCAACTCCAGCCAGGCCGTCACGGCCTCCCACCCTGCAACTCAAGGACATAAATGTGCAGGAGCCTTGGAAGTTCTGCAAATCAACTCTACAAAACCATCTGCACCTGGCAATGCCAGCACGCGGGGAAAAAACATGTAGGGAAGGGCTCCAGGCCCACCTCACCCGGTTGTTAGGAGTCAGCAGAGAGTCTCTGGGGAGTGGAAACGGCACATTGTGGGGGTTGGGAGGAGTAGGGATAAAGGGACGACTGCTGGAAGTCAAGCTGAATTAGCTCTTGCCAAGGACATTAACACACACGAAGCAGGTTTTTCAGTCCCATCAATAAAAAGGGAATAAGGAAGGATGAGGCTGGGCCACCCTGCGGTTAAAGACACTCGAGGTGTGGCCCAAAGCTAACTGAACATCGTGGCTGGGTTTTCAATCTGGACGGTAACAGGGACCATGCACATGAGGCTGGATGGCGGCACAAATGGAAATTCCAACAGCTGAGGTGGAAGAAAATCTCCCAGGGTTTAATGCGCTCAGCTCTGGGGCACTGGGTTATTGCCGGCCCAGAGTGCGGCAAGAACCGGCACAGGAGGCTGCCAGTCCGGGCGCAAGGCTTGGTAAGAAATCCAGCTATGGGGGTGGGACCATGTGCCTGGAAAACAGCTGATGTCGTGCAGGTATTTCAGAAAGGGAAGAAAAGCAACCCAGGCAATTACAGAGCTTAGTCTGACCGTGGGAGCCCACCAGGCTGTAGAACGAACGGGGGAGGAAAGCAGAATGAAATTCCTGCAGGCCAGTGGTACAGGGGCCATAACGCAGCTGGGTTTACCAAGGCAGCCCGGGCCAGACTCACCTGTTCCTTCTTTGAGAAAATAACGGCGCTGTTCAGAGGGGAATACGGCAGACGTGATGCACGGGGATTTCAGTGCAGCCTTTGGCACAGGAAAGTGAGTTAAATTCGGGAAGCTGGGGCTCAGGACGAG
This sequence comes from Platysternon megacephalum, assembly GCA_003942145.1. Taxonomy (NCBI): domain Eukaryota; kingdom Metazoa; phylum Chordata; order Testudines; family Platysternidae; genus Platysternon; species Platysternon megacephalum. Next base: position 765,450 of record QXTE01000373.1, read on the forward strand.
CCCGGTACGGTGGGGAGGGTTGTGCTGCAAGATGAACTGTCGCCCCGCAGGGAGGTGACATGGGGAGTGTCTCGAGGATCGGCCTGGGGCCCAGTCTCATTCAGTAGCAGGAGCGTGCGAACGAAATGGGCCGATGGGAAGCTGGGAGGCCTGGCCAATCCGGGGGGCCAGGGGGAGATGGGAAGAGTTTCCAGGACGCTCTGGCTGACCCAGCAGACTGGAGCGAGAAATGGGCTGTAATTCGATAGCCAGAGAGACTCAGACTCGGTGGCTCAGGAGCCGAGCTAGTGACCAGCGTTACTCACAAGAGCCCTGGTCGAGGGGATTCAGGGTTTCGTTTACTAGAGTGCGAGCGAGTCGTATGTAAACCGTTAGCTTTTATATCCGTCTGTTATTCTCACAGTACAATGACTGGCCAAGTATTATTATTTTATCAGCTACAATTGGTTAATAACATAGTTAAAAGCCTCCTGATTGGCTAATGATGGAGGTTGGTTAATAACTAAATCACACGGTGTTTTACTCCATGTTACAGAGCCACTTGTGGCTGGGAGCCTCCGGCCGGTGGACACGACACCGTTAGATCGCGGTCCGACCACTCACGTCGCCCTAACGCGCTCGGTGTCTACACTGCTGCGGGGCTCTCGCAACCTGACCACGCCGCCCCCGCGAGCGGTGCAGCGCTTAGGGGGTGTAGTCAGGGCAACACAGCATCTGGGGAGACGTAACTTACGTCGCTTGTTGCCTGGCAGCCCCGCACGGGCCTCACAGCTGCAGCCCCTCTCCTCTGCTCTGGGGCCGAGAGCTTGGGCTGTCAGTGTGGGGGGCGGGGGGCTCCAGCTGTGAACCACGCGCCAGGCTCACAGCCTGAGGTGTCACCGGGCGGGGGGCTCCAGCTGGGAACGACGCGCCAGGCTCGCGGCCGGAGCTGTCAGCGGGCGGGGGGCGCCAGCTGTGAACCCCGCGCCAGGCTCACAGCCTGAGCGGTCGCCGGGCGGGGGGCTCCAGCTGTGATCCACGCGCCGGCCCCCCCCCCCGAGCTGTCCCCGGGCGGGGGCTCCAGCGGTGAACCACGGGCCAGGCTCACAGCCTGAGCCGTCACCGGGCGGGGGCTCCAGCTGGGAACCACGCGCCACGCTCACCGCCTGAGCCGTCACCGGGCGGGGGGCTCCAGCTGCGAACCACGCGCCAGGCTCCCAGCCCGCGCTGTCACCGGGCGGGGGGCTCCCGCTGTGGACCACGCGCCAGGCTCACAGCCTGCGCTGTCACCGGACGGGGGACTCCAGCTGCGGGCGACGCGCCAGGCTGCCGGCCTGAGCCGTCACCGGGCGGGGGCTCCAGCTGTGGACCACGCGCCAGGCTCACAGCCTGAGGTGTCACCGGGCGGGGGGCTCCAGCTGGGAACCACGCGCCAGGCGCACAGCCTGAGCGGTCACCGGGCGGGGGCTCCAGCTGTGCACCCCGCGCCAGGCTCACAGCCGGAGCTGTCACCGGGCGGGGGGCGCCAGCTGTACACCACGCGCCCGGCTCACAGCCTGAGCTGTCACCGGGCGGGGGCGCCAGCCGTGAACCACGCGCCAGGCTCACAGCCTGAGCTGTCACCGGGCGGGGGGCTCCAGCTGTCAGTGGAGCACGCCTGGGACCGCCGGCAGAAGGGGCAGAGTGTGGACAGGAACCGCTGGCGGCTGTAATTCCTGCAGTGGCTGTACGTCAGCTTCACTTAAGTTGACCCAATTCTGTAGGGCAGCCAAGGCCTTGGTGTGAGTATCCGGCCCTCGTGCAGAGCAGGGGCCTGCCCCTCCTGGCTAACAATGACCCGTTCTGCTGCCCGCTGGGGCTGGCCAGCTGCCCGTGCCCGAGGAGCTGCGGGGGAGTAGAGCACGGGGGGCTAGGTACCTGATCAGGCCTGGTGTGCTCCGGTGAGACGGGCAGAGCTTGGCTTGCTTGGGCTAGGACAGATCTCTGTGAACTCAGGGGGGAGATACCGGGGCGGGCGCAGGCCAGGGCGGCTGAAGAGCAAACGGGAAGGAACTGGCCCGGAACGAAGGCCGCCCGCTCGGCCAAACACTTAGTGCCTGACAACGTGACGAGTGCAAGGGCCGGGGGCGGGGAGGGGAGGGGGGGGAGTTGTGAGGCTGGGGGGAGGGTGCAGCAGCCCCAGGGCTCCTGTCCAGTTTATGTCTCATGTTCCTATCAGCTCATGTCTCAGCCGCCACCTACAGGGGTCAGGCAGCCCCCGCCCTGTGTACCGTTGTATGGTTCTAATCACCAGGGAAGGCGGGAGCTGGGGGGGGCGGTGCTCTGTGCGGCGGTGGGAGCTGGGGGGGGGGGGGGGGGGG
>QXTE01000373.1:773573-791182 GCA_003942145.1 Platysternon megacephalum
GGGGGGGGCAGGAGCACTGGCTGGGGGCGGGGCAGTAGCACTGGCTGGGGGGGGCAGGAGCACTGGCTGGGGGGGGCAGGGCAGTAGCACTGGCTGGGGGGGGCAGGAGCACTGGCTGGGGGCGGGGCAGTAGCACTGGCTCGGGGGGGCAGGGCAGTAGCACTGGCTGGGGGGGGCAGGAGCACTGGCTGGGGGCGGGGCAGTAGCACTGGCTGGGGGGGGCAGGAGCACTGGCTGGGGGCTCCCAGCTACCGCAGTGCCAGGTTGAACAGTGCAGCACCGGAGCAGACGACGCCCATGGTGACGGGGCTGGTCCTTGCACCTGCTGTTCCAGCCCCAGGGATGCTGAGGGCAGAGTCTTCGGGGCCGGGTAAGATCCCAGGGTCTGTCTCCAGGCGTAGGGGGCTGGGGTGCCTGAGCCATCTCGCCCCTGTGCCGGGGGAGTTAGCGAGTGCCCGGAGGGGGCGCAGTCTGGTGTGTTTCATGGGGGTGTTTGCATATGTCCTGGGCCAGGCCCAGCTGCACGACAGATGGACACAGTAGAGCCCTGCCCGCGGGTTCCTCTGGCTCCCTGCCCTGCGAGCCAGGGATGGGCAGAGCCCTCAGCAGAGCACGTGTGCACACGCACACACCCCGAGGTACACACACACACCAAGGTACACACGCAGGTACACATACCCCAAGATACACACACAGGTCCACACGCAGGTCCACACACACCATGAGGTCCACACACACGGCCTGCGAGGTCCACACGCAGGTCCACACACGCACACTTTCCCAAGGTACAGACGCAAGAACACACACACCCTGTGAGGTACACACACAGGTACTCCTCCCCATGAATTACACACACAGTCTGAAGGTACACGTGCAGGCAGACACACACACCTTGAGGTGTACACCCCCCCCCCCCGAGGTACACACACACAGACCCTGCGAGGTTCACACACATGTACACATACACCCCAAGAGGTACACATGGAGATAAACACACCCACACCCCGAGGTACACACACACACACACACACACACACACAGCTCTCTGCTGAAGGGTCGGGCCGGGGTTTTCCATCCTCTCCAGCCTTGGAGTCACATCCCCGGCGTGGAAGCAGCTCTGCTGGCGCAGCCATCGGGAAGGGCAGGAAATCCCGAGTGGGGCTTGGGCTGGGCCGGGGAGGGCGCCTGGGGGGGCCACTCCGACGGGTGCTCTCGGGCTGCGCTCTCAGGTGGGGGGGCCTTCGGGGGGCTCTGGAAGCAAAGCAGAGAGAGGGTCTGGTCCAAGAGCAGCAGGGGCAGGCCCAAGGGCCGGGGGTGGGGGGCCTCCCGCTCCCCCTTCCCAGGCTGCCGGAGTCTGCTCGTGGGCTCTCACCTGGGGGCGCGGAGAAGCTCAGCTCGGCCCCGTCAGCCAGGAGGGAGCTGCGGGAACGGGGGCAGCGGTCTCCGGAGCGCGTCCGGCGCAGGACAGCCTGGGGGCAGAGGAGAGGCGGTTACTCGAGGACACGGCTGGGGAAGGAGCTCGCTGCAGGGCTGTGGCAGACAGAGCCTGGGTTGGGGAATCGGGCTCCAGGGCCCCCGCCTGGGGAAGGAGTCCCTGTGGGGCCCTGCCCTCCTTGCAGGGGGCACACAGCTCCCTGGGCTCCCCAGGCCGGCGGTTCTTACCTTCCTGGCCAGGGGGCTGCTGGGGGCTGAGGCGCTGCTGTAGAGGCTGAGGCTGGAGTTGGAGCGGCTGGGGGACAGCACTTTGGAGGGGGGGGCTGACTGGCTGCCGGCACAGGCGGTCGCGGCCCCTAAGGCGTCTGGGGACAGGTATTTCTCATTGATCTTCAGGTTGGTCCGTCCCTTCACTGCTCAGGGGAGACAGAGCCGGTGAGCGAGAGGCTGCGGGCACAGGCAGCGGCTGCCCCCGGCAGGGCCATGCTGAGCACCAGGCCTGGGCTGCGGGGGGCATGGCCGAGCTGCCGCATGCCAGGGAAGCAGGCAGGGCGTCACCAGGGCTGTCCCTGGGCCTTGGCTGGGTTTGCCAGTGGGGCAGCCACAGCTGGGATGAACGGCTGCTGCCCAGTGGATTATTCCCAGGGGACCAGCTGGGGTAGGTTTGGGCTGCAGCTTCTATGAGACATGAATTTTAGCACGGTCGAGTGGGTAGAGTGGGGTGGGAGGTGGGGGGAGAGGGCTGGGAGCCAGGACTCCTGGCTTCTGTCCCCAGCTCTGGGAAGTGAGTGGGGTCTAGTGGGTTAGAGCAGGGGGGCTGGGAGCCAGGACTCCTGGGTTCTCTCCCCGGCCCTGGGAGGGGAGTGGGGCTGGTGGGTTAGAGCAGGGGGGGCTAGGAGCCAGGACTCCTCTCCCCGGCTCTGGGAGGGGAGCAGGGGCTGGTGGGTTAGAGCAGGGGCTGGGAGCCAGGATTTAGTGGGTTGGGGTGGGGGCTGGGAGCCAGGACTCCTGGGTTCTCTCCCTGGCTCTGGGGGGTGTGGGGATTGCAGCTGGGAGCCAGGACTCCTGGGTTCTCTCCCTGGCTCTGGGAGGTGTGGGGGTTGCAGCTGGGAGCCAGGACTCCTGGGTTTGGTTCATAGTTTGGCCACTGACGTGCCATGTAACCCTGCGGAGCGGCAGTCGGCTCTTGTTCTGAGGGCTCTGAGCACAAAACAAGCTTGTACCAAGCCCGGCGCGTTTCTTGCTGCTGCGGCAGCCTGTGGCTCCGGGCCGGCGGGAGGGAAGATCTGTCTGCCCGGCGGGCACTGGGACGCTCCCAGCTTTGGGACTCTCGACTTCCAGGGCTGCAGCCGTCCCATCCCTCGGCCTGGGGCACCCCCTGCTGGCTGGCACAGGCAGAGCACAGACACCGAGCCCCCCTCGCCCTAGCTCCATGCTACCCCGTCCGGCCGTTTTGGGGGCAGAAGTAGGGGGTGAAACCCTGCTAGTCTCAGCCAGTTCCCCCTCCCCTGCTGCTTCCTGGGGGCTCCCGCCCAGCCACAGCCTGGGGCACCCGAGAGCACCACTGGCCGGGCCGGGCCAGGGCTCCCCAGAGGGCACAGGGCAGGCGGGAGGGCCCTGCCCCCCTAGCCTGGGTCCCCTCCTCTCACTACTGGGCAGGGGGACCTGCGGGTTAGCAGTGGGGCCGGGGACTCAAGCGTTTAGGGCCCGCGTAAGGGAGCCGGGGGCTGGCGAGGGGACCTGGGGGGCAATGACAGCTGAGCACGCCAGGCACTGCTGTGAGTGGGATGCAGGGGGGCCCATGGCGGGGGGGCCCCCAGGGCCCGCTCTACCATTTTTGCCGCCCCAAGCCAAAAAAAAAAAGCCGCCCGGACTCTGCCGCCCCAAGAATGGACGGGATGCCGCCCCTTAGCAGGGGCCGCCCCAGGCACGTGCTTCCTCCGCTGGTGCCTGGAGCCGGCCCTGGGTCCCCCATCATGCACCGAGCCCTGTGGACAGGCCCTGATTGGGGTGGAAATGCAGGCAATAGGCTGCAGGACTCCAGCGAGGAGCAGCCAGGGAGCTAAGCAGCCCCCCTGCTCCCTGACCCGGCCCTAGAGCCACAGGAAAACCAGGCCCCTGGGGAGGGGACAGCCTGAGCCGTTTCCAGGCCGCCAGCCGGCCGGCGACCTCACCCCCAGGCACAGGGCGAAGGGGTAATTCCCCTAGCTGAGTCCCCAGGTCCCCCTGCGGCTGGGGGCGGCCCCCCAAGGGCTCTGGCTCTGCCCCATGTGCTGCAGGGAGCCCAGGCCACGCCCGCTCCGCCTACCTCTGCAGGGGTCGTTCTTCACCAGGAACTCGTCGAGCGCGATCCAGCCTCCCCCCACTCTCACCATCAAGGTGCTGCGCAGGATCCGCACCATACGCAGCTGCTGCGACTCCCCGAACTGCAGGCAAAGCGCGGGGGCAGGGTGAGGGGCCGGGGCTCTGCAGCCAGGGCCCGGCCCGAGGGGAGCAGCAGGGTGACAAGTCGAGTCGGGGGTGGGGTAATAGGCAAAGCCCCCAATATTGGGACGGTCCCTGGTCACCCGAGTAGTAGGAGCTACAGCCCCTTGCGCTCCAGCGGCAGCCAGCCATGGCGTGGGGCTGCTGCCGGGGCAGGTGTCTGCAGGGGTTGTGCTGGGCACGTCTCGGGTGAGCCAGCACCTACACGGGTCGGGACTGTGACGAAGTGGGAATGTTCTTAATGTTTCCTCTGAATACTGTGTGGGTGCCTCAGTTTCCCCTATGCAGTTCTTAAGTCTCTAGGTGGGGGGATGAAGGCCAGTGTGCATAAATGGCCGGCACTCTGTCACCTAGCAACTAATGGCTGGGGCCCTTCCCCCCTGCAAGGGGATAGCTAAAGGTGAACAAAGAGGTCATGTGACCTCCTGGCCCGGGAAAGAGACAAAGCCCAGAGGAGGAGGGGCTGGAGGGGGTTTCAGTTTGGAGCTGGCTGGGGACTAGGAGTGAGGGCAGACGGGGGTGTCTGCCTCGCTGGGCCCCAGAATGGACCCAGCGGAGGGGTCCCGTTCGCTGGACCGACAAGCTCTGTTTTAGACCGTGTTCCTGTCATCTGATAAACCTCCGTTTTACTGGCTCGCTGAAAGTCACGTCTGACTGAAGTGGGGGTGCAGGACCTCTGGCTTCCCCAGGACCCCGCCTGGGCGGACTCGCTGTGGGAAGCACACGGAGGGGCATATGCTGAATGCTCCAAGGAGAGACCCAGGAGGTGAAGCCGTGTGAGCTTCTTGCCCTGCAGACAGTCTGCTCCGAGGGAGAGGAGGCTCCCCAAAGTCCTGACTGGCTTGGTGGGGAGCAGTTCCAGGGCATCGCCCGGGGAGGGACGCCTGTGAGGAGCCAAATTATCATGGTCCCTCTCCAACCCCTAGCCCCAGGCTCCCGGCTCTCCTAGCCACGGGTCTCGCTAGCCCCCAATCATCCCATCACCCACCTCCAACCCCCAACCCCAGGCTCGTGGCCTCCTAGCCACGGGTCTCCATAGCCCCCAACTGTCCCATCACCCGCCTCCAACCCGCCAGCCCCAGGCTCCCGGCCTCCTAGCCACGGGTCTCACTAGCCCCTAATCGGCCCGTCGCCCGCCTCCAACCCCGCTCGAGTCCTGTCAGGCCCTTTCTGAGCCACGGTGCCCAGCCCCGGGCGCAGCATCTCACCCATGTACAGAGCGGCTCTAGGACCCCCCCCCCCCCCCCCCCCCCCCCCCCCTCCCCNCCGAACGCCTTCTCCAGCCAGTCACAGACGCTGGAATGGGGCTTCACAGCAGGAGCTGGTTCCCCCGATGATGGGGAGCCCGGCTGTGCTGGGGGGGTGGGGGGGACACACATGGCCTCTCCATCCTGACCGGGGGGGGGGGGGGGAGCCACAGCCTCGCTGTACTGATGGGGGGGAGGCGGGAACAGCCTCTCCGTACTGACCAGGGTGGGGGAGCCGTGGCCCCTCTGTACTGACCGGGGGGTGGGGAGGAGCTGCAGCATCTCCCTACTGACCTGGGGGAGCCGTGGCCCCTCTGTACTGACCGGGGGGTGGGGAGGAGCTGCAGCGTCTCCCTACTGACCTGGGGGAGCCGTGGCCCCTCTGTACTGACCGGGCACCTCACCAGGCTGCTGTCTGGGGCCCAAAGGGCAGGGAGGACTCAGCCCCAAGTCTCAGCTCTGGCCAAGCGGGCTGAACCTCTCCCGGCTCCCCGGCAGAGAGAGGTCAGGGCTGAGGGAGACTCAGGATAAGTGCGGTGTCCGCGCTCGTGGACCCAGGCGTCCGAGTGGGCAGGGACAGGCCAGGCTCCGGCAGTCCCAGCTCGCCGAGGGCAGGCGGGCGGCAGCACAGGCCGGGGGTGGCACTTACCCGGTACCGATTGGCACTGATCTGCTCCACCTGGAAGCGCTTGGCACAGCTGCACTGGGCCACCTGCCGGTTTACCTGGAACACAGCACAAGATCCTGGGCAGCGTGAGGCCTCTGACCCCCCAGCGCGGCCTCCAGAGACGGGGACCCCATGACAGCCTGGAGAGACCCCCCCCCTGCCCGCAGCATCTGCCCTTCCTCCCTCCCTCATCTTCCCCACCTGCTGTGAGCCCTGGGCCCTGCACCGACCTGCAAGCTGCCCAGCCCTGGCGTGGCGCTCGCAGACGCCAGGGTGAAGGGGCAGGAACAGCTCCAGCCTGCCTGCCAGGCGGGGCATGACCCCAGAGCCCCGATTCAACCCATCCGCCATATGGAGCAGGACGGCTGTGGCTGGCACCCTCCTGTGTCAGGGCGGGCTGGGACGGTGATATCACAGGGGGTGACGACGGCGAAGGGCACCTGCAGCCCCCCCACATGTCCGATTGTTTCCTCCCCCGGGCTCTGAGGGAGGCACAATTCCTAGATCCAGGCCAGGGAGGCCGTTAGAGTATCTCGTCTGAGCTCCTATGTAGCGCAGCCCAGCGACCCCTGAGCGGGAGAGCCCCCCCGACCCTTGGCAAATTGTTCCATGGCTACCCACCCCCCTGTTAAAATCCTGCCCCTCGTTGCCAGGCCGAATTGGTCCAGCTTCAGCTTCCAGCTGTAGAACTGATGAATTAAATTGTTTTTAATTGTTCACTTTATTAATGTAACTTCATAAGTAAAGTTTTATTAATGAAACAACATTCATTCATAAAACCGGTTACCCCAATAACTGGCTAATTGACAATTAAGATGCTTGTTAAGAGCCATAGCTGTTGGGTCAGCTGCCTTTGTAAGTTTCACTATCAATCCAATTCCCCCTTAAATCACTGAGACTTGCACTGTTTCAGTATTGTAACTTCTGTTTACCATTTATTACACTTGCCTACATTGTAACTTCTGTTCACTGTTTGCCATATTGTAATGCAAACCCCATTTTAAAACGCTCACTCCATTTTGTAAAAGCTGGCTGCAACCTTCATTTTTGCAAACCCTGCTGTAATCTTATCAGTTTAGTTTAGATGTGTGAATGAGGTATGGATGGATGATGGAATCAACCTCCAGCCCCAGCCTGTCCTGATGAAATAGAGTTCAAACACCAACGGCTGAAGATGCAGACAAGAGCCCTAACAAAGTAAGAAGAGTCCACCCTAAAAAGAAAAGGTACAATAGAAGGAAGATCAAAGCCAGGTCCCAGGCTGAAAGTCACGTCTGCAATTGACAGGTGATCAATCACCAAACCCAGAGGCAGCGTGACACAGCGAGACCTATAGACTCTGGATTCAAACTACAGCCTACAAAAAGGATGGGTGAGATGGAAGACTTTGGAGGGTAACATTCTGCTGCCAACATGGAAGGGCATCAGTGCGCGCCCAACAGAGACCCAGCCCTTCCTTGTGCCCGGCTTTCCTGGCCAGTTACCACCACGAGCTACGAACCCAAGCTGCAAAATCAAGCCACGAACTCAAGCTATGGTCAGGACTGGTAACTATGCAGCAGCTGCAGAACATGTGATGGATGTGTGTGTGTGTGTGGATGTGTGTGTATAGGTATAATGTGTGTGTATAAGGATTAAGATATTAGTTATTGGTCATAAGTCAAATTGTTATTATAATAAATGTGGCATCTTTGTCTTGCCCCTTAAAAGATCCTGTGTAGTTTTGTCTCTACAACACAGCCGGTGTCTCTTTCTCAGGCCAGCTGCTGTCAGCACTCTCCCCATCGGTCCTTGCAGGCTCAGGCTGCGAGCACGACACCTCCCCGCCGGTCTCGAAACTCAACAGAGCGGGCGCGCTGAGGCTCTCGCTGGCAGCCCTGGAATTCTGTCTGTGGCTCTCCAGCGTCACAGCCCCTTGTTTCCAATGTGCAGCCCAGGACAGGACGCAGAATCCCAGTAAGGGCTCGGCAGTGCTGCACACAGGTCAAATCACCTCCCTGCTCCCCCTCTCTATTCCCCTGCGCACACAGCCTGGGATCCTATCACCCGGCTGGGCCCCACGGCTGCCACAAGCTCTCAGTCCTTTGCAGGGTCACTGCATTGGAATCCAGCCCCCATGCGGTGCCACCTACGGTTTTGTTGCTAGATGTCTGACCTTTTCACTGTGTCCAAACGCACCCTGTTCAAATGAGCCCCCGTCCCAGGCGATCCAGCTCACCCTGTGACCAGTTCCCGGCATTATTTGCCCTCCGCCAATATCTGTCTTCTTCAACACCTAGCCGAGCAGTTGGCTGAAGCCATCATTCACCATTCGGTCTGTTCCTGCACTGCCACAAGGGCTTGATGGCCCAAGAGTCAACATCGGAACAGACTTGATGAACCCATGTAATAGGGGGTCTGTCTCTGCACCACCTGCAGCCCTGAGGTGGTGGAATTTTATCCCGGATGTTACGAGCCACCCGGAGAATGACGTTGGCTGGAATGTCTTGTGGCATTCTCGTGACATGTCCGAAAAGCGTAAGACGCTGTCTGCGGACAGTGGCCCCGGGAGTCTGTAGACCAGAGCGACCATAAACATCTGCATCACAGATGAAGTCATCCCACTTTATGCCCAATATACGACGCTGGAATGTTGTGTGGAAAGCCTCCAGCTTTGCCCAGTCTGAGCAGCACAGCATCCATGTTCGGCAGCCGGACAACAGTCCGGAGAGGATACAACTCAAATCGATCCTGAACTTGGTGGTTGTGCTGGGATGAGGCTGATTCCATATTTGTTGTAAACGACCCATGGCAGACGCGGCGATGCCAATCCGACGGAGAACCTCCGTGTGTGTTGGAGGAACTGGTGAGTATAGAAACCAAATAGCAAACGCTGGAGACTGCTGTGACAGTTTCGTTATTCAGAGGTTGGAATCGTGGGTGGACCTGGTCCTAGATTTTGCAGCTTTGTCTTTGACCACAAAATATGGAGGCCAATCTTAGCCGACTCCCCCTCGAGTCCAACCTGTACCTCATCGTGGGGGTGTGTGTAACATCTGAAGTAGGGGATTGCTGATTGGAGCTACGCCATCAGCGAGGAAGGCTTGTCCGAAATATCGCCCTGGGCATTATGCGAGGTGGACAGGCCAGCGTGAGCCCTGGACGTGGTGCCTAACACGGGCGGTGAAGGTGCAGGGCAGCGGCTGCACCTCGCGATCTGAGGTGAGGGAAGTCACTGAGAAAGACTCAATGGCTCGGGTCGCGCAGCGTGAAGCCAGTGCCGGTAGCCCAGGAGAAGGGTTGTGTTACCGCTCCTCCGGCTCATCCCAGTGGGACGAGGTATTTCCCGGGATAATCGTACGCTCTTGCTTTCCTTACATCAGCGAGTCTGTCTGTTCTTCCAGATCACTGGTAAAGACACCAGCCTGATTCCACTGCTAGGTTTCACCCGCTCCCAAAATCGTTAAACAATGTGAGACGCTCCCCAGCCCAGGCACGTGTCCCAGACAGGGCTCCGCCCAACCTCTCCCCGCAAACTCCAGCCTTTTAACGGATGCCATGATGGCACCTGAACTTGCCCATCAAAAAGACCCAGGTCGTGGCCCCCCTACACCCTGCCAATGCCCTGGGACCAGGGTCGGCCCGCTCTGCCCTGCCCCGTGACTAAGCCCGCAGGCCCCCCACACTGCCCCAGTGCACAGGCTCTGCTGGGTGAGATGTCACTGGAGTTCCCTTCCTGCAGTCCTGGGCGAGTTCAAGATGGGGAGACAACCTGGGCAATTACAGGCTGTCAGGCTGACTTCGATCCCGGGCAAGATAACAGAGTGGTTGACACGGGACTCAATTAATAATGAAGTAAAGGCGGGTAATGTAATTAATGCCAATCAACATGGCTTTATGGAAACTAGATCCTGTCAAAGTAATGATCGAGCTTGGCTGATAAAGACAATAGTGCTGACAGAGAGATTGAGACTTCTGTAAGGTGTCTGAGTTGGTGCCGCACAACACTGATTACAAAACGAGAATGACATAAAATGACTGTGGCACACGTTACATGGACTGAAAACTGGCGAACTGCTCGGTCTCAAAATGTCACTGTAAACGGGGTATTGTCACTGAGCGGGTGTGTTTCCAGGGGGGTCTCGCAGGGACTGGTGCTTGGCCCTATGCTCTAACATTTTTATCAATGACCAGAAGAAAACATAAAATCATCAAAGTGATCACCACCAGAAAACCAGAAACCGGATCACCTCTGCAAATGACACAAGAATTGGGGGCGTGGTAAATTCAGATTGAAATTCTGATTCAGAATGACCTGGATCGCTTGGTAAATGGGGTGCAAGCAAACCATAGGGCTAAATGTAAATGTAAATGTATATATCCAGGAGCAAAGAACACAGGAGGGGGAACTCTACCCTGGGAAGCAGGGAGGCTGTGGTGGATAATCAGCTGAACATGAGCCCCAGTGGGATGTGGTGGCCAAAGGGCTAATGGGATCCTTGGATGCATAAACAGGGGACTCTCGAGTAGGAGCAGAGAGGTTCTTGTACCTTTGTATTTGGCACTGGTGTGACGGCTGCTGGAACACCGTACGGTACAGTTCTAGCATCCACAATTCAAGGATGTTGATAAATTGGGGAGGGGTCAGAGAAGACCCACAAGAATGATTAAAGGATTGGAAAACATGCCTTATATTGAAAGACTCAAAAAGCTCAATCGAACATAGGAACGGCCATGCTGGGTCCATCTAGCCCAGAACCTGTCATCCAACAGTAGCTGGAACCAGGTGCTTCAGAGGGAATGAACAGAACAGGGTAATTTTGAGTGACCCATCCCGTCATCCAGTCCCAGCTTCTGGCAGTCACAGGTTTCGGGACACCCAGAGCTGGGTCGCATCCCGGCCTATCCTGGCTACTAGCCATTGCTGGACCTGTCCTCCAGGAACTCATCTAATTATTTTTTGAACTCTGTTACTGTCATGGCCTTCCCAACATCCTCTGGCAAGGAGTTACACAGGTTGACTGTGCGTTGTGTGAAGAAATACTTCCCCTATCTGGACAATTGCTTATTCAAAACATCAACTGGAGAAGAGGCACTGGAAGCTATCCAAAAGCTAGTAGCTCTCTTTACATATCTAGGTCTGCAAATAAATGAACAAAAATCACCACACACCTGTGTAGAGACTGGAGTTCATAGGGGCCTACCTCAAATCTCTGGAGGCTACAGCCTCGCTGCCACGACACAGTTTTATCACTCTACTCAACCTGTTGCCTGTTAATGTTATTGGGTGACCCCAAGTTCTTGTGTTATGAGGAGTAAATAACACTTCATAGAATCATAGAATATCAGGGTTGGAAGGGACCTCAGGAGGTATCTAGCCCAACCCCCTGCTCAAAGCAGGACCTAATCCCAACTAAATCATCCCAGCCAGGGCTTTGTCAAGCCTGACCTTAAAAACCTCTAAGGAAGGAGATTCCACCACCTCCCTAGATAACCCATTCCAGTGCTTCACCACCCTCCTTGTGAAATAGTGTTTCCTTATATCCAACCTAAACCTCCCCCACTGCAACTTGAGACCATTACTCCCTGTTCTGTATCAGAGGGGTATTAGTCTGGATCTGTAAAAGCAGCAAAGAATCCTGTGGCACCTTATAGACTAACAGACGTTTTGCAGCATGAGCTCATGCTGCAAAACGTCTGTTAGTCTATAAGGTGCCACAGGATTCTTTGCTGCTTTTACAGATCCAGACTAATACCCCTCTGATACAGAACAGGGAGTAATGGTCTCAAGTTGCAGTGGGGGAGGTTTAGGTTGGATATAAGGAAACACTATTTCACAAGGAGGGTGGTGAAGCACTGGAATGGGTTATCTAGGGAGGTGGTGGAATCTCCTTCCTTAGAGGTTTTTAAGGTCAGGCTTGACAAAGCCCTGGCTGGGATGATTTAGTTGGGATTAGGTCCTGCTTTGAGCAGGGGGTTGGGCTAGATACCTCCTGAGGTCCCTTCCAACCCTGATATTCTATGATTCTATGAAGTGTTATTTACTCCTCATAACACAAGAACTTGGGGTCACCCAATAACATTAACAGGCAACAGGTTGAGTAGAGTGATAAAACTGTGTCGTGGCAGCGAGGCTGTAGCCTCCAGAGATTTGAGGTAGGCCCCTATGAACTCCAGTCTCTACACAGGTGTGTGGTGATTTTTGTTCATTTATTTGCAGACCTAGATATGTAAAGAGAGCTACTAGCTTTTGGATAGCTTCCAGTGCCTCTTCTCCAGTTGATGTTTTGAATAAGCAATTGTCCAGATAGGGGAAGTATTTCTTCACACAACGCACAGTCAACCTGTGTAACTNTTCCTTATTTACTTTCTCCACCCCAGTCATGATTTTATAAACCTCAGTCATGTCCCCCCTTGATGGACACGGAGGGTCTGACCCAGTCTGGCAATTCCGACATTATCAAACAATGAGCTCCAATAAGACAAGGAACATCCAGCAATCCCCCATAACCACCCGCCCTTTGCTTTCTTTCTCCCTTCTCTGTATGGGTCAGAACCTGAGCTCCTTTCTCAGGGTCAGCAGCTACTGAAGCCAATGGGAGCTTTGCCTAAAGAGTGCACAAGGCTGCTAGGGCGTGGCCATGTCTGTGGCTGTCTCCCTCCCTCTCTCCATCGTTCTATGTTCTTCTCCCCTTGATGCAGTTCCCAAGGCCTTGTGCTGCAGAAAGTGCAACCTGCCAGTTAAAGCCATACCCAGAGTATCCTCCATCCCTGCACAGGTCCCCAGTCCCCTGGCCCCGCTGCTAACGCCTCTCCAGGCTGTCTGGACTGTCTCGGGGACAGATACTGGAGCACAGGAGCTGTCTCCTTATCCAGACAGACCCCAGCCTCCCCTTCTCAGCCTTCCAACAGCATTCTGCCCAGCCTGTCGGAGGCCGGGCGCCGGGCATATACCCGGCTAATCACTGGCAGAGGGAGTGTAGTGGGGAAAACCCACCTGGTGACCAATGCCACCAGCACTGCAGCCCCGTCCCATCCCCACGGCCGTGCTCTAACTGGGGAGAAGCGGAGGCCTTAGGAACTATATGGAAAACCAAATGTTTCCAGTGGGGTTTGCCCAGCACACAGACGGCCTGGCTATTGGCTCACAGCGAGCAGGCCCAGGGCGAGTGGAGCACGGTCTGTGAGCACGACACAAGGAACAAAGATTTGATAACGGGCCCTTCAGTGTAGCAGAGGAAGGGCCACCAGGATCGCAGGGCTGGAAGCTGAAGCCAGGAGAGGAGGCTACGTTTCTCACAGGGAGGGCAATGAGGCGGTGGGACAATGGAGTGTTTAAATCCGGGTTGGGTGTTTGTCTCCAAGCTCTGCCCTAGGAGTTAGCTGGGGGCGTCTCTGGCCTGCATGACACAGGACGATGGGTCCCCTCGGGCTCCCACTCGCTGCCCATCGCCCCCTGCAGTAGCTGCGAACGCTCCTCTCCTCCAGCTCCTGGTGCCCTCCCAGTGCCCGAGCTGCCCAGCGCCGCGCCCTGCTGTACCTCGTCCTGGATCTGGTCAGCGTCAGCGACCCTCCGCAGCGGGTCCCGGCTGGGGTGCAGAGCGCTGACGAACTCGTAGTAATCAATGAAGCCATCACTGTTCATATCAAAGATACTGGCCACGGCGCTCATCTCCAGGACGTTAGTGGGGAATTCTGGGGGGGGGGGAGCGCGCTGTCAGAGAACCCTTCAGTGCCCCTGCAGTGGTTCCCCTGAGAGCCGGGCAGCTCCCCGGCTCTGGTCTGGGTCTCTGGCCCCAGTCCTTCCCGGAGGGAGAAATTCCCCAGTGTCGGGGCCCTGCCCCTCCCCCATCCACCCCTCCAGTATCAGCCCTTACAACCCTACAAAAGCCTCACTCCCCAATGATGCCTTTTAGTCACCATGGAAACCAGGTGATGTGGGGAGGTGCAGCTTGCATCAACCAGGTCAACCGGACCCGGGCTCCCCAGACCCCCCGGAGGGACTCCCCCACCCCCAACTCCAGGGCCCGGACCCCTGCTCACTGGAGGAGAGAACGTTCTGGACAAACTCCCGCTGGCTGATTCGCCCATCCTGGTCCCGGTCGATGCCTCGGAAAACATCCAGGATGCGGGATTTCCTGTGGCTGATCCACTGCATGTACCGCTTCCTCCAGACGCCAAAGTCAAAGTGCGCAAACTCCTCCACCTCAGAGACAGGGATGGCAGGAATGAACCACGGGGGCAGCTCAGCCGAGCATGAGCCATGGGGAGGGAAACGGAGCGTCTGTGCCCTGCCCCCCCAGGGCAGCTCAGCCGAGCATGGGCCATGGGGAGGGAAACGGAGCGTCTGTGCCCTGCCCCCCCAGGGCAGCTCAGCTGAGCACGAGCCATGGGGAGGGAAACGGAGCGTCTCTGCCCTGCCCCCCCAGGGTAGCTCGGCCGAGCACGGGCCATGGTGAGGGAAACGGAGCGTCTGTGACCTGCCCCCCCCGGGGCAGCCCGGCCGAGCACGGGCCATGGGGAGGGAAACGGCGCGTCTGTGCCCTGCCCCCCCCAGGGTAGCTTGGCCGGGCACGGGCCATGGGGGGGGAAACGGAGCGTCTGTGCCCTGCCCCCCCGGGGCAGCTCAGCCGAGCATGGGCCATGGGGAGGGAACCGGAGCGTCTGTGCCCTGCCCCCCCAGGGCAGCTCGGCCGAGCACGGGCCATGGGGAGGGAAACGGAGCGTCTGTGACCTGCCCCCCCAGGGCAGCTCGGCCGAGCACGGGCCATGGGGAAGGAAACGGAGCGTCTGTGCCCTGCCCCCCCAGGGCAGCTCGGCCGAGCACGGGCCATGGGGAGGGAAACGGAGCGTCTGTGCCCTGCCCCCCCAGGGTAGCTTGGCCGGGCACGGGCCATGGGGAGGGAAACGGAGCGTCTGTGCCCTGCCCCCCCCAGGGTAGCTTGGCCGGGCATGGGCCATGGCTGGGGTTCTGTTGCCCGAAGCAGAGTGTGGTGCTGTGGGGACATTGCAGCCAGGCCTGGCTTCCATCCCATCAGCCAGCCTGCACCCACCCCAGCCTGCCGCTCCCACGGACCCCACCTGCCACCTCTGCTGGGGAGAAGGGCCCAGCCAGCGCCCGGGGGCCTGGGCAACTCTGCCACATCAGACACTCGCAGCGAGTGCCCCAAGGGCCACGCCAGCCGGCGTTCCTGGGCTGCTCTGTCCCTGCTCCGCCAGGGGTGTCTGGCCTGTGCCGAGTTACCAGGCCTGAGGGGCACCCCTCGCCGCCCAGCGGGCTGGGTCCTGGCACGCTCCGGCCCCCAGCATGCCCTGCTCTGACCCAGGCCTGTGCCTGTGACCTGCTGCAGGGACCCCAGGCTGCGACACCACCCATGAGACGAGGGCAGGAGCCCAACTCCCCTACCTCACGCAGCCGCTGCAGGGCGCTCTGCAGCCGGTACTGCCGGTCCAAGGCCAGGAGCCAGAGCTGCTGCCAGCGGTGCAGGAGCTGCGCCATGGGGGGGCTCTGGGGCTCCAGGTCGATGAGCGGCACCTGGGGAGCGGCGCGGGGGGGTTTCACAGCGCTGCGTCGCCCTGCAACCAGCCAAAAGACGGGCCTCAGTGCCCATGGGTTGGGGGGGATCGAGGGGGCAGTGAGGAGGGATCCAGGGGGAAGTGGGAGGAGGCAGATTGAGGGGGGCAGTGAGGGGGGATCCAGGGGGCGGTGAGGGGGGATTCAAGGGGGGGGCGGATCGAGGAGGAGGGTGTGACGTTGCACTCCATATGATTTTCTGAAAATATGCTAATGAGTGTGCATATGATGTAACTGGAATATGCTTCATGCAAAAGGTCTCTTGTAAGGTATCATTACAAAGCTTATAATCTACTGAGTGTGGTCATCCTATTTGTATAAATGTATCACTCTTGTATCTGAAACTAGAAATATGAAATATAACTCTGAGGTCCTATTGTCATTATGCAAAGTGTGGGCCATTAATGGTGGCTTAAATCTTGATGGCTCCCATCAACTAGGACAATTGGTTGTGAATGGGTTTATTTACCTGCAAGCCTTTCGGTGTACTGGGTAATGAAGAATGAGGTTTTACAGTGACATGTGACCATGTCACCTGATACTGGAATCCATCTTAAACCCGGTGCTTTTCCCGTTAGAAGGAGGGGTGGGGACCCAGAGACAAAAGATTGCCACCTTGTGCCAAAGCTATAAAAGGGGGTGGAACAGAACAAAGGGGGCTGCAGTCATGAGAACACCCCGGCTTTCCACCTAAGATGCCTGCTGGAACTAACAAGGTCTGTACCAGGGGAAAGGGTCGGGCCCAGGCTAGGAAGGAGTCTAGTCTGTGAAAGAAGCTTATTGGAACATCTCTGAGGGTGAGATTTACCTGTATTCAGTTTCCTAATGTATTAGGCTTAGACTTGCATGTTTTGTTTTATTTTGCTTGGTAACTTACTTTGTTCTGTCTGTTATTACTTGAAATCACTTAAATCCTACTTTTTATACTTAATAAAATTACTTTTGTTTATTAATTAACCCAGAGTAAGTGATTAATACCTGGGGGAGCGAACAGCTGTGCGTATCTCTCTATCAGTGTTATAGAGGGCGAACAATTTATGAGTTTACCCTGTATAAGCTTTATACAGAGTAAAACAGATTTATTTGGGGTTTGGATCCCATTGGGAACTGGGTGTCTGGGTGCTGGAGACAGGAGCACTTGCTGAGCTGTTTTCAGTTAAGTCTGCAGGTTTGGGGGCGTGATTCAGACTCTGGGTCTGTGTTTGCAGTAGGTTTGCATGTCTGGCTCAACGAGGCAGGGTTCTGAAGTCCCAGGCTGGCAGGGAAAACGGGCTCAGAGGTAGTTTCAGCACGTCAGGTGACAGTCCCAAGCGGGTCTCTCTGACCGAACCCGTCACAAGGGGGCAGCGAGGGGGGCTCCAGGGGGCAGCGAGGGGGAGCCAGGGGGCAGCGAGGGGGAAGCCAGGGGGCAGCGAGGGGGAGCCAGGGGGCAGCAAGGGGGAGCCAGGGGGCAGCGAGGGGGGCTCCAGGGGGCAGCGAGGGGGGAGCAAGGGGGCAGCGAGGGGGGCTCCAGGGGGCAGCGAGAGGGGCTCCAGGGGGGGAGCCAGGGGGCAGTGAGGGGGAAGCCAGGGGGCAGCGAGGGGGGCTCCAGGGGGCAGTGAGGGGGGCTCCAGGGGGCAGCGAGGGGGAGCCAGGGGGCAGCGAGGGGGGCTCCAGGGGGCAGCGAGGGGGGAGCAAGGGGGCAGTGAGGGGGGCTCCAGGGGGCAGCGAGGGGGAGCCAGGGGGCAGGTGCCCTTACCTGCAGCCAGCCTGCGGGTGGTCGGCGGCCCCAGCTCCGGGGCCAGCTTGCGCTTGGAGCTCTTGGTGACCTTCTCCACGTCCGGCTGTTTGCGGTTCAGCTCCTCCATGAACTCCTGGGCAGGAGAGTCGGCGTGAGGGGGAGCAGGGCCCGGGCTCCTCCCAGCGGGGCCCCCATGATGCGTGCCCCCACCATGGGGGCTGGCGGGCAGGGCCCCAGTACAAGCCAGGGCAGATCCCATGGGCCAGCTGGGCGGTTCTGCCTGGGGCCAGGCTGATCGCTGGGGCAGGGCCCTCTCACCCTCCCGCTCCAGGACGCTCTGGATGGGCCACAGAGCGACCAGGCCCGGCCCCAAAGAGCTTCTAGGCTCAGCTGACACGGGGCAGTGCCGGGGGGGGGAGGGCGAGGGACATCACTGCCCCATGGGGGTGGGGCGGGGGGAGGGTCAGAGACCCATGGGGCCAGGGCAGTGCGGGGGGGGGGGGG
>QXTE01000373.1:803466-821383 GCA_003942145.1 Platysternon megacephalum
GACTGGAAAAAAGCTAATGTAGTGCCCATCTTTAAGAAAGGGAAGAAGGAAGATCCAGGGAACTACAGGCCAGTTAGTCTCACCTCAGTCCCTGGAAAAATCATGGAACAGGTCCTCAAGGAATCAATCCTGAACCACTTAAAGGAGGGGAAAGTGATCAGGAACAGTCAGCATGGATTCACCAAGGGCAAGTCATGCCTGACTAACCTAATTGCCTTCTATGATAAGATAACCGGCTCTGTGGATGAGGGGAAAGCAGTGGATGTGCTATTTCTGGACTTTAGCAAAGCTTTTGATACAGTCTCCCACAGTATTCTTGCCAGCAAGTTAAAGAAGTATGGGCTGGATGAATGGACGGTAAGGTGGATAGAAAACTGGCTAGATGGTCGGGCTCAACGGGTAGTGATCAATGGTTCCTTGTCTAGTTGGCAGCCGGTATCAAGTGGAGTGCCCCAAGGGTCGGTGCTGGGGCCGGTTTTATTCAATATCTTCATTAACGATCTGGAAGATGGTGTGGACTGCACCCTTAGCAAGTTTGCAGATGACACTAAACTGGGAGGAGTGGTTGATACGCTGGAGGGTAGGGATAGGATACAGAGGGACCTAGACAAATTAGAGGATTGGGCCAAAAGAAATATGATGAGGTTCAACAAGGACAAGTGCAGAGTCCTGCATTTAGGACGAAAGAATCCCATGCACTGCTATAGACTAGGGACCGAATGGCTGGGCAGCAGTTCTGCAGAAAAGGACCTAGGGGTTACGGTGGACGAAAAGCTGAATATGAGTCAACAGTGTGCCCTTGTTGCCAAGAAGGCTAATGGCATTTTGGGTTGTATAAGTAGGGGCATTTCCAGCAGATCGAGGGATGTGATCATTCCCCTCTACTCAGCACTGGTGAGGCCTCATTTGGAGTACTGTGTCCAGTTTTGGGCCCCACACTACAAGAAGGATGTGGATAAATTGGAGAGAGTCCAGCGGAGGGCAACAAAAATGATTAGGGGGCTGGAGCACATGACTTACGAGGAGAGGCTGAGGGAACTGGGATTGTTTAGTCTGCAGAAGAGAAGAATGAGGGGCGATTTGATAGCTGCTTTCAACTACCTGAAAGGGGGTTCCAAAGAGGATGGATCTAGACTGTTCTCAGTGATAGAAGATGACAGAACAAGGAGTAATGGTCTCAAGTTGCAGAGGGGGAGGTTTAGGTTGGACATTAGGAAAAACTTTTTCACTAGTAGGGTGGTGAAGAACTGGAATGGGTTACCTAGGGAGGTAGTGGAATCTCCTTCCTTAGAGGTTTTTAAGGTCAGGCTTGACAAAGCCCTGGCTGGGCTGATTTAGTTGGGTTTGGTCCTGCTTTGAGCAGGAGGTTGGACTAGATGACCTCCTGAGGTCCCTTCCAACCCTGAGATTCTATGATTCTATGAAATCCACTTAAACCACTTTTTGTATTTAATAAAATCACTTTTTACTTATTAATTAACCCAGAGTATGTATTAATACCTGGGGGGGCAGGGAAACAGCTGTGCATATCTATCAGTGTTATAGAGGGCGAACAATTTGTGAGTTTACCCTGTATAAGCTTTATACAGTGTAAAACAGATTTATTTGGGGTGTGGACCCCATTGGGAGTTGGGCATCTGAATGTTAAAGACAGGAACACTTCTTAAGCTGCTTTCAGTTAAGCCTGCAGTTTGTGGGACGTGGTTCAGACCTGGGTCCGTGTTTGTGGCCAGCAAGCGTGTCTGGCACAACCAGGCAGGGTTCTGGGGTCCCAGGCTGGCAGGGAAGGCAGGGGCAGAAGTAGTCTTGGCACGAGTTGGCAGCTCCCAGGGGGGTTTCTGTGATCCAACCCGTCACAGCAGCACCAGAGGAGTACAGACCTTGTGCTTGTCCATGAGGTCGCTGACCAGGTCGCGATCCCCCCCAACCGGCACCTCCTCACACAGCTGCGGCTCGGCCCGGTACAGCCAGTCCAGCAGGGCTTGCAGGGCGTCCGTGAACTTGCCCGAGAACAGCAGGCTCTCCTCCAGCTTGTGCTGCCTGAAAGGGAACGGGCGATGGGCAGCGACCACGCCATGCGCAGGCCTGGGGCAGGGAGATGGTCACGCTGCCCTGGGAAGGATCTTCCCCCAGCCGGGAGAGTATGTGTAGCATGGGGGCCCTGCCCCAGCAGTGTGTGTGTGTTTGTGTATTGGGGGCCCCATCCATGCAGTGTGCGGGTGTGTGATGTGGGCCTTGCCCCAGCAATGTGTGTGTGTGTTTCAAGTAGGGGCCCTGCCCCCCCCGTGTGTGTGTGTGTATGTGTGTGTGTGTGTGTGTGTGTGTGTGTGTGTGTGTGTGTGTGTGTGTGTGTGTAGCGGGGGCCTTGCCCCAGCAATGTATGCATGACCCGGGGAGGGGAGAAGGTAAGAGTCCAAGGGGGGCATTTTTATGAATTTGCCGAGGTGCCAGTTAGATGTTAAAGCAGAAATCTACCTAACGAGCTGTGTCAATGCGCTGAGTGCCACAGCCACTCCTGAGCTGGCCCCACAGGCGAACCCCGTTTCCCTGAGCCCAGGCAGCGCTACCTACGTTAGCACTAGGTTCATGGAAACATAGACCCACAGGGTCAGAAGGGCCCGCAAGGGTCAGCTGGTCTAATGCCCACCACGATGCAGGATTGGTTGTTTCTAAGCCAGCCAAGACAGACAGACGGCCCCAGCCTCCTTTTGAAAACCTCCAGTGAAGGAGCTTCCACAGCCTCCCCAGGCCTCTGCTCTGTCCCATTGTCCCACTGCTCTGACAGTTAGGAAGTTTATCCTGAGATTTAATCTAAATCTGCTCTGCTGGAGCTTGACCACATCGCCTCTTGTCCTGCCCTCTGGGGCCACAGAGAACAACTTTTCTCCATCTTTTTGATGGCAGCCTTTCAAGTATCTGAAGACCCCGATCATATCCCCCATAATCTCCTCTTTTCCAAACTAAACATACCCAGGTCCTTCAGCCTTTGCTCGTATGGCTGCATTCCAGCCCTCTGAGCATCTTTGTCACTCGCCTCTGGATCCTTTCCAGGTTCTACATCATTTCTATACATTGGTGACCAAAACTGGACACTGTTCTCCAGCTGAGGCCTAACCAGCGCCGAGCAGAGCGACACTATCACCTCCTGTGACTTGCCTGCTATGACTCTGTTCATGCACCTGAAATAGCATTTGCTTTTTTTGCAACAGCATCGCATTGCTGACTCATGTTGAGTCTTGCCCACATGCTCAGGGTTTAGCTGATCGCCATATTTGGGGTTGAGAAGGAATTTTCCTCCAGGGCAGATTGGCAGAGGCCCTGGGTTTTTTTGCCTTCCTCTGCAGCGTGGGGCACGGGCCACTTGCTGGAGGATTCTCTGCCCCTTGAGGTCTTTAAGCCACGATTTGAGGACTTCAATAACTCAGACATAGGTCAGGGGTTTGATACAGGAGTGGGTGGGTGAGATTCTGTGGCCTGCGTTGTGCAGGAGGTCGGACTAGATGATCATAATGGTCCCTTCTGACCTTAAAGTCTATGAGTCTATGAGGTTGTGATCCCCCACAACTCCCAGATCCTTGTCAGCAGTGCTGCTGCCAAGCCAGTTATCCCCCTGTGACGTTGCACTCCATATGCTTTATGGAAATATGCTTGGAGTGTGAATATGATGTAACTGGAATATGCTTTATGCAAAAGGTCTCTTGTAAGGTATCATTACAAAGCTTATAATCTACTGAGTGTGATCATCCAATTTGTATACATGTATCACTCTTGTATCTGAAACTAGAAATATGAAATATAACTCTGAGGTCCTATTGTAACTATGCAAAGTGTCGGCCATTAATGGTGGTTTGGAATCTTGATGGCTCCCATCAACTAGGACAATTGGTTGTAAATGGCTCTGTTTCCTTGTAAGCCTCCCTGTGTTCCCGTGAGTCAGGCCGGGAGGAATGGAGGCTGGGGGGTCTCACAGGACATGTGACCATGTCACCTGGTACTGGAATCCATCTTAAACCCGGTGCTTTTCCAGTTAGAAGGAGGGGTGGGGACCCAGAGAGACAAAAGATTCCCACCTTGTGCCAAAGCTATAAAAGGGGGTGGAACAGAACAAAGGGGGCTGCCAGTCATGAGAAATCCCCTAGTTACCACCTGAGCTGGAACTAACAAGAACTGTACCAGGGGAAAGGATTGGGCCCAGACTAGGAAGGAGTCTAGTCTGTGAAAGAAGCTTATTGGAACATCTCTGAGGGTGAGATTTACCTGTATTCAGTTTCTTAAATGTATTAGGCTTAGACTTGCATGTTTTGTTTTGTTTTGTTTGGTAACTTACTTTGTTCTGTCTGTTATTACTTAAAACCACTTAAATCCTACTTTTTATACTTAATAAAATCACTTTTGTTTATCAATTAACCCAGAGTAAGTGATTAATACCTGGGGGAGCAAACAGCTGTGCATATCTCTCTATCAGTGTTATAGAGGGTGAACAATTTATGAGTTTATCCTGTATAAGCTTTATATAGAGTAAAACAGATTTATTTGGGGTTTGGATCCCATTGGGAGCTTGGTGTCTGGGTGCTGGAGATAGGTGACCTGCTGAGCAGTTTTTGGTTAAAGTCTGCAGCTTTGGGGGCGTGGTTCAGACCTGGGTCTGTGTTGCAGCAGGCTAGTGTGTCTGGCTCAACAAGGCAGGGTTCTGGAGTCCCAAGCTGGCAGGGAAAATGGGCTCAGAGGTCATTCCAGCACGTCAGGTGACAGTCTCAAGGGGGTCTCTGTGACCGAACCCATCACACACACCCCAGTCTGTATTTGTGCATTTGGTTTTTCTTCCCTAAGTGGAGCACCTTCCATTTGTCTTTGCTGAATTTCATTTTGTTGTCTATAACCCCATTCTCAAATTTATCAAGATCCATCTGAAATTTAGCTCTATCTGCCAAAGGCTTGGCAACCCGTCTCCCCCCGCTCCCCCGCAATTTGTCATCTGCAAACTAGATCAGGATGCTCTCTAGTCCTAAATCCAGGTCATTAATAAAGATGTTAAATAACACCAGACCCAGAACAGATCCCTGTGGAACCCCACTTGAGCCCTCCCTCCAATCTGACATTGTTCCATTAATAGTTTCTCTTTCTTTGTGGTTCTGTATCCACTAAATGGTAGTTCTGCCAAGCTCGCATGTCTCCAGCTGACTTATCAGAATGTCACATGGGACTGTGTGAAGAGCCTGGCTGAAGTCCAGATATATAACGTCCACTGCATGCCCCCTATCCACCAAACCAATTACCCTGTCAAAGAAGGAAATCAAGCTGGTTTGTTCTTGGTAAATCCATGCTGGCTGCTAGTGATCACTCCTTCATCCTCCAGGTACTTGCAATTTTTCACATCAACTTTTCACTTGAACAGCATTTCTCAGCTCTGCACACTTGGCTATTCTGAACCACTGGGCAATGGATCAATGTACTCGGAACCACGTCCGTGTGCCATCAACCGTTCAGAACCCGGGGGCTGCCCAATGCTGCCGACAGCCTCTCCCCTTGTCCAGGCTCACAGGACAAAGAGGAGTCGACGGACCCAAAGAAGCTGCAGCATCTCCGGTGCAACCAATGCTCAGGCAAGCCGGGTGGAAAGGACTCCGCCTCGTCGCAGGGGTAAGGGAAGAAGAAGTGGTCAGTTTCATTCCCAAGGCGGTATTCCTCTCTCTGGTCTAACAGGAATCAGGGCAGGTTAGCTCGCCGAGCACGCGTTCTTCAGCGGGAGCACACGGCTCCGGAGTTTAGGTTCTGACGTAGGCTGTACCAGCGGTTCTCAACCAGGGGTCTGGGGCCCCTTGGGGGGCCACGAGCCAGTTTCAGGGGCCCCACCAAAATGAACCAGAGAGCAGGGCAGGTGTTAGACTCACTGGGGCCCAGGGCAAAAAGCTGAAGCCTGAGCCCCGCTGCCTGGGACTGAAGCCGAAGCCCAAGAAACTTAGCTTTGTGGGGCCCCCTGTGGTGTGGGGCCCTGGGCAATTGCCCTGCTTGCTACCCCCTAACGCCGGCCCTGGCTTTTAATCTACTGAAAACACTTGGTGTGGCACAGGTGGGCCACAGACATCTAATAGCAATTAGCACAGGGTAATTTATCCATTAAACAGTTTAGCTACAGGTTACTACAACCTTTAAAGAAACATATAAACAGGCCTTGTTTGCTGACACCACAAGACCTGAGCAAACATTTACCCTTGAGATCTCTAACCATGCACACTTGCGTTTTAAAGCTTTATTTATTTACCTATCTTTCTAACCAGTTTTTTAAGGTTTATTTCTAGGTCAGGTTATTCTGCGAGTTAACTAACTCTTTCTGGCCCTGTCACCTTTCATGAAATATTATATTACACTCATAACGTCACAAGCATGTTGGCGGGGCCTCCTAAAGAAGAAGTTTGAGAAGCCCTGTGCTGTACGCAGGCCCCATTCCCTCCTTCGTTCCTCCAAGCCAACCGGCCTGAGATGTGAGCTCTGGCTTCTGACATCATCCATTCCAATGCCAGGGCCCATGCTCTGGAGACGTACCGGAAGGGGATGGTAAATACTGCACCTGATGTCATGTTATTGACTTGAACTGGGACCATATAGAACATGGTTGCAACCAAAGTCCTGTAGTGGCACCACATCTTGTATAAAGGGGGTCAAATGAGGTGTCTAAGACAAGGTTATGGTTTGCTGGTTATGATTATGCTGTCTATATGTGTGTATCAATTTTGTTGTTAAAGTTATAAATATTGGCTCTATACTGTCTGTATTTCAAACTTATCCTGTGCTTCTGGGAAACATCCCAGACAAGTTAGTGTTAGCTCTGCCTAGCCTGCTTGATGGCCCATTAAGAACCATCAGCTAATACAATTGACCCATTGACAGAAGGCAGATACGCCTTGTAACTCAGCAAAGTGCAGGAACATGCCCATGTGACTCCAGACTCCATTTTGCTGTAATTTTCCACACCGAGAACAAAGAGGTGTTCTTACACCTGGAAAAGACTATAAAAGGCTGATGCCTCATCTCCATCTTGTCTTCAATCCTGCTTCTTATTTCTGGAGGGATTTTGCTACCAACGGAAGCTCTACACAAAGGACTGAATGACCCATCCCAGCGGGGGATGTTCCAGAGACTTGATTTGAACCTGCAGTTTATTCCATCACTGCTACAAGCCTGAACCAAGAACTTTGCCATCACTGTATGGAATTGATTCCATTTAACCCATTCTAGCTCCCATCCATATCTTCTTCCTTTTATGAATAAACCTTTAGATTTTAAATTCTAAAGGATTGGCAACAGCGTGATTTGTGGGTAAGATCTGATTTGTATATTAACCTGGGTCTGGTGCTTGGTCCTTTGGGATCGAAAGAACCTTTTTTTCTTTTACTGGGGTATTGGTTTTCATAACTATTTGTCCCCATAACGAGTGGCACTGGTGGTGATACTGGGAAACTGGAGCGTCTAAGGGCATTGCTTGTGTGACTTGTGGTTAGCCAGTGGGGTGAGACCGAAGACCTCTTTGTCTGGCTGGTTTGGTTTGCCTTAGAGGTGGAAAAACCCCAGCCTTGGGCTGTAACTGCCCTGTTTTAAGCAATTTGTCCTGAATTGGCACTTGCAGTTGGGTCCCGCCAGAACCAGCATCGTTACACCACTGGGTGACTTGCAGGGTTTGATTCCGTTTGTTCTGCACAAACGTAAAGGCTGGTTTTCAGTTCCTGTACTCAATGAACTTCCCCTCTGGGGTGTCTGCCAAGGAGCCGAGAGCCCCCGGTCATTGCCGAGCAGAGCTCCGAACCTGCATCACCGGCCTCATGCTGCACACTGGAAGATTTACAACTTTAACTCTTTTGACCCTTGACATTCATCCGACATATCCCAGGGGCGGGGGGGGGGGGGGGGGGAAGATGGGGGCACAAGCACCAGCGGGGGGGGGGGGGGGCAGGGTCCCAGGCCCTGCACAGGGACCCAGCACCCCTGGGTCCTGGCCCAGCAGAGACCAGTGCCAGCAGGACGAGGGCAGAACACCAGCCTCACCTCTCCACAGCCCGGCCACCCACGTCGTCCCAGCGCTCCTTCAGCTCCCCCAGCAGTTCCTCCAGCGGCTGCACGTCCTCGGCCAGCTGGGCCCTCTCCCGCAGCAAGCGCCCGCCGCGCAGCGTGGCCTCGTACACGGGACGCTTGGAGCGCAGCAGCTTCTGGAACTCCTGCAGCGCCGGAGAGGGCGGGTTAGTCAGGAGAAACGGGCAGGGGCTGGAGACCAGGCCTGGTGGGTCGGCCCAGGGGAGATGGGTCAGGGGAGCAGGCGGGTCGGCCCAGGGGAGATGGGCAGGGGCTGGAGACCAGGCCTGGTGGGTTGGCCCAGGGCAGATGGGTCAGGGGAGCAGGCGGGTCGGCCCAGGGGAGATGGGCAGGGGCTGGGTGGATGGAGCTGGGGAGCAGGCGGGTCGACCCAGGGGAGATGGGCAGGGGCTGGGTGGATGGAGCTGGGGAGCAGGCGGGTCGGCCCAGGGGAGATGGGCAGGGGCTGGGTGGATGGAGCTGGGGAGCAGGTGGATCGGCCCAGGGGAGTCTTCTGCACCCCAGGAGTCCTTGCCAAGGTGGGCAGTCCCTGGGGGGGAGAGGGCTCCTGGAGGCTGCTGTCCCAGAGGGTCAGGGTCTGCCTGTGCCAGGCCCCACTGGGCCGAGCCAGCCTTGAAAGCCGGAGCGTCGGGGGAAGCCCCCTCAGCCCCTTTGTGGAGAGGAGGAGGCTACGCGACTCCATCCTCAGCGTGGAGCAGCTTCCCCCGGCGACTCCTCTCTAGGCTCTGTCCCCTACCTCCCACCCCCCGCCAGCCCCTGCCAGCCCCCCCAGCATGCCCAGCCCCTCCCCCCAGACCTCCTTGGGCTGAGTGGGGCCTGGGAGTGCAGCTGGCCAAAGGGAGCGGTACCAGCGTGTCACACAGAGATGGGGAGCCGCCGGCCAGTGCAGATCTGGGCCCCCCCTCCCCCAGGCAGTCCCTGGCCTTGCACACAGGGGCCCCAGGCCATCGGCTTTCTGCCGGAGGAGGGGGGCGGATTTGTCTGTAATATTTGTATGAATCCCACATGCGCCTCAGTTTCCCTCTGTAGTTTGCATTGTACGGGGGGGGAGGGATGAGGCATAGATTTTTAAGGGCAATTATCCTTTGGCCCAGTTTCCCCAGGCTGGGGGTGGATTCCCCATCACTGACAATGTCAGATCCAAACGCCCAGGAGTTCTTTGGGGAGGCTCTGGGGCCCGTGATGAGGTGGGCGCAGCGATCCCTTCTGGCCTGGGAACGGGGTACGTCTGCTTCTGGGGCAGCGCAGCGACCTGAGCTGGAGTCACCGCGCTCTGGGGCCTTACGGGACTGGCTCAACCTGGCCCAGGTCAGCAAGGGCTGCAGAGAGACAAGGCAAGCGCCAAAGACTCAGGAGTGGGAGGCTCTGGCCGGTGGGGTGTGAACGCGGCCTGGCCTGGGGAACACAGGACGGGGACGTGTCGGGCAGGGGATCCAGGGCTGGCTTCTGGAGGAGGCCGGCTGCTCTCTCCAGGGACTGACAAGGAGTCAGAGAGCGACGCAGCCACTCCAGCTTGACTGGCCGATTGCTCCGGCTCGGCAGACGGACGATGCTTTTACCTTCAGTTCTCTGTGCTGAGCTAGGGCCAGCCCAGGCCCTGTCCCAGCTGACTAGTAAACCCCGCGCGGTTTTGCAAACACTGGCTGAGTGCACTCGCCCCTGCAGAGTGTACACGTCTCTCCCGGGGTCTGGCTCAGTGGGGCTCGCAGGGCAGAGCTCCTGGCGTGACAGGAGGGCTGGAGCCTAGGGGCTCAGGAAAGAGACTGTGTGGCCTGCCCTGGAGGAAGAGTGGGACCCCTTGCGGGTCTGGCACACTGAAGGCTTCCTCCATGGGACTGTTCCAAAGCTGGATCCGTGACGACTGCTCTCAGGCTAACCAGTCTGTAATTACCTCCTGGATCATCCTACTTGCCCCTTGAATATTGGTGCAACATTAGCACCCATTCCATCTTCTGGAATCCCCCTGATCGTCCAAGATTGATCAGAATTCCTATCAGCCGGGCCGGGCAGCCACCTGGGCCTGTTGATTTTAAAATGTTTATCCATAGGCGATGCTGTCTAACATTCTCCTNCAGGGGAGATGGGCAGGGGCTGGAGACCAGGCCTGGTGGGTTGGCCCAGGGCAGATGGGTCAGGGGAGCAGGCGGGTCGGCCCAGGGGAGATGGGCAGGGGCTGGGTGGATGGAGCTGGGGAGCAGGCGGGTCGACCCAGGGGAGATGGGCAGGGGCTGGGTGGATGGAGCTGGGGAGCAGGCGGGTCGGCCCAGGGGAGATGGGCAGGGGCTGGGTGGATGGAGCTGGGGAGCAGG
Organism: Platysternon megacephalum; assembly: GCA_003942145.1. Taxonomy (NCBI): domain Eukaryota; kingdom Metazoa; phylum Chordata; order Testudines; family Platysternidae; genus Platysternon; species Platysternon megacephalum. The sequence continues at coordinate 813,861 of QXTE01000373.1, forward strand.
TGGATCGGCCCAGGGGAGTCTTCTGCACCCCAGGAGTCCTTGCCAAGGTGGGCAGTCCCTGGGGGGGAGAGGGCTCCTGGAGGCTGCTGTCCCAGAGGGTCAGGGTCTGCCTGTGCCAGGCCCCACTGGGCCGAGCCAGCCTTGAAAGCCGGAGCGTCGGGGGAAGCCCCCTCAGCCCCTTTGTGGAGAGGAGGAGGCTACGCGACTCCATCCTCAGCGTGGAGCAGCTTCCCCCGGCGACTCCTCTCTAGGCTCTGTCCCCTACCTCCCACCCCCCGCCAGCCCCTGCCAGCCCCCCCAGCATGCCCAGCCCCTCCCCCCAGACCTCCTTGGGCTGAGTGGGGCCTGGGAGTGCAGCTGGCCAAAGGGAGCGGTACCAGCGTGTCACACAGAGATGGGGAGCCGCCGGCCAGTGCAGATCTGGGCCCCCCCTCCCCCAGGCAGTCCCTGGCCTTGCACACAGGGGCCCCAGGCCATCGGCTTTCTGCCGGAGGAGGGGGGCGGATTTGTCTGTAATATTTGTATGAATCCCACATGCGCCTCAGTTTCCCTCTGTAGTTTGCATTGTACGGGGGGGGAGGGATGAGGCATAGATTTTTAAGGGCAATTATCCTTTGGCCCAGTTTCCCCAGGCTGGGGGTGGATTCCCCATCACTGACAATGTCAGATCCAAACGCCCAGGAGTTCTTTGGGGAGGCTCTGGGGCCCGTGATGAGGTGGGCGCAGCGATCCCTTCTGGCCTGGGAACGGGGTACGTCTGCTTCTGGGGCAGCGCAGCGACCTGAGCTGGAGTCACCGCGCTCTGGGGCCTTACGGGACTGGCTCAACCTGGCCCAGGTCAGCAAGGGCTGCAGAGAGACAAGGCAAGCGCCAAAGACTCAGGAGTGGGAGGCTCTGGCCGGTGGGGTGTGAACGCGGCCTGGCCTGGGGAACACAGGACGGGGACGTGTCGGGCAGGGGATCCAGGGCTGGCTTCTGGAGGAGGCCGGCTGCTCTCTCCAGGGACTGACAAGGAGTCAGAGAGCGACACAGCCACTCCAGCTTGACTGGCCGATTGCTCCAGCTCGGCAGACGGACGATGCTTTTACCTTCAGTTCTCTGTGCTGAGCTAGGGCCAGCCCAGGCCCTGTCCCAGCTGACTAGTAAACCCCGCGCGGTTTGGAACCGCGGCCAGCCGGCCGGGTGTCGCAGCAAACACTGGCTGGTGCACCCGTCCCTGCACGTCTCTCCCAGGGTCCGGCTCAGGGCAGAGCTCCCGGCATGACGCAGGAGCGCTGGAGCCCAGTGGCTCAGGAAGGAGCCGGTGAGACCTGGAGGCCTGCCCTCGAGGAAGAGTGGGACCCCTTGGGGGGCTGGCACCTTGAAGGGGCGTTGCTCAGAGCCGTGGGGACACACCACGTTCTCGGGAGTTTGGCAGCAGAGGGCAAAGGCTCAGGCTCCTGACCAGGCACTCGACACCCCCCCCCCATCCAGCCGAGGGCTCAGAGCTCGCCTGGGCCTAGCACCTCCCCGCCGGGAGGCAGGGGTCACCCCCACTGTCTCCCAATTCCGCCCAGCCCTGGCCCTGCTGAGAGCAGAGAGATGGGTGTAGGGACCTCGTGCTCGGCACAGGGGAAGCCCGGGGCACCCCCAGGAGAGCCCTAGGGAGCACCGCCCTTGGGGGCAGCTCAGAGTCTGGGGAATCTGCAAGCGGCCGTGCGCTGGCGCGACAGCCCGGGGCAGAGCACAGGGCCCAGGGGGCTGGGGGAGGGGAGTCACGGCGCTGCACCTTGTGCTCAGCCAGCTGGCACTTGATCTCCTCCTGGCTCATGGCGGCATCGCCGGGGATCTCCAGAGTCTGCTCCACCTCATCCATCCAGTCCAGCAGCAGCTGCCGGGACTCACTGAACTGAAAGCGAGCGAGAGGGCGCGTCAGCAGGAGCCGCCGGGAACGCCGGAGACCAGCCCGCCTGGCGACAGGGCCCGCTCCCCGCCACACCCTCGGGGCGCCCCAGCACGGTACCTGCTTGGCACGCTTGCGAGCGTCCTCCAGCGCGGCGCCCCGCTCACCAGTACACCGCAGCACCTTGGCCACCCGCTCCTTGGCCGTCAGCACCAGGCTCTGGATCACCGCGCAGTCCTGCTTCCTGCTCACGTCCTTCAGGCGAGCGGCCACCGCCTCCAGGCTGGACAGCTGCTCCCCGCGGGCGGTCACCTCCTTCAGCAGCGCCTGCCGAGCGAGCCAGAGCTAGCCGGGGCTGGCGGGGGAGACCGCGGCCAAGGGGCAGCAGCCCGGCTCGGCGGGGGGCTTCTCCGAGCAGGCTCCAGGCACCGAAAGAGCCGTGGTGCTGGGAGAAGTGGGATCCCCCCCACCAATGCGGGGAGGGAGGCATCCCTAGTGGGGAAGACGCTGCGACGGGGTGTGGTGACAAAAGGGTTAAAGCGACCAATTAACCTCAGAGGGGTGGGGGTTAGGCCGAAGCTGGGGGCTGGGTCTCCAGGGGCTGCTCTGGGAGGGGCCAGCACGGAGCCCCAGGTGTCACGTTATTGATTTGAACTGGGACCATATAGAACATGGTTGCAACCAAAGTCCTGTAGTGGCACCAAATCTTGTATAAAGGGGGTCAAATGAGGTGTCTAAGACAAGGTTATGGTTTGCTGGTTATGATGTTGCTGTCTGTATATGTGTATCAATTTTGTAGTTGAAGTTATGAATATTGGCTCTGTACTGTCTGTATTTCAAAATTATGCTCTGCTTCTGGGTGACACCCCAGACGAGTTGGTGTTAGCTCTGCCTAGCCTGCTTGATGGCCCATTAAGGACCATCAGCTAATACAACTGACCCATTGAGAGAAGGCAGATACGCCTTGTGACTCAGCTAAGTATGCAGGGACCTGCCCATGTGACTCCAAACTCCATTTTGCTGTAATTTTCCACAGGAAGAACAAAGAGGTGTTCTTACACCTGGGAAAGACTATAAAAGGCTGATGCCTCATCTCCATCTTGTCTTCAATCCTGCTTCTTACCTCTGGAGGGACTTTGCTACAAACTGAAGCTCTACACCAGGGGTCGGCAACCTTTCAGAAGTGGTGTGCCGAGTCTTCATTTATTCACTCAAATTTAAGGTTTCGCGTGCCAGTCATACATTTTAACGTTTTTAGAAGGTCTCTTTCTATAAGTCTATAATATATAACTAAACTATTATTGTATGTAAATTAAATAAGGTTTTTAAAATGTTTAAGAAGCTTCATTTAAAATTAAATTAAAATGCAGAGCCCCCGGAACGGTGGCCAGGACCCGGGCAGTGTGAGTGCCAATGAAAATCAGCTCGTGTGCCGCCTTCGGCACCCGTGCCATAGGTTGCCTCCCCCTGCTCTACACAAAGGACTGATGACCCATCCCAGCGGGGGATGTACTCCAGAGACTTGATTTGAACCTGCAGTTTATTCCATCACTGTTACAAGCCTGAACCAAGAACTTTGCCATCACTGTATGTAATTGATTCCATTTAACCAATTCTAGCTCTCATCCATATCTTCTTCCTTTTATGAATAAACCTTTAGATTTTAGATTCTAAAGGATTGGCAATAGCGTGATTTGTGGGTAAGACCTGAGTTGTATATTGACCTGGGTCTGGGGCTTGGTCCTTTGGGATCGAAAGAACCCTTTTTCTTTTACTGGGGTATTGGTTTTCATAACCATTTGTCCCCATAACGAGTGGCACTGGTGGTGATACTGGGAAACTGGAGTGTCTAAGGGAATTGCTTGTGTGACTTGTGGTTACCCAAGTCCTCTTTGTCTGGCTGGTTTGGTTTGCCTTAGAGGTGGAAAAACCCCAGCCTTGGGCTGTAACTGTCCTGTTTTAAGCAATTTGTCCTGAATTGGCACTTGCAGTTGGGTCCCACCAGAACCAGCATCGTTACACCAGGTGAAAGGGAGCTGGGAGCCTGCCTGGAGCCAGGCTGGTCAGGGCCCCTGCCGGCCTGGTCCCGGGGTCGAGGGAGAGTGGGACAGGTCCCAGGACCTGGGGACCGGCTGGGACGGCCTGAAGCGGGGGCGAGCCGGCAACCGGGACTCTGAGCAGAGGCAGGTGGAGCCATGGGTGTCTGGGGCCATGGGTCACAGCCCTGCCAGCACAGCGCCCAGGCGCCAGGCACCGAGAAAGCCGCTGGGCCAGCCACACTCACCTTGTGCTCCTGGACCTGCCTGAGGACCGTCTCCAGCAGGAAGCTGGGTGGCTCCGGGGCACTCAGGCTCTGCTCCGTCTGCCCCAGCCACTGCAGCAGCTCCTGCGCCGTGCTGTGGAACTCCGTGCTGAGCGTCAGCCCCTCCGCCAGCCGCTCCTGGGGGAGAGGAGCCTCGATCAGAGACGCGCCGGGCCGGCAGGGAGAGCCGGCAACCGCCCGCGGGGCTGTGCCTGCTGCAGCCTAAACCGCCCCCCGTTCCAGCCAGGGAACCGACCGGCTGTGCCTGCTACAGCCTAAACCGCCCCCCGTTCCAGCCAGGGAACCGACCGGCTGTGCCTGCTACAGCCTAAACCGCCCCCCGTTCCAGCCAGGGAACCGACCAGCTGTGCCTGCTACAGCCTAAACCGCCCCCGGTTCCAGCCAGGGAACCAACCGGCTGTGCCTGCTACAGCCTAAACCGCCCCCCGTTCCAGCCAGGGAACCGACCGGCTGTGCCTGCTACAGCCTAAACTGCCCCCCGTTCCAGCCAGGGGGGACAGACAAACACACAATCCCAGCCATTGGAGGCACACACGCATGCACAAGTGTACACCCCCTCCCCTAGCCCAGCCATCAGGGACACACACACACAAGCACACATCCCTGCGGAGGCACAGACATGCACATGTGTACACACACAGCATCACAGCCAGTGTGACCACACACACACGCTTGTGTGCACCTCATCCCATCATAGCCAGCGGACACACACACACTCCCAGCCCATGGGGCACACACACACACACACACATACACTCCCAGCCTGTGGGATACACACACACATGTGCACGCACACACTCACTCACTCCCAGCCCCAGGACGGACACACACACACACACACACACCTTCCTCTCCTGGACCTGGCTGCTGACGCTCTCCCATTTCTGCTCCAGGATGCGCAGGCTGTGCTGGGTGCTGCAGGCCCGGGGCAGGCGGCAGGCGGCCAGCAGGCGCTGCAGCCGGTCCCTCACGCTGTTATACGCCTGCTGCTTGGACTCCAGCTCTTTGGCCAGCTCCTGCGGAGGCACGGCAGGGGGGCAGTGCCGGCCCGGCTCTCCGGCAGCACTGTGCAGCCAGGGGCTCGGAGCTGGGCCGGGGACGCCTCTCGCCCGCGCGGGTGCATGGGACCCTTCTCCCCTAGGCAGGGAGCGAAGGGCCCAGGGAAACGCCCCGGGACCACGGGCCAGCGGCTTGGCCAGGAAAGGCGCAGGCGTGTGGGATCAGCCCCAGGCCACCGCTCTGGCATGGCAGGAAGGGGCTGGGGCAGGCGGGGCTCGGGGGCTGCTCGGGGGGGGGGGGGTGTGGGGGGGGGGGGGGCGCGGGGGGGGAGGGAGGGGGCGGGGGCAGACGTGGCGCGGGGGGGGGGCAGGGGGGGCCCAGGGGGGGCGGGGGCAGACGTGGCTCAGGGGGAGCTGGGGTGGACGTGGCTCGGGGGGAACTGGGGCAGACGTGGAAAAGGGAGGAGTTGGTGCAGACGTGGCAAAGGAGGGAGCTGGGGCAGATGTGGGCCGGGGGGAGCTGGGGCAGCCGTGGCTCGGGGGGGCTGGGGCAGGCTTGGCTCGGGGGGGGCTGGGGCGGACGTGGCAAGGGGGGGAGTGGGGGCGGCGGTGGCCCGGGGGGGGGGGGGCGGGCGGGGGCTGGGGCCGCCGGGCGGGGGGGGGGGGCGGAGGGGGGAAAGGGGGGGGCCGGGGGGGGGGCGGGGCGGGGCGGGAGGGGAGGCGCGGGGGGGGCCGGGGCAGACGTGGGAAAGGAGGGGGTTGGGGCAGACGGGGCTCGGGGGGGGCGGGGGCGGGGGAGCTGGGTGGCCTGTGCTGGGACTCCATGGCAGGCTGGGGCTCGGGTGGGGCGGGGGCGGGGGAGCTGGGTGGCCTGTGCTGGGACTCCATGGCAGGCTGGGGCTCGGGTGGGGCGGGGGCGGGGGAGCTGGGTGGCCTCTGCTGGGACCCCATGGCAGGCTGGGGCTCGGGTGGGGCGGGGGCGGGGGGGATAAGGGGGGGGGTGGGGGGGGGTGGGGGGGACGTGGCAAAAGGGGGGGGCGGGGGCGGATGGGGGAAGGGGGGGGGTGGGGGCGGAGGGGGGAAAGGGGGGGGCCGGGGGGGGCGGGGGGAGCCGGGGCAGACGTGGGAAAGGAGGGGGTTGGGGCAGACGGGGCAAAGGGGGGAGTTGGGGCAGACATGGCCTGGGGGGGGCTGGGGCGGACGTGGCAAAGGGAGGAGCGGGGGCAGACGTGGCCGAGGGGGGCCCGGCGGAGACCCGGCCACGGGGGGGGATGGGGCAGACCGGGCTCGGGGGGAGCAGGGGCGGAGGGGGGCGTGGGGGGGGTCGGGGGGGGAGGGGGAGAGGGGGGGAGGGGGGGAAGAGGTGGCTTGGGGGGAGCTGGGGCGGACGTGGCAAAGGGAGGAGTTGGGGCAGAGGGGGCAAAGGGAGGGGTGGGGGCAGAGGTGGCCTGGGGGGGGGCTGGGGTGCGGGGTGCTTTGAGGGAGTCGCCGGGGGGGGGGGGGGGGTGGGGGGGGGCGGGGGAAGGGGGGGCGGGGGGGCGGGGGCGGGGGAGCTGGGTGGCCTGTGCTGGGACCCCATGGCAGGCTGGGGCTCGGGTGGGGCGGGGGCGGGGGGGGCCGGGGGGGGGCAGGGAGGGGCTGGGGCAGACATGGCCTGGGGGGGGCTGGGGCCGACGTGGCTCGGGGGAGCTGGGGCAGATGGGGCAAAGGGAGGGGTGGGGGCAGAGTTGGCAAAGGGGGGGGTTGGGGGAGAGGTGGCTGGGGGGGAGGGGGGGCAAAGGGAGGGGTGGGGGCAGAGGGGGCAAAGGGGGGGGGGGGGGCAGGGGGGTGCAGGGGGGGGGGGGGGGCTGGGGCAGACGTGGCAAAGGGAGGAGCTGGGGCAGACGTGGCTCAGGGGGAGCTGGGGCAGACGTGGCTCGGGGGCTGCTCGGGGGCTGGGAGGAAGTGCTCACCAGGTGCGCTGCCAGCTTCTCCTTGGTGGTTTCGGGGTGGTCCCAGACGGGCTTGGAGAAGAAGAGCCGCAGCTCCACGTGCTCCAGCCACTGCAGCAGGTCCATGATCTCCAGCGTGACGTCCTGCACCTGTGGGCGGCCTGGGCACTAAGTGAGCGCGTGTCCCCCGTCGAGCTGGGCCTCGGACGCCAACAAGGCATGGAACTGCCTGGGACCCAGACCCGCAGCCACCAGCAGAGCACAGGCCACCCCGCTCCCCCCCCCCCCGCCCCACCCGAGCCCCAGCCTGCCATGGGGTCCCAGCACAGGCCACCCAGCTCCCCCGCCCCCGCCCCACCCGAGCCCCAGCCTGCCATGGGGTCCCAGCA
>QXTE01000373.1:822937-852352 GCA_003942145.1 Platysternon megacephalum
GAACAGTCTAGATCCATCCTCTTTGGAACCCCCTTTCAGGTAGTTGAAAGCAGCTATCAAATCCCCCCTCATTCTTCTCTTCTGCAGACTAAACAATCCCAGTTCCCTCAGCCTCTCCTCATAACTCATGTGCTCCAGCCCCCTAATCATTTTTGTTGCCCTCCGCTGGACTCTTTCCAATTTTTCCGCATCCTTCTTGTACTGTGGGGCCCAAAACTGGACACAGTACTCCAGGTGAGGCCTCACCAATGTCGAATAGAGGGGAACGATCACGTCCCTCGATCTGCTGGCAATGCCCCTACTTATACAGCCCAAAATGCTGTTAGCCTTCTTGGCAACAAGGGCACACTGTTGACTCATATCCAGCTTCTCGTCCACCGTAACCCCTAGGTCCTTTTCTGCAGAACTGCTGCTTAGCCACTCGGTCCCTAGTCTGTAACAGTGAATGGGATTCTTCCGTCCTAAGTGCAGGACTCTGCACTTGTCCTTGTTGAACCTCAGCAGATTTATTTTGGCCCAATCCTCCAATTTGTCTAGGTCCCTCTGTATCCTATCCCTACCCTCCAGCGTATCTACCACTCCTCCCAGTTTAGTGTCATCTGCGAACTTGCTGAGGGTGCATCCACGCCATCCTCCAGATCATTAATGAAGATATTGAACAAAACCGGCCCCAGGACCGACCCTTGGGGCACTCCGCTTGATACCGACTGCTAACTAGACATGGAGCCATTGATCACTACCCGTTGAGCCCGACGATATAGCCAGCTTTCTATCCACCTTATAGTCCATCTTATAGGGACTGGCCCCAGGAGCTGCCCTGGGCCCGGGGGGCGCTGTTGGCAGGACCCGTGGACACGGCCGCGTGGAGCTCCCCCGGCATGTCTTGTCTGTGGCTGAGCTGTGGGCTTGGTGAGTGCCCCGTGCCCCGGGCAGCGTCGTTGCAGGGGGCGGGGGCTCCACGTACCTGGCTGAGGTTGTTCTCTAGCTCCAGCTGCCGGCTCTCGGTCTCACTCCGCACAAAGTCCCAGCGCTGGTTGAGCTGCTGGAGGCTGCACTGCAGCGCGTCCGTGCTGTCCCCAAGGCTGGAGAGCAGCAGCCCCTGGCCGGCCTCGTTCACAGACTGGACAGTCCGGGCGTGGGACATGACGTCGTTTCTCAGCACCTGCAGGGAGGCGCAGCCTGGGCATGGGCCATCCCCCTCGCCCCAGCTGTGCCTCTGCCCAGGGGAGGGGCAGCCAGGCGCCTTCTCTGCCTCTAACCCGTCCCCCCCAGTCCATACTAGCACTGCCGCTGAAACCCGCCCCCTGAGCAGCTACAAACGTCTGCCCCGCTGCAATGGGGCCAATGCTGATCAGTAGGGCCCTACCGAATTCACGGCCATGAGAAACGTGACATGGACCCTGAAATCTGGTTTTCCCCTGTGAAATCTGGTGTTGTGTGTGCTTTTACCCTGTACTATACAGATTTCACGGGGGAGACCAGCATTTATCAAATTGAGGGTCCTGACCCTTAAGGGAGCTGTGGGGGGGAGGGGGGGGTCACAAGGTTATTTTAGGGGGGTCGCGGTATTGCCACCCTTACTTCTGCGCTGCCTTCAGAGCTGGGGGCTGGAGAGCGGTGGCTGTTGGCCAGGCACCCAGCTCTGAAGGCAGCACCCCGCAAGCAGCAGCACAGAAGTAAGGGTGTCAGCACCATACCAGGCCACCCTTACTTCTGCGCTGCTGCTGGTGGTGGCTCTGCCTTCAGATCTGGGCTCCCAGCCAGCAGCTGCCGCTCTCCGGCTCCCCAGCTCTGAAGGCAGCGCCGTTGCCAGCAGCAGCGCAGAAGTAAGGGTAGCAGTACCGCAACCCCCCCTATAATAACATTGCGATTTCCCCCCAAAAACCCTCCTTTTTGGGTCACGACCCCAACAATTACAAGACCGTGAAATTTCAGATTTAAATAGCTGAAATCATGAAATTTACTATTTTTTAAATCCTGTGACCATGAAATTAACCAGAATGGACTGTGAATTTGGGTCCTACTGATCAGGGGAGGGGCTAGCGTAGGAGGGATCCCCTGTGGCTCTTGGTCCAGCACCAAGGACAGAGGCTCCTGCTACCCCAGCCCAGGCCTGGTGGAACCATCTCCAACAGGCCTCCCGTCGGCTCTTCCCCGGACATGCCTAGGAGCTGGGCACCGTGACGAAGGGGGGATTTTCTTAGTGTTTTGCATGAATACAGTGTGTGCCTCAGTTTCCTCTGCGTGTGTAACGAGGGGGTGGGGAAGGGGTTTGTGGTTGCAGAGGGCCAAGGGTGACCTCGCCTAGCAGCCGGGACCCTGGACAACGGCCTGGACTCAGTGGAATTTAGCAACCAGTGATCTGGAGGCCCAGCCCAGCTTGGGAGCCAGCCAGTTCTGACCCGTGGGGGACAAAGGACGGAAGAGAGAGGGCCCAGGCGATCTGTTTGCCCAGAAATGAAGACAAAGGGCAGAGGAGGGGCTATTGGGGAAGGTGACAATCGGTCACGGCTGGACAGGTGTCACGGAGAGTGGGGGAGTCAGGGCCCTGCACCCCTCTTCCTGGGATTCCCCGTGACTCTCAGCCAGCCAGTAAAACGGAAGGTTTATTAGATGACAGGAACACAGTCCCAAGCAGAACTTGTAGGTACAACCAGAACCCCTCAATCAAGTCCTTCTGGGGGGGGTTAGGGAACTTAGCCCCCAGCTTGGGGTTCCCTGCGTTTCACCACCCAGCCCAAAACTGAAACTAGAAACTCCTCCCGCAGCTCTCTCCCCCCTCCCCCTGCTCCTCCTCTCCTTTGTTCAGTCTCCCGGCCGAAGGTGTCACTTCTTCCACCCCCCTTCCTGGCTCAGGTTACAGCTCAGGTAGCTTCCTTCCCATCCCCAATGTAACTCCCCTGCCACATTCCCAGGTCAAATCTGCCCTGCTCCCTGCTCCGTCACAGCTTCCTTCCCACCCCCAATGTAACTCCCCTGCCACATTCCCAGGTCAAATCCGCCCTGCTCCCTGCTCCCTGCTCCCTGCTCCGGCACAACAGGGGACAAAGAGGGGTCTGAGCCCATCTGAACTGGGACAGAACCAGATGGACAGTGCTGGGCTTTCTATGCTTGAGAGCCCTGAGAACTTCCTGGGCTGGGTTCAGACGTTCAATAAACCTCCCGCGTTACGCTGTCTGAGTCACTGCAGGCTAGAGATCGGGGGGGGGCATTGCTCCCTCCAGGGGTGGAGGCCCCGGGGATCCAGAGTGAGGGGACTCCCTGAGGGGGCCCATGGAGAGAGACAGATGCGCAGAAAGCTCAGAGGTGCGGTCCCAGAGGCGACGGGGCCAAAGGGCCGAACCCCCGAGAGAGAGTGGACCCTTGAGAAGGGCTGTCACACGGAAGGGAGGAATTGGAATTGGAAAAGGTTCAGAAGAGGGCAACAAAAATGATTAGGGGGATGGAACAGCTTCTGTTCGAGGAGAGATTAATAAGACTGGGACTTTTCAGCTTGGAAAAGAGACGACTAAGGGGGGATATGATAGAGGTCTATAAAATCATGACTGGTGTGGAGACAGTAGATAAGGAAGTGTTATTTACTCCTTCTCATAACACAAGAACTAGGGGTCACCCAATGAAATGAATAGGCAGCAGGTTTAAAACAAACCAAAGGCAGTATTTCTTCACACAACGCACAGTCAACCTGTGGAACTCATTGCCAGACGATATTGTGAAGGCCAAGACTACAACAGGGTTCAAAAAAGAACTAGATAGGTTCACGGGGGATAGGTCCCTCAATGGCTGTTAGCCAGGATGGGTAAGGAATGGTGTCCCTAACCTCTGTTTGTCAGAGGGTGGAGATGGATGGCAGGAGAGACATCACTTGATCATTACCTGTTAGGTTCATTCCCTCTGGGGCACCTGGCATTGGCCACTGTCGGCAGACAGGACACTGGGCTGGATGGACCTTTGGTCTGACCCAGTCTGGCCGTTCTTATGTTCTCCCAGGGGCCATACGGAGCCAAGAGATCACGGGGCCGTGAGTCAGTGACAGGCATATTTACATAAGTTGGGTGTATTCAAGTAGTCAGGACCTGCTGAAATTCACCCTGGGGTTGTTAAGGAACTAGCTGAAGCAATCTCAGGACCGATAGCAATGAGNTGAACTGGGACAGAACCAGATGGACAGTGCTGGGCTTTCTATGCTTGAGAGCCCTGAGAACTTCCTGGGCTGGGTTCAGACGTTCAATAAACCTCCCGCGTTACGCTGTCTGAGTCACTGCAGGCTAGAGATCGGGGGGGGGCATTGCTCCCTCCAGGGGTGGAGGCCCCGGGGATCCAGAGTGAGGGGACTCCCTGAGGGGGCCCATGGAGAGAGACAGATGCGCAGAAAGCTCAGAGGTGCGGTCCCAGAGGCGACGGGGCCAAAGGGCCGAACCCCCGAGAGAGAGTGGACCCTTGAGAAGGGCTGTCACACGGAAGGGAGGAATTGGAATTGGAAAAGGTTCAGAAGAGGGCAACAAAAATGATTAGGGGGATGGAACAGCTTCTGTTCGAGGAGAGATTAATAAGACTGGGACTTTTCAGCTTGGAAAAGAGACGACTAAGGGGGGATATGCTAGAGGTCTATAAAATCATGACTGGTGTGGAGACAGTAGATAAGGAAGTGTTATTTACTCCTTCTCATAACACAAGAACTAGGGGTCACCCAATGAAATGAATAGGCAGCAGGTTTAAAACAAACCAAAGGCAGTATTTCTTCACACAACGCACAGTCAACCTGTGGAACTCATTGCCAGACGATATTGTGAAGGCCAAGACTACAACAGGGTTCAAAAAAGAACTAGATAGGTTCACGGGGGATAGGTCCCTCAATGGCTGTTAGCCAGGATGGGTAAGGAATGGTGTCCCTAGCCTCTGTTTGTCAGAGGGTGGAGATGGATGGCAGGAGAGACATCACTTGATCATTACCTGTTAGGTTCATTCCCTCTGGGGCACCTGGCATTGGCCACTGTCGGCAGACAGGACACTGGGCTGGATGGACCTTTGGTCTGACCCAGTCTGGCCGTTCTTATGTTCTCCCAGGGGCCATACGGAGCCAAGAGAGCACGGGGCCGTGAGTCAGTGACAGGCATATTTACATAAGTTGGGTGTATTCAAGTCGTCAGGACCTGCTGAAATTCACCCTGGGGTTGTTAAGGAACTAGCTGAAGCAATCTCAGAACCGATAGCAATGAGCTGTGAACTCAGGAAGACGGAGCCGTTCTCTGCTGCTCCTTACCTTGTGCTTGGCCAGCTCGATCTCACAGCTCTGCAGATCCAAGCTCAGCGGGCTCCGGCCCTGCAGCTGCTCTGCCGTGTGGGAAATCCACTGCACCAGCTCCTCCAGCTGGTTCTGGAACTGCCCCAAGCCCAGGAGCGCCGCTTCCAGCTGGTGCTGCGAACGGGAGGGAAAAAACAATGGACCCATCAGACCCAGCCTCCCTGGAGCCGGGGCCCCCTGCCCCGCAGACCCCTGCAGTCAGCTAGGCCAGCTCCATGCTGAACAAGTGGAACCTGTTTGTGCCAGGCACAGGAGGAGCCCCGGAGTGAAATCACATGACCAGCACCCACGGACCCCAGCCCCCACCTCCCCGGGCCTGGCAGCTGGTGACCAGCACCCACAGACCCCGGCCCCCACCTCCCCGGGCCTGGCAGCTGGGTGACCAGCACCCACGGACCTCGGCCCCCATCTCCCTGGGCCTGGCAGCTGGTGACCAGCACCCACAGACCCCGCCCCCACCTCCCTGGGCCTGGCAGCTGGTGACCAGCATCCACGGACCCCGGCCCCACCTCCCTGGGCCTGGCAGCTGGTGACCAGCACCCACGGACCTCGGCCCCCCCCCCCCCGGGCCTGGCAGCTGGGGACCAGCACCCACAGACCCCGGCCCCCACCTCCCTGGGCCTGGCAGCTGGGTGACCAGCACCCACGGACCTCGGCCCCCATCTCCCTGGGCCTGACAGCTGGTGACCAGCACCCACGGACCCCGGACCTCACCTCCCCGGGCCTGGCAGCTGGTGACCAGCACCCACAGACCCCGGCCCCCACCTCCCTGGGCCTGGCAGCTGGGTGACCAGCACCCACAGACCCCGGCCCCACCTTCCTGGGCCCAGCGGCTGGTGACCAGCACCCACAGACCTCAGCCCCCACCTCCCTGGGCCTGGCAGCTGGTGACCAGCACCCACCGGCCCCGGCCCCCACCTCCCTGGGCCTGGCAGCTGGGTGACCAGCACCCACAGACCCCGGCCCCACCTTCCTGGGCCCAGCGGCTGGTGACCAGCACCCACAGACCTCAGCCCCCACCTCCCTGGGCCTGGCAGCTGGTGACCAGCACCCACTGACCTCGGCCCCCACCTCCCTGGGCCTGGCAGCTGGTGACCAGCACCCACGGACCTCGGCCCCCACCTCCCTGGGCCCAGCGGCTGGTGACCAGCACCCACGGACCTCGGCCCCCACCTCCCCGGGCCTGGCAGCTGGTGACCAGCACCCACAGACCCCAGACCCCCCATCACCGTGGGCCCAGCGGCTGGCGAGTGCCGCGCGTGACTCGGGGAGCCGGGAAGCCCTACCTGGCGGCTGACAATCTCCTCCTCCAGGCAATCCCAGCGCTGCCGGAAGTCGCTCAGCAAAGCTGGGGGGCCTCTGTCCTCAGCCCCCGCATGGTGCCGCAGGCTCTCCACATCCACCTTGCACTGGTACAGCTCCCGCTTGAACTCCTGGTGGGACGGGACCACGAGCAGCTTGAGGGCACCTCCGGGCACCTCCCAGTACAGCAGCCCCATGGCACCCCGGCTTGGCACCCACCCAGCAGTCTATCGGGGATTCTGCTCTGTGCAGACGTTCCCCCTCCCCATCTCCCCGAGGGTGCGTGGGCCTGGCCAGGGCTAGGCGGCTGCCCCAGCAGAGGGGCAGGGGTACCAGCCCTGCACCAACCTGGTACCAACCTCCCCAGACCTACATGGGACCCAGGGCCCACATTTCCATCTGTCCCCTGGGCCCCTCCCCTGGGGAAAGCAATCCCACTGCACACCACCCGGCGCAGCTCCCCACTCCCTGCCCCACCTGGCTGAGCCGCCACCCCCCCACTGCCAGTCTCTAGGGTGCCGGGGGGGAGGAGGGCCTCACAGGGCACGGGGCTGGGTCCCCTGTGACAGGTGAGGGGCAGTGCAGATGGGCGCCAGCCATGCCAGCAGATCCCGCCCCACCCAGCAGTGTCTGCGGAGGGCAAAGCCCCAGAGCATTTCCCACCTTCAGCTCCGCCAGCTGCTGCCTCACCAGCTCCAGGTCCCCCCCCACCAGGAACTCCTCGGCCATACGCAGCTCCGCCGTGGCCAGCCAGTCACAGAGCCTCTGGGGAGGGAGGCAGGGAAAGGGGGTTAGGGAGGGGAACCCCCCTGTGGTGGGGGGCACGGCCACGCACACCCTTGCTGGTCCCTGGGCTGCCCGAGCACGTGAACAGTGCCCGCTGCAATTCCTCCAACAGGACCAGCAGCGCTGCACGCCCGGCTGGGGCGAGCCGGGTCAGAGCCGCTGTCTGGCCTTGGCCTGGGCACGGAGCAGGGACCGACAGCACCTGCCTGGCCCACCGGGCAGCTCCGGAGACAGCAGGCTCCGCTCGCTCCAGCAGCTCCAGGGAGGGGGAGCCTGGAGAGCTGTCCCGGTGGGGTGACCAGCCAGCCAGGCTCCCCGCTCCCCAGTGAGCTAGGGTTGCCAACTCTCTAATCACCCGAACATCCCTGCTCCGCCCCTTCCCCGAGGCCCCGCCCCTTCGTCGCTCGTTCTCCCCACCCTCACTCACTTTCACGGGGATGGATGGAGCAGGGGGTTGAGGTCTGGGAAGGGGGTGAGGGTTCCAGCTGGGGGTGCAGGCTCTGGCGTGGGGCTGGAGACAATTGCCATAGTCGTGCTACTGGCACCAGCCCGCAAGCCCCCGGCTCCACAGGCTGGGACCCCGGCTGCAGCCCCAGAGGCTGCAGGGACCCTTCCCCTCTGGGCCGGAGGCTGGTGCCCGCAGGCTGGCAGAGGCCCGAGGGGGCTGGGGATTGTCCTGTGAGCAGGCAGAGGAGTGGGGCCTTTTCTGGCTGGTCCCTGCAGACCCCGTGGGCTGCCCCTTCCCCTCCCTGCCACAGGCCCGACCTGCCCCCTGCCGGCGCCCCGTGGGGCAGGGTGGGGCCGGGGCGCACGTGGGGGGTGCCCGAGGGCAGGGTCTGTCCACGCACCTGCATGGCCTCCTGGTAGCGTAGCGAGGCCTGGAGCTGCTCCTGCAGGCGGCCCTGACGCTCCGTCCACACCTTGCTCAGGCTGTGCCAGGACAAGTAGAGCTGGCGGGAGGGAGGGGCACCGAGATCAGCCTGGCACTGCCCCACGGAGCCCCCCAACTGCCCCACGGAGCCCCCCGACTGCCCCACGGAGCCCCCCCGACTGCCCCATGGGAACCCCAGCCCCAGGGACCTGCCAACTGCCCCACAGAGCCCCCCCGACTGCCCCATGGGAACCCCCCCCGACTGCCCCATGGGAACCCCAGCCCCAGGGACCTGCCAACTGCCCCACGGAGGCCCCCGACTGCCCCACGGACCCCCCCGACTGCCCCATGGGAACCCCAGCCCCAGGGACCTGCCAACTGCCCCACTGAGCCCCCCGACTGCCCCACGGACCCCTCCGACTGCCCCATGGGAACCCCAGCCCCAGGGACCTGCCAACTGCCCCATGGAGCCCCCCGACTGCCCCACGGAGCCCTCCCGACTGCCCCATGGGAACCCCAGCCCCAGGGACCTGCCAACTGCCCCATGGAGCCCCCCGACTGCCCCACTGAGCCCCCCGACTGCCCCACTGAGCCCCCTGACTGCCCCACGGACCCCCCCCAACTGCCCCATGGGAACCCCAGCCCCAGGGACATGCCAACTGCCCCACGGAGCCCCCCGACTGTCCCACGGAGCCCCCTGACTGCCCCAGGGAGCCCCCCGACTGCCCCACGGAGCCCCCTGACTGCCCCAGGGAGCCCCCTGACTGCCCCAGGGAGCCCCCCCCGACTGACCCACGGAAGCCCATCCACTCTGCCCACAGATCCCCATCCGGCCCCTGGGGAGCCCCGCCCATTTGACCCCACAACGGCCCCACACACGTGCTCCAAGGGGCCCTCTTAGGGGACAGGTGGTGCACCCCACTTCCCACCCTTCGGGGGCCTGGGGCCCCATCACACCCCCTCACATCATCCAGGCTCTTGGTGACGTCTGGTTTGTCCGGGTCGCCGCAGGACGACATCAGCTCCACGCCCAGGATGCCCAGCGTGTCCAGGTCGTTCTGCAGCGCGTCGATCTCCTCTCGCAGCGCCTGCGGGGCAGGGACAGGGGCTGGGTGCCCGGCCTCAGGCACATGGCCAGGGGCCCTGTCACGTTATTGATTTGAACTGGGACCATATAGAACTAGGTTGCATCCAGTTAGTGTCTTAGCAAAATCCCAGAGACCAGACAGTTCTGGTGCTTGTATTTTGCCTGTTGCTAATGTGTGGTTGGAAAAGGATGTAGCAATTCTGTCTAATCAGGGTGATATCCTAGCCAGGGCACAAGGAGAGCAGAAAGGTGATTTGATTTTGTTACCTACTGATGGTGTGAAAACTTGTAGCAAGAAGGAAAGGATTCCTGAGCTTGTGTGTGGCAAAGGGAAGGAGAATGCTTCTAACCTTTTATCTAGTGGGTCTATGAGTTTGCCTGAAAGGGGATTGTGTAGAAATCTGCCTGATGGGCCAAAGGTGATCCTGGATGTAAGTAAGGCCCAGAAAAAGTCTGTTGTTGCTCAGGAAAGTGTTCCTTTAGAGCAAGCCCTAGGTGAAGCTGGTAAGGGGAGAATTTCTGTGAGGGGTGAATTGCTGCATAGAAAAGCTCCTGGGGAAAGGAACCCTCATGGTAATCTATGCAAGCAGTTTACTGCAACTGAAAGGTGTGAAAGTGCTGTAATCAAGGAAGTTTCAGTTCCTAACAGACAGAAATTTTCTGTTGTGAATGGATCCACTGACTTTCCTTTTGAAAGATCCAGTGTGGATAGCTTTGAGAAGGTCTCAGATGGAGTAAAAGTTGTTAAGGAATTTAGACAGCCCTATGACCAAGTGGCTGTGTGTGGCTGGCTTGTTGGAAAAACAATGGTGTTGGGACAGGACTGTCTCCATGCTAATTCTGTAAGTGAGCAGTCTGTGCATCAGGGTCTGCAGTTGGTGAACACACCTAGCCAGCAAAGGAATTCCTGTGAGCAGGAAGTTTCAGTTTTCAACCTTCTAGAAAAAAGGTGTGGGGGGAAAGAACCCCAGCCTGCTGAGGGGAAGAATAAGTGTCCAGCCTTGGAATTGATAGCAGCTGAAAATCTAAAAGCTAGTGTCTGTGTTAATGCAAATTACCTGGCTGACTGGGGGAAGAAAGACTTGCTAATAGCTGTTAGCACAGAGAGCATGGCCAATCAGCCAGTGAATTCTGTTAAGCAAGAGAAATCAGGGTTTAATCCTTCAGGACAAGGAGGAAAGAGAGAACTTAATTTTGCAAAGGGAAGCCACAGGTTAACCCTAAAATGCCCAAACCCCAATGGTNCACTGGGCGAGGTGCCTGGTCCGGGGAGGGGAATCCGGGGCGTGCTGGGCCGGGGGCTCTGTCACGGAGCTGCCCTGGGTACCTGGCTGTAGCGCGGGATGGCATCTTCCAGCACCGTGGCTGCCTGGCGCACGTGCTCCCGGATGCTGCCGTACTGCTCCTCCGCCGCCTGGCACCGCCGCTGGAACGGGGCCCCCTGCTCCGGACTCAGCTCCGCCAGCTGGGTGGAGACGCGCTGCAGCTTCCCCATCAGGGGCCGGTGCTCAGCAAGGGCCTCCCGGAGACACTGCGGGGACGCGAGCGCGCGGCAGGGAGAGGGGTGAACACCCAGTGGGAGGGCAGAGGAGGGCAGAGGGGAGCTCTGCTCTCTCCAGCTGCCCCCTGTACCTCCCCGGACGCTATTAGTTTGGCCTCCCTCTGCCCACCCCACTCCCCCCTGTCCCGGCGATGCTCCTGTCCATCAGTGCCCGGACAGGTGGCAGCCCTGCCCCCATCTCTGCCCATCGCCTCCCCTGGCCCCAGCCTGGCCTGATCCCCGGTCACTGGCAGCCTAGAGAGCTGGGCCAGGCCCCCCAGTGGATGGCCCCGCCTGGGCCCGCAGCGCAGGGCAGTGCGGGGTGGAGGGGGCCCGTGGGGAGAGGTGAACGCGGCTGCCCCTTAGCTCTCAGGTGACAGACCCTGCATGCTGCTGGAGCCACTGGGTGCTTGGCCCCTGGCAGGATCGGGGCCCTGCCCCACATCCAGTGAGGGTTACCAACTTTCTGATCGCACAAAACCGAACTCCTTTGCCCCGCCCCCTTCCCTGAGGCTCCGCCCCCTGCTCACTCCCTCTGTCGCTCACTGTCCCCCACCTTCACTCACTTGCTCGTTTTTACCGGGCTGGCTCAGGGGGCTGGGGTTGGGGATGGGGTGAGGGCTCCGGCTGGGGGTGCATGCTCCGGGTGGGGTGCAGGAGGGGACTCTGGGCTGGGGCAGGGGGTTGGGGTGCGGGAGGGGGTGAGGGGTGCAGGCTCTGGGCGGCGCTTACCTCGGGCAGCTCCCCGGAAGTGGCAACACGTCCGCTCCGAAGCAGAGGTGTGGCCAGAAAGCTCTGCGCAGTGTGGGCTGCCTCCGCCCACAGACACCGCCCCTGCAGCTCCCATTGGCTGCGGTTCCCGGCCAATGGAAGGTGCGGAGCTGGCGCTCGGGGCGGGGGCAGTGCGTGGAGCCCCCCTGGCCTCGCCTCGGAGCTGAGGGACATGTCACCGCTCCTGGGGAGCTGCCAGGAGCCGGGCAGGGAGCCTGCCTTAGCCCCACTGCGCCGCCGACTGGACTTTTAACGGCCTGGGTGTTCCGGTCAAACACCAGACACCTGGCCAAGGCCACCCTGCTCCCATTCCATAGGGCACCTCCCGGTTCTGGGCTCCGTCCCCGCAGCCTCGCTCGCCCTCCAGCCCTGCTCACCTGCAGCAGGTCCTGCTGCTCCTTGAAGGCTTCCCAGCTGATGGCGTCCGGGGAGAGCCGCGCGGCCACCAGCTGCGTCTCCTCCAGCCAGGGCGTGAGCTCGTCATGGGCCTCAGCGAACTGGGCTAGCAGGGCCTGGGCGCGCTCCAGCTGCACCGCGCAGGCTGCGCTCTCCAGGAAGAGCTGCTCGGCTTGCTCCCGGAGGGACTGCGCTGACGGCTGGGGCAGAGAAACAGCTCACAGGGGGCACGCACGGGGCCGGGCAGAGCATGGGACATGGGCCTTCTCCCCGAGCGCACTGGCTCTGCCCAGCCCGGGTCACGGGCTGTGGGGCTTTTCCCCATGGAGCAGCAGTGTCACCCGGTGGCTGGTCAGGGGAACGCAGCGGGTCAGGTACCCGAGGGGACACCCCGTGCTGCCCATCACCCACGGGCCCCTGGCCAGAGGCCGTGCCGGGTCTCACCTGCGGGTGCTGGTGTGAGGGCAGGGGCCAGGTGCGGAGCAGTGGGTCGGAGATCCCCAGCAGGCGCTCCACCAGGCCACGGTGGTGCAGAACCTCGGCGGAGAGGAGCTGAGAGGGAGAGAGGCGTTAGCACAAACCCTGCTGCTGGCCTCCCCCGTGGGGAACACAGGCAGGCGAGGGTCCAGCTGCCTCTGCCCCGCCGGCAGGAGCCCCTGTTATACACCTGCCAACTCACCCGCTCGGCCCACTTCCCCACCCCTCCAGGCAGGCGAAACTCAGCTCTCTGGGGCTGCCACTCACTGCCCTGCGCTGGGCACGGTGCCTCTGCCGTGGGCGGCCTTTGTCTCCACGCCCCCAGCAGTCCCAGAGCCAGCGAAGCTGGGCCCCAGCTCCAGGGAGCTCTGCATGAAGGGGATCCGAGCTCACACGTGGGGAAAGCAGGTCCTACCCCCTCCGACAGGGCACTGCGGGCTCGGCTCTGCCACGCTCTGGCAGCGCCCAGGGAACTCATCGGGCTGAGCGCCTCGCTGACCTGAACGTACTGACCTGCTTGTGAGAGACGCCTGCACTCAGTCGGGGTGTGTGTGTGTGTGTGCATAGGCTAGAGTGGCGCAGTCTGTGCGAATCGGTGCGTGCTGCATGTTGCAGTCGGCGTGTGTATGTGGCTCGGTCCGTGCGAATCGGTGCGTGCTGCGTGTTGCAGTCGGTGTGTGTATGTGGCTCGGTCCGTGTGAATCGGTGCGTGCTGCGTGTTGCAGTCGGTGTGTGTACGTGGCTCAGTCTGTGCGAATCGGTGCATGCTGTCTGTCTCGGTCGGCGTGTGTATGTGACTCAGTCCGTGCGAATCGGTGCGTGCTGCGTGTTGCAGTTGGCGTGTGTTTGTGACTCGGTCCATGCGAATCGGTGCGTGCTGCGTGTTGCAGTCGGCGTGTGTATGTGACTCAGTCCAGGCGAATTGGTGCATGCTGCGTATTACAGTTGGCCTGTGTATGTGGCTCGGTCCGTGCAAATCGGTGCGTGCTGCGTGTTGCAGTCGGCGTGTGTATGTGGCTCGGTCCGTGCGAATCGGTGCATGTTGCGTGTTGCAGTCGGCGTGTGTATGTGGCTCGGTGTGTGCGAATCGGTGCATGCTGTGTGTTGCAGTCGGCGTGTGTATGTGGCTCGGTGTGTGCGAATCGGTGCATGCTATGTGTTGCAGTCAGCGTGTGTACGTGACTCGGTCCGTGCGAATCGGTGTGTGCTGCGTGTCTCGGTCGGCGTGTGTACATGGCTCAGTCCGTGCAAATCGGTGCGTGCTGCGTGTTGCAGTCAGCGTGTGTACGTGGCTCGGTCCGTGCGAATCGGTGCGTGCTGCGTGTTGCAGTCGGCATGTGTACGTGACTCGGTGCGTGCGAATCGGTGCATGCTGCGTGTTGCAGTCGGCGTGTGTACGTGACTCGGTCCGTGCAAATCGGTGCGTGCTGCGTGTTGCAGTCGGCGTGTGTATGTGACTTGGTCCGTGCGAATCGGTGCATGCTGCGTGTTGCAGTCGGCGTGCGTACGTGACTCGGTCCGTGCGAATCGGTGCGTGCTGCGTGTTGCAGTCGGCGTGAGTACGTGACTCGGTCCGTGCGTGTACGTGTGGCCCTGTGCCTGGCTCAGTGCGGGTGTCCAGGGGAATCCAGCGGGGAAAGGAAACAGCCTGAATTCCCGGCGCTGGCTGGGGCAGGGGGAACACCGGGTGCCTTTGGCTGCTGCCCTAGGCGCATGCTGCCTCCCTCTGAGTGATCGGCGTCCGTGTAAACAGGAGCACGGGGCTGGGCGCTGGGCCGGCGTCCCTACCTGCTGAGCGGACAGCTGCGAGCAGATGGCCTGGGCGTCCAGCTGGACCTGCCTGAGCTTCTCCAGGTGCTGGCCGAGCCTGGCCAGGTGGGCGTCTTCGGCCCCAGGACCTGCTCAAACTGAGACAGGGACGCCCCCCGGGTCAGACGCCAGGTGTGTTTGTGGGGGGGGGGAATCGAGCGTGCACGAGGGGCTGCGGAGGGGGGAAATCGGGCGTGCACGAGGGGCTGCGGGGGTGAATGGAGCCTGCACAAGGTGCTAGGAGGGGGGAGTGGAGCGTGCATGAGGGGCTGGGGCGGGAGCGGAGCGTGCACGAGGGGCTGCGGAGGGGGGAAATCGGGCGTGCACGAGGGGCTGCGGGGGTGAATGGAGCCTGCACAAGGTGCTAGGAGGGGGGAGTGGAGCGTGCATGAGGGGCTGGGGCGGGAGCGGAGCGTGCACGAGGGGCTGCGGGGGTGAATGGAGCCTGCACAAGGTGCTAGGAGGGGGGAGTGGAGCGTGCACGCGGGGCTGCGGGGGGAGTGGAGCGTGCATGAGGGGCTGGGGCGGGAGGGGAGCGTGCACGAGGGGCGGCGGGGGGGGGGAGTGGAGCGTGCACGAGGGGCTGTGGGGGGGAGTGGAGCGTTCACGAGGGGCTGCGGGGGTGAATGGAGCGTGTACGAGGTGCTACGAGGGGGGAGTGGAGCGTGCACGAGGGGCTGCGGGGGTGAATGGAGCCTGCACAAGGTGCTACGAGGGGGGAGTGGAGTGTTCACGAGGGGCTGCGGGGGGAGTGGAACCATTGGGTAGCTCAGCTGGTGAACCCCTGCCTAGCAGGGCCCAGAGCATTTCACCCCCTTCCCCTGTGCTCAGCCCAATCACCTGAGCTTGGCTAAAGCAACACTCCCACAACATTGTCAAGCCGAGAGCTGGAGAGACCAAGAGATGGAGAATCCCCCTCCCCTCTCCATCCCTTGGGAGGTAATTTCCCTCCCTGCTAAACACTGTCTGGCTCCAGCTTCCAGCCATGGGTCCCTGTTGTGCTTTGCTCAGTCACAGAGCTCTCCGCACCTGCTGGGTGCTCCCCGCCACGGCGTCTGGACACGGCGCCCGAGTCACCTCTCGGTCTGCGTTCTCACAAGCTAACGCCCTGCGCGCCTTACGTCTCTCGCCGCCAGGCGTTTTCTCCAGCCCTCCAATCATTTCCGTGGCTAATCTGCACCTCTCCGGTTTTCCAACAGCCTTTGAAATGCGGCCCCCAGGACTGGGCCCAGTATTCCACCACTGGTCTCAAATCACCTCCCTGCTCCTGCTCGCTACTCCCGGTCATACAGCCACAGGGCGCACTAACCTTTCCTGCCCCAGCATCGCACTGAGCAACCATGAGCTGCTTGGCCACTCTGACCCCTAACAGCCCCGTCTCTAGGGCCGCCGGCACTCCTGGGCCCCAGACCTACGGCCTTGAGTATCGCTGCTGTCCAGGACACGGCCCCGTCTCTAGGGCCACCGGCACTCCTGGGCCCCAGACCTACAGCCTTGAGTATCGCTGCTGTCCAGGACACGGCCCCGTCTCTAGGGCCACCGGCGCTCCTGGGCCCCAGACCTACGGCCTTGAGTATCGCTTCTGTCCAGGACACGGCCCCGTCTCTAGGGCCGCCGGCGCTCCTGGGCCCCAGACCTACGGCCTTGCATGTGGCTGTGTTCAAATGCATTTTTAAAATTGGGGCCAGTTCACCAAGCGATGCCGATCACTCTGGGGGTGTTTCCCAGCGTACGTCGACAGACACGTGCTAGCTCTGCTCAAGCGAGGGTGTGGCCGTGGTGGCACGAGCCACGGCTCAGATTAGNCATGTGGCTATGTTCAAATGCATTTTTAAAAATGGGGCCAGTTCACCAAGCGATGCCGATCACTCTGGGGGTGTTTCCCAGCGTACGTCGACAGACACGTGCTAGCTCTGCTCAAGCGAGGGTGTGGCCGTGGTGGCACGAGCCACGGCTCAGATTAGCACCCGAGTCCAAACCCCCCACCCCCTCGGTGCACACTCAGGGGCTCGCCAGCACTGCGAGCGGGTCTGTTTCCCACGCTGGGACGCATGCTCCCGCTGCAGCAGTGCCACACCTGTACGATGCGCTGTGCTCGTTACTCACCGCTCTGCCAATGTCTGTCTCCTCCGATGGAAGTGGTGAGTGGCGCTGGGCCTAGAACGGTCCCTGGGGAACCCTGAGCTGCGTCCTTAGATCTCTCCGTTACCTGGTTCCTAACCCATTGCACCTGGGCTTCTACAGCACTAATTGTAGTGAGACTGTCGGGCTGTACCAAGCCAAAGGCCTCCCGAAATCTAGTACATCTGTGCAGTTGCTTTTATCAACCAAACCTGTAACCTCATCACAAACAAGTCCAGGTTTGTTTGACAAGACCCACGTCCCATAACGGCGCCGTGACTGGCAGTAATTCGGTTCCCTCCCTTTAACTCGATATGAACTGAATTCCGTATCAACGGTTCATTATTTAGCCTGGGAATGAGCCGTAGATTGAAAGAGCTCAAGGCCGGAAGGGATCACTGCCATCATCCAGCCTGACTGCCCCTGTGACACGGGCCAGACACCTGCCCCACAGCAATTCCTGTCTGACCTGGAGCAGAGCTTTTAGGAACATCCCAGCCAATCTGGATTTTAAAATTGCCAGTGATGAGGAATCCTTTGGGAAGTTGTTCCAATGGTTAATTATCCTGATATCTTCTGGAATGTCTCTGGTATTCCAAGATTTTTTAAAAATCAGTGGGCCAGAGATCTCCTCCGCCAGCTCTTTTAGGACTCTTGGCTTCGGTTACCTGGGCCCGCTGATTTAAAAATGTTCCTCCCTAGTAGATGCTGCTAACATGCTTCTTAGTTACTTTGTCGTCCTGGTGTGCTAAGCCCACATCATCCCGCAGCTTTTCAAAGTCAGAGCAGCACGATTTACTGAACACTTCAGCCTTTCCTGCATCATTAATCACTTCACCATCTCCACCTAGTAATGGCCACAGGGCCCCTCGGGGTCAGGCCGAGGCGTAGGGGGTCCCTTGCCCAGCTGCTGCCCGGGCTGTACCCACCCTGGGGAGACAGAGCACTGGGTACGATTTGGAACCCGGCGGGACGATTTGCACGACAGGAATGTTACAACACTGGACCGCGTGTGCCCACCAGAGGGGAGGAGGCGAGATCGGGGATGGGGGGTGAGTCTCAGCCCCGGGACTGAGCCTGGGCCCTTCCCCTTGCCCTCAGTACCTTTTCTCTGTCGCTGGCACTGACTGGGTGCGGCCCATCACCTGGCTGGCTGTCCCCAGAGGCCAGCTCCTTCTCCATTCGACCCAGCCAGAGAGCCAGGTCCTCCTGGGCAGAGTCCACATGGGATGAAGCCTCCAGGGTCTGCGCCAGCCGGTGCTGGATGTCGCCGCTGCTCTGCCCCATGATCAGATACCTCATCCGCAGGGACTCCATCTTCTCCTGGGCCAGCTGGGCTTCCTCGCCTGCAGAGGGGTCGAACGTCAGGAGGGAGCACACGACCATCTGGTCTGACCTCCTCCATTGCACGGGAGAGACCCATCATCCCTGCCCTGAGCCCACAACTCCTGGCTAAGCTACAGCAGAGCTTTTGGAAGATCCAGGCTGGGTTCACAGACGCCAGGTGGGCTCTTCCAATGGTTAATTCGCATCACCACTAGCCACTGCCCCTTAGTTCTAGTCTGCATTTCTCCCGCTTCGCCTTGCAGCCCTCAGATCTCATTCTGCCGTTGTCTGCTGGATCAAAGAGCTGTCTGCTCCCAGGGTGTGTTCTGCATCCCAGGTACGGCCCCCAACCTGAGCTACAGTCTTCGTTCCGCTGTAGTGAAACAGCTATTGTTCTACAGAGCCCATCTCACCGAGCCATCCGCTCAGTCGCTACCACTGACCGGTCCCCAGCTTTATTTACCGCTCCACCACTTCTGTGCCATCTGCAAATGTCACCAGCAAAGATTTTATATTTTCTTCCAGATGACTGATAAAGACACTGAACAGCCCTGGGCTGAGAACAGGTCCCAGTGGGACCCCACTAGAAACATCCCCAGTGGATGACGTCTCCCCATGTACAACTATTTTTTGCACTCTGTCAATTAACTAATTTGTAATTCAACTAATGTGGGCCATAAGAACAGCCAGACTGGGTCAGAGCAGTGGTCCATCTAGCCCACTTCTGACAGTGGCCAATGCCAGGTGCTTCAGAGGGAATGAACAGAACAGGACAATTATCCAGTGATCCATCCCATCACCCCGTCCCAGCTTCTGGCAGTCAGAGGTTTAGGGACACCCAAGCATAGGGCTGTATCCCTGCCCATTTTGGCTACTAGCCATTGATGGTCCTATCCTCCAGGAACTCATCTAATTCTTTTTTTAACCCAGTTATACTTTGGGCCGTCACAACATCCCCTGGCAATGAGTTCCACAGGTTGACTGTGTGATGTGTGAAGAAGAACTTCCTTTTGTTTGTATTAAACCTGCTGTCTATTCATTTCATTGGGTGACCCCTAGTTCTTGTGTTATGAGAAGCCGTAATGAACACTTCCTTATTTACTTTCTCCACACCAGTCATGATTTTATAGACCTCTAGCATATCCCCCCTTAGTCGTCTCTTTTCCAAGGGGAAAAGTCCCAGTTTTTTTAATCTCTCCTCATATGGAAGCTGTTCCAGACCCCTAATCATTTTTGTTGTCCTTCTCTGAACCTTTTCCAATTCCAATATATCTTTTTTGAGATGGGGCAACCACATCTGCACGCAGCATTCAAGCTGTGGACGTACCATGGATTTATAGAGAGGCAACATGATATTTTCTGCCTCATTATCGATCCCTTTCTTAATGATTCCCAGCATTCTGTTTGCTTTTTTGGCTGCCGCTGCACATTGAGTGGATGTTTTCAGAGAATTATCTACAGTGACTCCAAGATCTCTTTCTTGAGTGGTAACAGCTAATTTAGACCCCATCGTTTTGTATGTAGATTTGGGATTATGTTTTCCAATGTGCAATACTTTACATTTATCAACATTGAATTTCATCTGCCATTTTGTTGCCAGTTTTGTGAGATCCCTTCGCAGTCAGCTTTGGACTTAACTATTCTGAGTAATTTTGTATCGTCTGCAAATTTTGCCACCTCACTGTTTACCCCTTTTTCCAGATCATTTATGAATACGTTGACTAGGACTGGGCCCAGTACAGACCCCTGGGGGACACCACTATTTACCTCTCTCCATTCTGAAAACGGACCATTTATTCCTACCCTTCGTTTCCTATCTTTTAACCAGTTACCGATCCATGAGAGAACCTTCCCTCTTATCCCATGACTGCTTACCAAGCTTAAGAGCCTTTGGTGAGGGACCTTGTCAAAGGCTTATAATAATAAAATAATATATGGAGATATACCTATCTCATAGAGCTGGAAGGGACCCTGAAGGGTCATCGAGTCCAGCCCCCTGCCTTCACTAGCAGGACCAATTTTGCCCCAGA
Organism: Platysternon megacephalum; assembly: GCA_003942145.1. NCBI lineage: Eukaryota > Metazoa > Chordata > Testudines > Platysternidae > Platysternon > Platysternon megacephalum. The sequence goes on from QXTE01000373.1 coordinate 842,759, forward strand.
TTCCTAAGTGGCCCCCTCAAGGATTGAACTCACAACCCTGGGTGTAGCAGGCCAATGCTCAAACCACTGAGCTATCCCTCCCCCCTTTCTGCAAATCTAAGTACATTATATCCACTGGATCCATCTTGTCCACATGCTTGTCGACCCCTCAGAGAATTCTAGTCGATTGGTGCCACAATCATTTTGTACAGTGCTAATGTGTCCTGTGTGACTAAGTCACCCGCCTTACAGAAGGTTCAGCACATCCCATCAACCGGGCACTGCACTGGGCTGTGGAGACCTGGGTTCTTGTCCTGGCTGGGCCCCTGGCTTTCTGGGTGACCTTGGCCAAGTCCCTTTCCCTCTCTGTGCCTCAGTTTCCTCACCTGTACCATGGGGGTAATGATAACGACCTGCTCTGTAAAACACTCGGAGCCCTGAGGAAAGGACTAGAGCAGAGGCAGGTACTTTAGAGTATTATTACTGTCAATCACACTTGAAATCACTTCAGAAACGCTATCAAGTTAAGACCTATTGTCCATACAACCAGGAGAACTGGTATTTCTTATGCTTCCATCTTCTGAGTCTCTCTCGAGCGTGTCAGCCTTGCCATGACCTGTCCAGCTCACTTCTCCTTTCCAAATACAGGCACTGCTATAGCTTCCTCCAGCGCTCTGGGAAGTCCCCAGTTCTTCAAGATTTACTAGAAATCAGCATTAGTGGGTCAGTGAGCACCTTTGCCAATTTGATGATACCCCTGGGGCAGAGTTATACAGAGTGAGTAGTTGCTATTTACCACCCTGGGAGACACTATTCCCTGGTCACTGTAAGATGTGAATACCTCCCCCTGCGTCTTTCTGAACGGAACAGAACTAGTTATCGAATACGTCTGCCTCTTCTGCCTCACGCCTGCAGCGTTGCCCTCCTTGCCTGGGATCAGACCTAGACTGTTGCCGGGATTTCATTCCTTCCTGCTACACAGACGGCCCAAGACTTTTCACTGATACCGTTAGCTTCTCTTGTCAATTAAGTGCCTTCCTAACTGCTGATTTGTCCTCGCGGCTGCCAGCTTCCCAGCTTTTCCTTGCATTTGATATTAAATCACCCAAATGAATCCATAAATAATTGTTACTGCTTCTTTAAATACTTCCTGACATTCAATTTTGCTCAGAGTTGTTTTACACTTTGGAAGCTTGTCCGTTTCCAAGTGCCCACTCTGTGTGTTACTGGTCCGGGCCACGCTGAACTTAGATCATGATCCCCTGCAACTAGACAAGCCTCAGGTTTTCCTGTGATCGTCACGGTGAGGTCTCCTGTGTGTGTCTAGACACAAATGCCCCGAGTGCCTGTCAGATCTCTAGCCTAGAAAGTTAGCACCTAGAATTGTTAGATATTGAAGTGAGCCCCAGAGGGGCTGATTGGAGCAAACAGGCTGAGAACTGCACGCGGGAGGAGAGGTTCAGGGTGAGCACTGGGACAGGAGTGGGACAAGGGGAGCACCAGGGGATGAGTCAATCCAGACGGGATTGTGCAGCACACAGGGAAGGAAGGGACCACGGTGGCCTGTGGTGGAGGAGTGAACTGGAGTGAGCAGTTTGGGAAAAGCAAATTTCAGCAAACTCCCAAGCAGGAGTGGATTGTAGAGAGCGCCGGGTGAGAGGGTAAGCGCCAGGGCAGGAGCCCCCCACAGTTGGGTTGGAGGATCCGAGCGCGTCCCACTGGGGAATGGGGGGGCGGTAGGATCCGAGCGCCCCCTGGTGGGGAATGTGGGAAGGGGGGATCCGAGCGCCGCCTGCTGGGGAATGGGGGGGGCGGTAGGATCCGAGCGCCCCCTGGTGGGGCATGTGGGAATGGGGGATTCGTGCGCCCCCTGGTGGGGAATGGGGGGCGGTAGGATCTGAGCGCGTCCCGCTGGAGAATGGGGGGCGGTAGGATCCGAGCGCCCCCTGGTGGGGAATGTGGGAAGGGGGGATTCGTGCGCCCCCTGGTGGGGAATGTGGGGCAGGGATTCACTGCCGGGCAGTCTGGGCCTGGGGGCTGCAGTTCCCAATTCTCAGCAGTCAGCTGCTCTGCCACTTGCCTGTCACCAGCTCCAGCACCTGCTGCCCCCGCTCCAGGGCTTGCTCCAGGTCACCCAGCCTGGAGCGAATCTCCTCGCAGAGACCCTGCAGGAAAAGGGCAGGTGAGACTCACCAGGCCTGCTCAGCCCAGCCCCACAGCCTGGCCCCTGCACTGCCCACCCCCCCAAGTCCTCCCCCTCGTGCGCGGGGACGGCTGGGGGGTTCTGGAGCTGGGGGCTGCTCCATGCTCTAGGGGCCCCTGCCCCTGTCCCCGTCCCTCCCCTCGGCCATGCTGCAGGGCCGGCTACGGGTCCCAGACACCCTCCTGCCCTCACCTGGCTTTGCTGGTGGGAAGCCTGCAGCTGGCTCACGCAGCCGTTGACGTGCCAGAGCTGGGCCAGGCACCGCTCTGTGGTGCTCAGCCACTCCTGGAAGGAATCCACAGACTCCTGGAAGCGCTGAGCAGCCGGCAGGATCCGCTCCAAGCAGCCGTGTCTGGGGGGAAAGGAGGCTGGGGAGAGCTAGGCGGGGGCCGTGCCACGTGTCCCCCAGCAATGGGGGAAGGGCTGAAGGTCCCCAAGGTCCCCAAAGGGCAACTACCCCAGTGGCGTTTCGCCCAGGGGAGCCCCTGGTGCCAGGAGGCTCCAGGTTAGAGCATCTCCCCTTTGCTCAATGGGCTCCTCTCCCCCATTTCCCCAGTGACCCCTTTCCTCAAGCACCCCCTGCTTCCCATACCCCCTCTCCTCCGCCAGCCTCCAGGGGTCGCCTGCCCCTTCCATGCTGCGCCCCACCCGCCCTGTGCTGCCTGCCCCCCGAGCGCCCCAGGGCCCATGCCCCTGCCCCACAGAGAGGCATGAGCAGTGCTCCTCTGGTTCCCAGGCACACCCAGGCCCAGACAGCGCAGCCCCAAAGGGCGACGTCTCTGCAGCAGAGCCGGCCCAAGACGAAAGCAGCAGGTGGGGGGCCCAGCCCGGCTCAGAGCTCTCCCCCAGGCAGCCCTGACTTGGTGGACACAGGACCCAGGAAGTGCCTGGCAGAGCAGCCCAGGGGCTAGCCAGGCCAGGCTCTGAAAGAGGAGACCCTCATTGGGATGGTCCCTCCTAGCCAGACAGCGAGGGGCTGGCACCTGTCGGGGGCAGGCAGGACTAGTGCCCTCACTGTTACAGCCGCTGGGCTCTTCCTCCAGGTAAGCACCTGGTCCTCTGCTAAATCCTGCTGCGCTCCTGGCCTNGAGCCAGACAGCGAGGGGCTGGCACCTGTCGGGGGCAGGCAGGACTAGTACCCTCACTGTTACAGCCACTGGGCTCTTCCTCCAGGTAAGCACCTGGTCCTCTGCTAAATCCTGCTGCGCTCCTGGCCTCATTGCTTCCTAGTGGCAGGGAGTTCCCCAGGACACATGATACTGCAGGAGACTCCAAGGGAGGAGACATGAGCAGCTCCATAAACAAAGTGCCCCAGGCTCCGTGTTCTAGTGAGGCCTGGGGCAGTGAGTAATGGCCAACACCTACCCCTCTGCCCCATGGGGGCTGGGGCAGGCAAGGGACAGAAAGCGCCTCTGATTGGTCCCTTCATCCTATAGCACGGGAGCTCGAGTCACAGCAGGGGCCCTGGCGCCAAGCCCCCCCACCCCCCAGTTCCAGTTCCAGCCCTGCCCCTGCACGCTCATGGGCGACTCACGTCCTCACTCTGTGCCTCAGTTTCCCTCTGTACCATGGCCAGCAGGCGTTAGGGGGACCTTGGGGGAGAGTGTGCAGGGTGGGCTGGGATCCACCTCCCCCCAGCAGGGGGGTCAGAGGCTGTGGACCCCCTGCAGCTCCCTCAGCACTTGCCTCACTGCTGCAGCGGCTCTGGTCTGTCTAGGACGGCCTGAGCCTCGCCCAGGGGCACTTTGTGTCCTGATGCAAATTGCAGCACAGTCAGCCAGAAAGCACAAAGGCCCTTTCCCCCCGAGCCCACCGGCCCTGCACCCCAGACTGCACCGCAGCACGGGCTGTCCTGGCCATTGGGGGGTGAGGCCGTCAGAGCGCCGGGCCATGCAGTGGGGCCGAACGCAGGTTACACTGAACAAGGGGAACTTTATGAAACCTCGTGGGCTGCTGTGTCCGTGTGGCTGAGCCACTGCCAGGTGAGCTCCCTGTTCCACCTGTGTCCCCTCCACACCAGTGGCCTCTGGCCCTGTGCCACTGATCCTGAGGCAGTGTCCGTCCCCCCGCCCAGGCTGCAGGTTCTGTGAAGCTGACAGGCCCGTAGGAAGATTGACAGTTCTGGCTCCTCTCTTCCCTGCCCCACTCCACCGTCTGTTCGTGTGCCCCCACCCCAAACGTCCATGAGCCTCTCCCCACGGAACGCCCTCCCCGACCCAGCCACAGAGCCCCTCCGCCCCCGCAAGGCCTGAGGCCTTTGTCTGTGGCCACGTTAGGACAGCAGCAGCCAGGAGCCAAGAAGCAGAAAGTCACATCCCCACTTTCCTTCTAAATTACATTAAAACAATGTCATATCGGGCTGTTCCGAAGGCTCCTGTCCCAATAGCCCCCACCATCACCAGATAAAGATGGTTAAAGAAAACTTTGTTTGACAGCATTCAGCTGGCAAGGAATCACGTATCAGCAGTTGTGGGTGTGAAATCCCTACTTCTTTATTGTTTTGCCTTTATGGTCCCCACTTCTCTAGTGTTTATCTGTCTGGTTTCTGTCGGTTCGCTGATTGTCTCTGTCTGTTGCATAATTAATTTTACAAGATTTAAATCAACTAAGGTGGTGGGGTATGACTGGGTAAAGAATTATTTCACAATACGTTAGGATGGGTCAAAGAATTATTTTGTAATATCTTAGTAAAATCAAGATTCTATATAAACTGAGGCCCAAGAAGGAGACCAGCTGGGAAGGAAAGAGAAAGGAAAAGGGAAAAGAAGAAGAAGGAAAGACCTGAAAAGAAGAACTCACCCCCCAAGACACAGCCTCAAATCAGAGCTGCTAAGAATCCTCTGCATGACCATGAGGTGCAGCAGCCAGAATCCAGACAAGACCGACCTGGCCTGGTGTGACGTTAGGAGTGTAATATAATATCTCATTGAAAGGTGACAGGGCCAGAAAGAGTCAATTAACTCACAGACTGACCTGACCTAGGGCCCAACTTTAGAGACTGGTTAGGAAGATCTGTAAATGAATAGAGCTTTGAAATGCAGCCGGCATTGTTAGAGATAGAAGGGGAGATGTTTGCTCAGGTCTTGTGATGTAAGCAAACAAGTTTTGTCTATTGCTATAGCTTTAATTCAAAGATCAAAAAAGGAGTATTAACATTTAGGAAGACACCTGAGTGAAATAATATTATTGTCTCTATGTCTCTTTGAAGGTTGTGGTAACCTGTATCTGAACTGTTTAATGGATAAATTACCCTGTGCTAATTGCCAGGATGTTTGGAAGGAGAATTAAGCCTATTGTTTTCTCAGGCCGAAAGGCTGCTGGAAATGTGTAAGAACCCTGGGACACGATCCTGCTTCATCTCACATCTGCTTGGGTTTCAAGAGGGGGAAACCTTAAGCCATAAGGATTGAGATCCCCAGTCTTTGACTGGAGCCACCCTGAATATGGACATTGGACTATAACCTCTGGACTATTTCTAAAAGGACTTTTGGCAACTACAAGCTCATCTCTGCTATGCATCTAAACCTCAAGAATTGAATTCAAGTCTGTCTGTGTATTGATCTTTTAACCAACACTCTCTCTCGTTTCTTTTTAAATAAATTTTAGTTTAGTTAACAAGAATTTACTATAACACGTATTTTGGATAAGATCTAAGTTATAATTGGACCTGGGTGTGTGGCTGATCCTTTGGGGTTGGAAGAACCTTTTCTTTTATATGATGAGATAAGATTTTCAGTAATCATCATCATATGTTTGACGTGTGTGTCTGGACGGAGGCCTGAGGCTGGGCACTTTAAGGGAACTGCGTTGTTTGGACTTCTGAGTAACCAGTGAGGTACCACAGGAGCTGTTTTGGTAAATCTAAGTATTGGAAGATCCACCAGCGTTTGGGGTTTGTCTGCCCCGTTCTGTTTGCAGTTCACCCTAATTGAGTGACCTCAGCTGGCTCCCACGGGCAGCATCCTCACACCTGCCCAACAGGGAAAGTCCGCCTGCCTGATGAGGACAGGTGAGCAGCGCATTGTTTGCTTAGCGTGTGTATTCTGCTTGGTGATTGTTAGTAACTAGAGGATCAGGATATTGCTGTGTGAGGCTCTTTCCCTGGTAAAAAGATCTTGCAAACCTGCATAGGAGTTCGCCCTGAGCCCTAGGAGCTGGGTGAGGGTGGGTGCCCTGGAGTGTGCGGGTAACACCGCCCGCCCTCAGCTCCTAGGTCAAGGTGGTGACAGGAATCCACACGGCAGCACTGGGCAGGGGATTGGCATGTCTGGGGCCAGTGCCTATCTGTACCCTCTGCCAGTGGTTTGGGGCAGCCTGTAAGGACAGGGCCCACAGCTCCCAGCATGGGCAGTGCCTCGCACCGGGACCCCAAAGGGAACTGCTGTGAGGTCCAGAACCTGCACCCCAAACCCAGCACCAGGAGGGGGCACTTAAGGGCAGGAAAGTGGTTAGCCTGGGAGGCCAGAGCCTACAGAACCCCCTGGGCCCAGCGTGCCCCCCTCACCCACCCTAGCAGCGGCACTGGCCTCCACAGAGCCTCGCTGCACAGATCGCGGCTCTGCTCACTCACCTGGCGTTCGCCTTCTGGATCAGTTCTCCCCATTTCTCCTGCAGGTCTGAGAGTCCCCCGCTCACCTCCTGTCCGTTTGTCCTGGCAGCATGCTCACGAGGCAGCTGTCTGTCCTGCAGGACACACTCCACTCGGGGTCTCCGCTCCTCCAGAAGCCGTTTCAGGAGCTGTTCGGGAATCAGGGCATGGGGTGACGGCGGCACTGTCCTCATGGCGAACCCAAGGGAATCTCCTCCACAACCTAGGCACGTCCTGGCCCTCAGCCCCCGGGCAGTGATCCGAGCACCTTGCACAGCACCGTGCACCCAGGGGACCAACCCACTACACACACACACCCAGCAGGGCCAGCCACAAGCAGCAGTCAGTTATCCCCAGCCCCGGGGGCGGGGGGTGGCAGACAGACCCCTGCAGACTGCAGGCAAGGCAGGGGCAGTGAGCAGGCGCTGCGGCATGGCCTGGGGGCGGTGCCTGCCCCAGCTCCCAGGGCAGAGAGGCTGTTCAGCATCCATCAGGCATTAGCCCCCAGCAGGAGCAGCTGCTGAGGCCTGCCATGGAGCCGGAGAAGGGAACTGGGCTGTGGGCTGTACGCTGTGCCCCCTTTTCATGCCCTGCCTAGCCAGACGTCACCCCTCCGGGGAGCGGGCGGCACCCTTCGTGCAGGCGTGGCCGTGCTCAGCCACACACCGCCGGGATGCCATGTCCTGGCAGCTCCCCCCAGGACCCAGCAAGCACTGCCCACCTCTCCCCAGAGCCGCTCCTTCCCCGGAAACCCCTGGGAGGGACCCCGGGGGCTCGCTCACCTTCTGCTCCTGCAGTTGGGCTTTCACCACCTTCACTTCAGAAGAAGGCGGCTTCTGGCTGCCAACCAGGTCCTCCATGTCAGCCACCCAGGTCAGCAGCGTCTCCAAAGTGTCCTGGGCCTGCTCCACACTCGGGGAGCCCTCCGGGAGCGTGACGGCCCGCAGGGCGCCCTGGGCAGGAGAGGAAGACGCGCCCGTGAGAAGCTGGGGGCTGCCAGCTGGTTATCATGGACAGGACGCAGCCCAGCGCGACGTTAGCCCCATGGGCAGCACCACGGCCCCGGTGAACAGCACAGTCCCAATCCTGGGCACCCCGTCACTTTCAGCAGCATCCTGCCCCCCTGCCCCACGGTAACCGCAGTGCCAGGCAGACGCAGGGCCAGCCCTCCCCTCACCCCCTGTGAGGCCGTAGGGAGCGGGGCGGACTGACCTGGGAATGTCGGTTAGTTTTACTGGACTGTCTGCATGGGGGATGGGAGAGCAGGGGGTGACTTTAGGGGAGGGACGGTACCTGAGCCTGTCACCTGAGCCAGGAAGGGGGTGGGGCGAGTCGACACCTTTGCCCGGGAAACTGGACAAGGGGAGAGGGGGAGAGAAGGAGGGGGAGGGAGTCGGCTGGAGGGTTTTGGTTTCAGTTTTGGGCTGGCTGGGAAGAGGCCGGGAACCCCAAGTCGGGGGTCTAAGCTCCTTGCCCCCCCACCCCACCCCCGAGGGACCCGGCTGAGGGGTCCTGTTCTCTGTACCTACAAGACCTGTTTTGGACTGTGTTCCTGTCATCTAATAAACCTTCTGTGTGACTGGCTGGCTGAGAGTCAGGGTGAATCGCAGGAATTGGGGGTGCAGGGCCCTGACTCCCCCACACTCCGTGACACCCCCCTTATCAGGGTCGTTGCCCACCCTCGGGGCAGCTGTTACCTTGCTGCTGAGCACGGCCCACTGCTCCCGCCAGCTGCCCGGTTGGTGCAGAGTCAGTCACACAACGGCTGCTTTACACCCCTGGAGCAGGCCCCAGGGACTCACCCTCCGCTCCCAGCCATGCACAGCAGCTGGGAGAGCGAGGCAGAGACCTCACGCACCACGGCTACGGCCTGTGCTGAGAGCGCCAGCGGCTTCCTGGGCAAAGCCGGGGCGCAAGGCGGTCTCCCCGCCCCAGCTTGTCGCTGGGAAGCAGCAGCCACGGCCCAGCCCCGTCCGGGCACAGGGATGAACTGAGCTCCCTGGGCGCTCAGAGGAGGCTCCGCAGCCCAGCTGGAGTTGGGTGCCACGTCCCTGGGAGCTCTCAGACCATTCGGCCAGGGCCACCGCACGGCCTGGGCATGGGGGAGGGGGGATTTGCCGGCCTGCCCAGGTGAAACGCAGGAGCAAGGAGCCAGTGAGACACGGACAGAAACCAGGTTCCACAAGCCCACTCCCAGCGACAGTGCAGGGGGCTCGGGCTGTGCCTGAGACGGGCCGGAGCCGGGACACCGCGTAGGGCCTGAGCCCCGGGGGGAGGATGTCTCCTGTGACAGGAACACGACGGTTCACTGCGAACACGGTCCCTGCTCAGCACCCAAACCACAGCGCGAGCCACAAGAAACAGCCCGGCCAGCCCAGCCCCCCCAAAGCACCCGCCTGGCCTGGCCCAGCCCCCGTAACGCACCCACCCGGCACTGGAACCCACCCGCCCGGCCCCCCCAAAGCACCCGCCCGACCCAGCCCCCCCAAAGCACCCGCCTAGCCCGGCCCAGCCCCCGTAACGCACCCGCCCGGCCCCCCCAATGCACCCGCCCGGCCCGGCCCAGCCCCCGTAACGCACCCACCCGGCACTGGAACCCACCCGGCCTGGCCCAGCCCCCCCAATGCACCCGCCCGGCCCGGCCCAGTCCCCGTAATGCACCCGCCCGGCCCAGCCCCCCCAATGCACCCGCCCGGCCCGGCCCAGCCCCCGTAACGCACCCACCCGCCCGGCCCCCCCAAAGCACCCGCCCGGCCCAGCCCCCCCAATGCACCCGCCCGGCCAGCCCAGCCCCCGTAACGCACCCGCCCGGCCCGGCCCCCCC